>CM038471.1:38936967-39264619 GCA_021464415.1 Lonicera japonica
AACTTAACTATACATTTATTTTGTTTACATAGATGAGTATGCTATTATCATTTTACATAAATTACTAAACCACTTCAGAAAGTATCTTCAATACATAATTTTTTTTTTCAAAAAAGTACATAAAGAATATAATTAAAGATAATTTTAAAGTAGTAATTTTTTTTTAATTTTTTTTAAGTAATAGAATACTTATTTAGGACTATAAGTCATCTTGATTTTGTCACTCTTTTGCCCATTTATGTAATAATTGTTGATATTCTAAAAAAAGAAAAATAAAGTAAGTAAGAATAAAGGTCAACTTTAATTCTTGAAGGTTGATTAAGTGGCATGCTTGCGACATGATAAGTGCATATAGAATATATAATCTACAAGTTCAAACATTGCAAGATGCAATTTTGAGGCTCAGGCGGCAAATAAAGTTTTGTGAATTTCTTTGTATTAACATGAATGTCCTACCTATGATTAAACTGGGGAGGAGCAGAATCTAATGTGTGCAAACTGCCCCAATTTGCTCATACCGTTCGGCAATAAAAAAAGAAAGAAAGTTGAACATGAACATCTGTGTTTATTTGAAGGGTTAAATGGTCATTAAAAAAAATCACCAAAAGATTTAATTTCAAGATCATCTTCAATTGTTTATAACACTCACTTCTGTTTGAATTTTTCTTTAAAAATTTATGAAAATAATCTACTCATTATATAAAATATATATATTAAGTTTAATTACAAATTGATTTGTTTATTCCACCAAATAGGTACCATTAAAGACAACTAAAAATGAATAATAATAGAGAAGAGTCAAATCCTTCCTTAACATCCGTACGAAATACAAGCTTTTTATAGCATTACTTTACCAATTAACTAATGATACCTCACATTGTAAACAAAATATTTGTTTTTATTGTAATTGTTCTGTCTAATAAAATTCTATTCTATTACACTAAAAATGCTAAAGGCAAATAGTTGGATAGAAGACATGATACGATTTGATGTGCCCAAAATTTATTTGTCACTAACAGGTATAACTTTTTAACCTAATAGCTTTTGTCAACTTTACATGTATCTTCATGTGATAATAGCTTTTGTCACTAACAGGCGACATTTAACCTACTTCCCTAATTTATTTCCGCTCATCCAAATAATAAGGAGTGACTCTTTTCATCATTTAACAATTTGTAAAATTAATTTTTTATATTTATAAAAAGAACTAATTGTCAATCAATCTAATCAACTAAAAAAGAACACACAAAACTCCACTTATACACCAAGTCTAACTGTCAACTACTCTCCATATCTTGTAATCACTGTCATCAATATTAATAAAAATTACGAACACCATTATTAAGGGGTGGACGTACACCAAACCTACATTTATAGGCCGGGGAAACCACACTAGGAAAAAATCTTATATCCCTCATGCGTGTGTACTTGATTACTATTTTATTATAATTATTGTTGTAGGTAGCAATTCAATTATCCGAAATTATTAAACGTACCTATTCATTGATTTTGAACACCAATATTCTCACCTTTGACCTAATAGAAACATAATTAATATTGTTAATGTGTGATCTAAAGGTATAAGATAATATTATTCATATGTCGATTAAAATTTTTGTATGAATGTTTGCACAATATATAATGTGGGTCTACCAATTATTAATTTTCATATATGAGTGTTTAATTTATGTCGGTTAACGGAGTCCATTATTGTTTTATTGAATTCTTTAGTACGAGTGTAGATGGTTTGTTTTTTGTTCGTGTCGAAAAATAATTAATTAATGCATGTGCAAGTTGAAATGGATAACTTTCCTATCCAAAAAAAAAAAACAAAACCAAAGACTTTCCATTTTGAAATTAAATCAGTGGATTTCTATGAAGTGGTCCGACCACTTAATAATGTCTCGGACCCAAACCGATCGATATTCCCCCTTCAGCTTTTTCTTCAATTAATATATTATAGATTTAAGAGTAAAAGACACTAGGGAGTCCTTAAATTATAACCCAAGTTTTAATTTGGTCATTAAATTTAATTTTTTGTCAATTAAACCCTCAAACTATATATATTGGATATCAAAGGCCCTTCGGTCAAATTCAGCCTTTAAATCATAACGGATTGCTGTACATGCTTCTTAAATGCCTTTTTTAAAGGGCATTTATGTTTATAGATAAAATTTTTATACAAAAGAGAAAAGAAGAATAAAAAGAGATTTTTCAAAATTAATGTTGTTAGACGAACAAAATGTTGAATTTAGCGATTAATTTTTTTAAAAAAAATTGTGCTGAATTTTTTTCGGAAAATTTAAATATGTGGTTGTGGGTTTTGAGGAAAAAAATAGGTGTATTATATAACTTTTATACACGAATTCAGTAATAAAAGTGGGAATGCAAAGGTCCCATAGCCATTTGGGTTTGACATATGCGAATGGTTCAAGAGCATGTTATTCGAGTTTAACAGGACCAGTCTGATGGGCCAAAGAATTAGTATAATTTATTATGTTAATTTATAATTTGAAGAGCATATAGTATTAATATATATTATATTTTTAATGACTTTAAGTGTTAGAAAAGAATTTAGAATATTGACAAAATAGAGAAATTAAAGCTTGTGAAGACACCTAAAGTGCTAATTATTTTCAGAGGTAACTTTTACTCAGAACTCCAAATGATGCGATTCTTGAGCCTAAATTGAAGAAAATTTTGAGAGTTACAACTTTTCAGTCATCACTTTTTAAATTTAGTTTCATGGAGTCCAAAATTGTGACGCAAGATGTAACCGTTAAATATAGCGAAAAATTCAATGTATTCAATTATGGGCCCATGCATATGTTTTCTATTAATATTAAAGCCTGGCTACTAATGTGTAGTCCAAGCCTATTAGCAAGTCTAAGCCAAATCCATTTAAAATATCAAAAGCCCATGGAATAAACCTAATCCTATTAATGAGGATTATTCCAAATTATAAATGGGAGGATGGATACAACATCAAGGAGCAGCAGCCGAGCAGCAGCCACTGCCGTGGCCCTCTCTTCTCTTCTCCTCTCTTTTCTTAATTTCTTTTTTTTCTTTTTACTTTATTGAAGAGTTGAAGATCAAAGATTTATATTATTCCTTATTTAATGTCAAATAAATTTTCTTTCAATTCTATTGTTTATTTTATTTATTATGCAGGCGTGAAAATTTGGTGTAGGGTTGGGATGAGTATATTTGTGGATTGCATTGCTTGGTCATTCATTGACCAATTTAAATACTTTAATGTTAAATATTTTTCCTTTTGGGCCTATTTTAATTGACAAAAAAAAAAGTTGGATTCTTTTTTTTTTGGGGATTACCCTTATGATTTGTTAAAAGCGGTGGGGGGTGGGTGGTTTGGGATGGATATAGTGGGTGTGTGTGTGTTTTTATACATTATGTTGGGGTGGGGAAGATTACAATTGATTTATTTAATTAATGGGACTAATGATTTTATTTTCCGCATCTAATAGAGTCGAGAGACCAAGTAGGCGAGGATAAGAGTAGAGTTTATGGCATGAATACTAAGGAAGATGATTATTAAATATATATGACTAAACCTAGTCAATTAATAATTAATTTTTTATCTTGCTTAGTAGTATTTAATTTAGTTCTATTATTTAATTACTTGCTCTTTTTATTTTTTTTATGTGTTTTTTTTATTAGTTTGATTCTTAATTATTCTTGGCTAGATTAGGGATTAGTGAAAGATTAATAAGATAAAATTTAAATATTGTTTGAGTCTCTGTTGGATCGACCTCACTTTACGCTATATTATAAATTGATTCGTGCGCTTGCGAGTATTAAAATTTATCACATCAAGTTTTTGGCGCCATTGGGGACTTAATTATTTTTAATTTAGTAATTATTCCTTTTATAGTTTCTTTAAAAAAATAATAAATAAATTAATAATAATAATAATAATAAATAATATTAATAATAATAATATAATAATAATAATAATAATAATAATAATAATAATAATAATATAATAACATAAAAAAAACATATAATTATAAAACAATATTTTTAATTTAATTTTGGGGTAATTAAAAGATTATTATACAAGTGGTGCAACCTATTTCACTAAATAAATTTTAATTGTATAATAAATAATTTTTTTAAAACCAATTAAATTTCCCCATTAAAATAATTAAAAATAATTAAAATAAAAAAATAAAAAAAAAAAACAACATATAATTAAAAAAATATAATTAGAAATTATTAATCCTTTATTTAAAATTGGATCGTGAAGAAAGTATGACCTTTAAAAGAACTTTCAATTTTTTCATCAATTTTATAAATAAAAACTTTAAATAACAAAAATAAAGGGGGGGGAAGGGGGGGGGGGTATATCAAACCCAACTTTTTCTGATGATCCGTTAGGTTGCGTTTATTCCCCTTTTCTTTAAAAAATAAAGCTAAAGCTTGGTTAAACTCCTTACCCTCAAGATCTTACACAACATGGAGGAGGGGTTTTGGTTACTCAAATTTTAGCAAAATTTTTCCTATGGCTTAAAACTAATGAACTTAGAAGAAAAATAAGTGATTTTTGCCAAGATGATGAGGAAAAATTCTTTGAAGAATGGGAAGATTTAAAGATATATTACTTAGATGTCCACATCATAGTTTTGAAACTTGGAGATTAATTCAATATTTTAAAATGGCCTCTCACAAACTAATCGAAATATGATATAATCTATGAATAGGGTAGTTTTCTAAGTCTAAATGAAGATGAAGCTTATCAATTCTAAGAGAATTTGTCTGAAAGTTCTCAACAATGGGACTTTTCTAAAAGGGAATACAATCTCAATCTAAAAAGGGGGAAATTTTTGAGAATTCATGAAGATGTAGAAACTAGAAGACAATTAGATAGTCTAAATAAAAAATTAGAAGCCTTAACGATAAGATTGTCTAATAACTCAGTTAACCTTGTGCAGAATGAAGTGTGCTCTATTTGTGCTAGTCCTATGCATGTAGCTACATCTTGTCCATCTATGTTAGGGTACACTGTAGATAATCTAGGACAAGTAAATGCTACTAATGAATTTAGGCAAAATTACAACCCTTATTCAGAAACTTATAATCCCGGGTGGAGAAATCAACCTAATTTTTCATGGTCGCAAAATCAATTAATTAATAATATGGAAAATCGGAATAATAACATTCGTCAAAACCCACTAGGTTTTAGAGCTTCTGTGAACATGAATAATGCTACATCTTTTGTTACACAACAACAATTTTCATCCCTAGAAGATAGCTTGAAATTATTTATGAATGAGGTAAACAATATTACTTTAATAAATACCCAAGCAATAACACACTTAGAAAATCAAATGGGTCAATTAACTAACCAGTTAGTAGAGCGCGAAAAAGGAAAATCCCCTAGTCAACCTATCCCTAATCCTAGAGGTGTTATTAATAATAATGTTAATCAAATTCAAAATCCACCATTTGAACATAATCAAGGGCAAGTTAATTCAATTACTACTCTTAGATCGGGGCATTAGATTGATAATAAAGTTAGAATGCCAGTGAGTAACGAAGAAGAAGTAGAAGACAAAGAGGAGGAAACTATTCCCGAAGAGTCAAACAATCATATGAAAGATTCCAATCCTACCATTAATCATAATGATTCAAAAGAAGTTGAAATTAGAAAATTTGTGCCTAAAGCCCCGTTTCCTCAAAAACTAAAAGACAATAGGAAGGAAGCTCAATTTGAAGAAATTCAAGAAGTATTTAAGCAAATTCATATTAATATACCATTCCTAGATGCAATTAAGCAAGTCCCTTCATATGCTAAATTTCTTAAAGATTTAGTAACTCAAAAGAGGAAAACTAATATTCCTAAAAAGGCATTCTTAGTTGAACAAGCAAGCTCCATAATTCAATGCAAAATTCCCATTAAATATAAAGATCCAGATTGTCCTATTATATCCTGTAAAATAGGAGATCATCATATAGAGCGTGCTTTACTAGATTTAGGAGCTAGTGTGAATGTTTTACCGTATTCTATTTATGAGAAATTGGAACTTAGAAAATTAAATTCTACACCTATGACACTTCAATTGGCTGATAGATCTATAAAAATTCCTAGATGAGTCATAGAAGATGTTTTAATTAAGGTTGATATATTTTATTATCTAGTTGATTTCGTTGTTATTGATACTCAACCTACTCTTAATATGAAAGGGAAGATACCAGTAATTTTAGGCAGACCATTTTTAGCTACATCTAATGCTCTTATAAATTGTCGAAATGGTGTGATGAAATTATCTTTTGACAATCTCACTGTTGAACTTAATATTTTTGATGTAACTAAAACATCATTAGACTATGAAGATGAATGTGTTCATCAAATTAATTTAATTGATAGTCTAGTGGAAGATAAATTTTTCAAAAATAATGTTGATTATTTTTCTTCAAAAGAAGATGTGAACTTTAATGACATATCATTAGAAGATTTCTTAAAAATTTGTGGTCCAATTGATGATGATATATCTTGTGAGGCTAGTATTTTTCTTAATTCTCTTCGTGATATTAATTCTAATGAATGGGGGAGAAATATTGATAATTTCTTAAACAAAAGTTCTAGCGATATTTCTCAATTTGAAAATAATATGACAATGAACCCAACTTTTTCACATGAAAATAATACCTTAAATGTGATTGATAAATCAATGAATTTAAATTTTTATGACATCCAAATTAAGCCCTGTAATTTATTTCCTACACCGTTAAAGAATTTCAAGCATAATTTTGAAGTGTTAAATTTTAATTCGCCTTATTTTGAGCCCAATATGAATGATAATATCTATGATGCTTATAATTCTTTTGATAATAATCATAATTTTTTTCGTATATCTCAAAACCCATGGCCACCACCAAGTGACTATTTTTCTCTAGTAGGTCATGATTATATAATTAAATCTTGTTATCTTGAGTTTAATAGCTATATTTATTTTGATTTTATTTTCAAGCTTACAGTGATATATATGTTTTATTGGAATGATCCTCAAATTTTTAGATTATTGATTTATGAGAAATTAAATATTTAATGATGATAGTTGGCTATGAATTTATTTTCATATATTTTTGAATGCCATTTATATTATTTGAACGATTAACAATCTTTTTCTGCATAAAGTTTTATCTAGTTTGTATGAATTATTTTATTTGATAAATCGTATATTCAGGTGATATCTTACACCCCTCTTTGTTTCTTTTCAATTTTAATTTAATGGGTTCCTTTGAGGACAAAGCAACATTCAAGTTTGGGGGAGTGGATAAAATTAATAACTTTGCTAGTCCTGCATATGAGCCTTTCTTTGTTAACCTGATAACCTTACCCTACTCCAGTTAGGAGTTTAACTCACCTACCCTTTTATCTAAGAATATTTTGAGATTATTTATCTTATGTATGGGCAATAGTAAAGTGAGCTTGAAAAAATTTATGAAAAAAGAAAGTGAAAAAGGAAAAAATATGAATAGAAGTTATGAAATCTCCTTCAAATATTAAAAGAAAAAAAATGTGTGAAAAAAAAATTTGAAAAATTATGAGAAAAAAAAAAAGAATTGAAAAGAGAAAAAAATATGAAAAAAGCTCATATGAAGTCAAATTTAAGCCCAAAGTGTTAATTTTATATCTCAATTTATTTTTTAGATTTTTGAATCCCTTATATACCCTTTATTTGACAGCCCTTACCTAAGCCTTACGTTGCAACCCATAAAAAGTCCTAATGATCCTTTGGATATGGTTTGGAGGTGAGAGTGGTAGAAGATAATCTATTTATGCATTCCGCTTTTCTAGTGCGGATATATCCGTTCACGAGACTAATATTCTTTTCATTTATAGCGTTTTTCATATATACATGCGAGAAGCTTTTGAATTTGCATGCATCTACTCTTTATAGCCCGTATGTAATGAGAGCAAATACACCTTATTCTCGAGAGTTTCGTTTGTTGAGTGTATGCCGTGTGAGGAGTTGAGTCAAAGCGTAGTTTTGATAGAATTTGAAAGTTTACTTACTTTGATATCAATGATGTTATGTTGTTATCAATTAACACACGTACGATGAGGATTGGTGAGGATGGAATATTTTATTAATCTTGCTAGTTTGAGAACTTTGATATTGTATGTGTGTCACACTGCTTTAGTATATGTTTGGATGTCTTTGTTGAGTTAGTTGCATTGGTAAAGAAATGGGAATTAAATTTTAAAAACAACCATTGTGTTAGACTTATATTAAAAATCTTGGGCTTAAGAAAATAATTTATTTTAAAAGTTTTGTTTTGCTCGAGAACTAGCAAAGTGTAAGTTGAGGGGAATTAGATGGGCCAAACAATTAGTATAATTTATTATGTTAATTTATAATTTGAAGAGCATATATTATTAGTAATATTAGTATTTTTAACGCTTTTCAGGTGTTAGAAAAGAATTTAAGAATATTGACAAAATAGAGAAATTAAAGCTTGTGAAGACACCTAAAAGTGCTAAATACTTTCAGAGGCATAACTTTTTACTCAGCACTCCAAATGATGCGATTCTTGAGCCTAAATAGAAGAAAAATTTTGAGAGTTACAACTTTTCAGTTCAGCACTTTTTCAAATTTAGCCATCATGGAGTCCGAAATTGTGACGCAAGATGCAACCGTTAAAATATAGCGAAAATTCAATGTATTCAATTATGGGCCCATGCATATGTTTTCTATTAATATTAAAAAGCCCGGCTACTAAAGTGTAGTCCAAGCCTATTAGCAAGTCTAAGCCCAAATCCATTTAAAATATCAAAAGCCCATGAATAAACCTAATCCTAATTAAATGAGGATTATTCCAAATTATAAATGGGAGGATGGATACAACATCAAGGAGCAGCAGCCGAGCAGCAGCCACTGCCGTGGCCCTCTCTTCTCTTCTCCTCTCTTTTCTTTAATTTTCTTTTGTTCCTTTTTACTTTATTGAAGAGTTGAAGATCAAAGATTTATATTTATTCCTTAATTTAATGTCAAATAAATTTTCTTTCAATTCTATTTGTTATTTTATTTTTATTATGCTAGCGTAAATTTGTGTTAGGGTTAGGATGAGTATATTTAATTGATTCCATTGCACGTATTCATGCCAATTGACTCTACCAATTTAATACTTTAATGTTAAATACAATTTTTCCTTTTGGATGCCTATTTTAATTGACAAAAAAATAAAGTTGGATTCTCATTATTTTTTGTTGGATTCACCTTATGATTTGTTAAAAGCGGATATAGGGTGTGTTTTTATGGATATAGTGAGTGTTTTGATTTTATACATTAGTTTGGTTGTGGAAGAATTACAATTGAATTTATTTAATTAATTGGACTTTAATGATTTTATTTTCCGCATCTAATAGAGTCGAGAGACCAAAGTAGTGCGAGATAAGAGTAGAGTTTATGCGCATGAATACTAAGGAAGATGATATTAAATATATGACTCTAAAACCCTAGTCAATTAATTAATTAATTTTATTATCTTGCTTAGTAGTATTTAATTTAGTTCTATTAATTTAACTTACTTGCTCTCTTTTATTTTATTTTATTTGTTTTATTTTATTAATTTGATTCTTACCAATTATTCTTGGCTAGATTAGGGATTAGTGAAAGATTAATAAGATAAAATTTAAAACATATTGTTTGAGTCTCTGTTGGATCGACCTCACTTATACGCTATATTATAAATTGATTCGTGCGCTTGCGAGTATTAAAATTTATCACATCAAGTTTTTGGCGCCATTGCCGGGGACTCTAATCTTATCTTGTTAATTTAGTAATTACATTCCTTCTATTAGTTTCTTTAAAAAAAATAATAAATAAATAAATAAATAAATAAATAATAATAATAATAATAATAATAATAATAATAATAATAATAATAATAATAATAATAATAATAATAATAATAATAATAATACATAAAACAGAAACCAGAATATTCGGAAATATATATACAAAAGAAAGTATTTATTTATTTAATTTTGGGGTAATTAAAAGATCTGGGCGCGAAATAATATACATGCAGTGGTGCAACCTATTTCACTAAGTGTTTCTGTCCTTGCTGGTAGGTGTTGTACTTTGAATAGAGGAGGTCATAGTTCAATACTTTACATCAGCAAGGAAACCAACCTTTTTTTTTGTTTCAAGCTATTCCTTCTTATTATTAACCCATTTAATTACTCCACTATATATTAGATTATTATTATTTTATTAAAAAATAATAAAAAATTTAATAAAAAGGCGATTTTTTTAGTATATGAGTGTTTGTTGGAAACGAGAAAAAGTGAGGTTTAATAGGATAGAAAATTTAGAAATTAATCCTTTATTTGAAGAAAAATTAAAGATGGGGGATCGTGAAGAAAGTATGACTTTAAAAGAACTTTTTGCACCTATATCTACTAATCCTCCTTCATCAATTGTTTTACCGGCTACGACAGCAGTTCACTTTGAATTATCATAACACTTGTGATTCAATTACTCCCTACTTTTAATGGCTTAGAGATGGAAGATCATTATCTTCATATAAAAGACTTTTTAGAGATATGCGCTACTTTTAGATTTCAAAATTTTTCTGATGAATCCGTTAGGTTGCGTTTATTCCCCTTTTCTTTAAAAAATAAAGCTAAAGCTTGGTTAAACTCCTTACCCTCAAGATCTATCACAACATGGGAGGGGTTGGTTACTAAATTTTTAGCAAAAATTTTTCCTATGGCTAAAACTAATGAACTTAGAAGAAAAATAAGTGATTTTTGCCAAGATGATGAGGAAAAATTCTTTGAAGAATGGGAAAGATTTAAAGATATATTACTTAGATGTCCACATCATAGTTTTGAAACTTGGAGATTAATTCAATATTTTTATAATGGCCTCTCACAAACTAATCGAAATATGATATAATCTATGAATAGGGGTAGTTTTCTAAGTCTAAATGAAGATGAAGCTTATCAATTCTAAGAGAATTTGTCTGAAAGTTCTCAACAATGGGACTTTTCTAAAAAGGGAATACAATCTCAATCTAAAAAGGGGGAAATTTATGAGATTCATGAAGATGTAGAAACTAGAAGACAATTAGATAGTCTAAATAAAAAATTAGAAGCCTTAACGATAAGATTGTCTAATAACTCAGTTAACCTTGTGCAGAATGAAGTGTGCTCTATTTGTGCTAGTCCTATGCATGTAGCTACATCTTGTCCATCTATGTTAGGGTACACTGTAGATAATCTAGGACAAGTAAATGCTACTAATGAATTTAGGCAAAATTACAACCCTTATTCAGAAACTTATAATCCCGGGTGGAGAAATCAACCTAATTTTTCATGGTCGCAAAATCAATTAATTAATAATATGGAAAATCGGAATAATAACATTCGTCAAAACCCACTAGGTTTTAGAGCTTCTGTGAACATGAATAATGCTACATCTTTTGTTACACAACAACAATTTTCATCACTAGAAGATAGCTTGAAATTATTTATGAATGAGGTAAACAATATTACTTTAATAAATACCCAAGCAATAACACACTTAGAAAATCAAATGGGTCAATTAACTAACCAGTTAGTAGAGCGCAAAAAAGGAAAATCCCCTAGTCAACCTATCCCTAATCCTAGAGGTGTTATTAATAATAATGTTAATCAAATTCAAAATCCACCATTTGAACATAATCAAGGGCAAGTTAATTCAATTACTACTCTTAGATCGGGGCATTAGATTGATAATAAAGTTAGAATGCCAGTGAGTAACGAAGAAGAAGTAGAAGACAAAGAGGAGGAAACTATTCCCGAAGAGTCAAACAATCATATGAAAGATTCCAATCCTACCATTAATCATAATGATTCAAAAGAAGTTGAAATTAGAAAATTTGTGCCTAAAGCCCCGTTTCCTCAAAAACTAAAAGACAATAGGAAGGAAGCTCAATTTGAAGAAATTCAAGAAGTATTTAAGCAAATTCATATTAATATACCATTCCTAGATGCAATTAAGCAAGTCCCTTCATATGCTAAATTTCTTAAAGATTTAGTAACTCAAAAGAGGAAAACTAATATTCCTAAAAAGGCATTCTTAGTTGAACAAGCAAGCTCCATAATTCAATGCAAAATTCCCATTAAATATAAAGATCCAGATTGTCCTATTATATCCTGTAAAATAGGAGATCATCATATAGAGCGTGCTTTACTAGATTTAGGAGCTAGTGTGAATGTTTTACCGTATTCTATTTATGAGAAATTGGAACTTAGAAAATTAAATTCTACACCTATGACACTTCAATTGGCTGATAGATCTATAAAAATTCCTAGATGAGTCATAGAAGATGTTTTAATTAAGGTTGATATATTTTATTATCTAGTTGATTTCGTTGTTATTGATACTCAACCTACTCTTAATATGAAAGGGAAGATACCAGTAATTTTAGGCAGACCATTTTTAGCTACATCTAATGCTCTTATAAATTGTCGAAATGGTGTGATGAAATTATCTTTTGACAATCTCACTGTTGAACTTAATATTTTTGATGTAACTAAAACATCATTAGACTATGAAGATGAATGTGTTCATCAAATTAATTTAATTGATAGTCTAGTGGAAGATAAATTTTTCAAAAATAATGTTGATTATTTTTCTTCAAAAGAAGATGTGAACTTTAATGACATATCATTAGAAGATTTCTTAAAAATTTGTGGTCCAATTGATGATGATATATCTTGTGAGGCTAGTATTTTTCTTAATTCTCTTCGTGATATTAATTCTAATGAATGGGGGAGAAATATTGATAATTTCTTAAACAAAAGTTCTAGCGATATTTCTCAATTTGAAAATAATATGACAATGAACCCAACTTTTTCACATGAAAATAATACCTTAAATGTGATTGATAAATCAATGAATTTAAATTTTTATGACATCCAAATTAAGCCCTGTAATTTATTTCCTACACCGTTAAAGAATTTCAAGCATAATTTTGAAGTGTTAAATTTTAATTCGCCTTATTTTGAGCCCAATATGAATGATAATATCTATGATGCTTATAATTCTTTTGATAATAATCATAATTTTTTTCGTATATCTCAAAACCCATGGCCACCACCAAGTGACTATTTTTCTCTAGTAGGTCATGATTATATAATTAAATCTTGTTATCTTGAGTTTAATAGCTATATTTATTTTGATTTTATTTTCAAGCTTACAGTGATATATATGTTTTATTGGAATGATCCTCAAATTTTTAGATTATTGATTTATGAGAAATTAAATATTTAATGATGATAGTTGGCTATGAATTTATTTTCATATATTTTTGAATGCCATTTATATTATTTGAACGATTAACAATCTTTTTCTGCATAAAGTTTTATCTAGTTTGTATGAATTATTTTATTTGATAAATCGTATATTCAGGTGATATCTTACACCCCTCTTTGTTTCTTTTAAATTTTAATTTAATGGGTTCCTTTGAGGACAAAGCAACATTCAAGTTTGGGGGAGTGGATAAAATTAATAACTTTGCTAGTCCTGCATATGAGCCTTTCTTTGTTAACCTGATAACCTTACCCTACTCCAGTTAGGAGTTTAACTCACCTACCCTTTTATCTAAGAATATTTTGAGATTATTTATCTTATGTATGGGCAATAGTAAAGTGAGCTTGAAAAAATTTATGAAAAAAGAAAGTGAAAAAGGAAAAAATATGAATAGAAGTTATGAAATCTCCTTCAAATATTAAAAGAAAAAAAATGTGTGAAAAAAAAATTTGAAAAATTATGAGAAAAAAAAAAGAATTGAAAAGAGAAAAAAATATGAAAAAAGCTCATATGAAGTCAAATTTAAGCCCAAAGTGTTAATTTTATATCTCAATTTATTTTTTAGATTTTTGAATCCCTTATATACCCTTTATTTGACAGCCCTTACCTAAGCCTTACGTTGCAACCCATAAAAAGTCCTAATGATCCTTTGGATATGGTTTGGAGGTGAGAGTGGTAGAAGATAATCTATTTATGCATTCCGCTTTTCTAGTGCGGATATATCCGTTCACGAGACTAATATTCTTTTCATTTATAGCGTTTTTCATATATACATGCGAGAAGCTTTTGAATTTGCATGCATCTACTCTTTATAGCCCATATGTAATGAGAGCAAATACACCTTATTCTCGAGAGTTTCGTTTGTTGAGTGTATGCCGTGTGAGGAGTTGAGTCAAAGCGTAGTTTTGATAGAATTTGAAAGTTTACTTACTTTGATATCAATGATGTTATGTTGTTGTCAATTAACACACGTACGATGAGGATTGGTGAGGATGGAATATTTTATTAATCTTGCTAGTTTGAGAACTTTGATATTGTATGTGTGTCACACTGCTTTAGTATATGTTTGGATGTCTTTGTTGAGTTAGTTGCATTGGTAAAGAAATGGGAATTAAATTTTAAAAACAACCATTGTGTTAGACTTATATTAAAAATCTTGGGCTTAAGAAAATAATTTATTTTAAAAGTTTTGTTTTGCTCGAGAACTAGCAAAGTGTAAGTTGAGGGGAATTAGATGGGCCAAACAATTAGTATAATTTATTATGTTAATTTATAATTTGAAGAGCATATATTATTAGTAATATTAGTATTTTTAACGCTTTTCAGGTGTTAGAAAAGAATTTAAGAATATTGACAAAATAGAGAAATTAAAGCTTGTGAAGACACCTAAAAGTGCTAAATACTTTCAGAGGCATAACTTTTTACTCAGCACTCCAAATGATGCGATTCTTGAGCCTAAATAGAAGAAAAATTTTGAGAGTTACAACTTTTCAGTTCAGCACTTTTTCAAATTTAGCCATCATGGAGTCCGAAATTGTGACGCAAGATGCAACCGTTAAAATATAGCGAAAATTCAATGTATTCAATTATGGGCCCATGCATATGTTTTCTATTAATATTAAAAAGCCCGGCTACTAAAGTGTAGTCCAAGCCTATTAGCAAGTCTAAGCCCAAATCCATTTAAATTTATCAAAAGCCCATGAATAAACCTAATCCTAATTAAATGAGGATTATTCCAAATTATAAATGGGAGGATGGATACAACATCAAGGAGCAGCAGCCGAGCAGCAGCCACTGCCGTGGCCCTCTATTCTCTTCTCCTCTCTTTTCTTTAATTTTCTTTTGTTCCTTTTTACTTTATTGAAGATTTGAAGATCGAAGATTTATATTTATTCTTTAATTTAATGTCAAGTAAGTTTTCTTTCAATTCTATTTGTTATTTTATTTTTATTATGCTAGCGTAAATTTGTGTTAGGGTTAGGATGAGTATATTTAATTGATTCCATTGCACGTATTCATACCAATTGACTATACCAATTTAATGCTTTAATGTTAAATACAATTCTTCCTATTGGATGCCTATTTTAATTGACAAAAAAATAAAGTTGGATTCTCATTATTTTTTGTTGGATTCACCTTATGATTTGTTAAAAGCGGATATAGGGTGTGTTTTATGAATATAGTGAGTGTTTTGATTTTATACATTAGTTTGGCTGTGGAAGAATTACAATTGAATTTATTTAATTAATTGGACTTTAATAATTTTATTTTTCACATCTAATAGAGTCGAGAAACCAAAGTAGTGCGAGATAAGAGTAGACTTTATGCGCATGAATAGTAAGGAAGATGATATTAAATATATGACTCCAAAACCCTAGTCAATTAATTAATTAATTTTATTATCTTGCTTAGTAGTATTTAATTTAGTTCTATTAATTTAATTTACTTGCTCTCCTTTATTTTATTTTATTTGTTTTATTTTATTAGTTTGATTCTTACCAATTATTCTTGGCTAGATTAGGGATTAGTGAAAGATTAATAAGATAAAATTTAAAACATACTGTTTGAGTCTCTGTGGGATCGACCTCGCTTATACGCTATATTATAAATTGATTCGTGCGCTTGCGAGTATTAAAATTTATCACAACAAGTCCTGAGTGTTGAAGGGCCTTTTGTACTTTTTGTATAGAGTGACTTTAGAAGCGAACAACTTCTCAAAGCAATGCCATAGTGTGGGAAAGAGAGTATTGCTTTGGCGAAATGAATACCATTTGTATATTTGTGTAATATAACTACACCAATAAACTCGCAACAAAAATAACCATGTAGTAATGAGAGTTGAAAAACTACAAAAAGAGTAATTAAATTTTACTCATGTAGTTTATATATTAGATGGCGGCCAGCGAAACGAGATTGTTGATTGTTACCGTAAACTAGACTACAAGAGAGAACTAAAGATAGAGAAAAGTAAGAGAAAAAGAAAGCCTCAATGGGTTGTGTGATGAGTACGGGCATACACGTTAAAAATACAAAGACTTGAAAAAAAAAAACCCAAAAAAAAAAAAAAAGAAGGAAAGGGAATTAATTAAACCTTTTAATGGTATTAATATTGCCAGAGCAACTTTCTTATTTTATGATCAAATAGACAAAAATGCCGATGATCTACACATTGTGTATTCCTTACTTGTCCTTGCTGTCACACCCGAACAACACAAAAATAATACTTACTCTAAATACAATTAAATCATTTCCATAATCAACATCATCGCATAACCATGATATTTTTTTTTTCAACCTTGTCTGGGAAAAGTAATACTAGCAAATATGTACAACTCACACACATAAGGATGTCTAGTCAAATACATAAAATAAGACTAGTACAATAAACAAAAACGACGTAGTGTCTTTTTCTATAAACCTTCCCACCCATCTTAGACCTGGCAGTGGACATCTTTTCTTGATACCTGTAAAGAGAAACATATATAAAGGTATGAGCTATAGGCTCAGTGAATGCACCATTTTCCTCAACAGTAATTTGTAAAAAGATATATATATACACAGACCATATATAATCACATTCAATTCTCATCCTCTAGCCATTAATCACATTCAACTCTCATCCTCTAGCCGTTAATCACATTCAATTCCCATCCTCTAGTCATTATATAAGGCATCAGATGTATCACATACATAATCGCTTTATAACCTCAATTATTAGGCATCAAGCATTCATTCCATATATACATCCCGGGTATCTGATGTATCACATACATAACCGCTCTATAGCCTTAATTATTAGGCATCAAGCATCCATTCCATATACACATCCTCTAGCCCTATATATACTGGGCATCAGATGTATCACATACATAACCGCTTTATAGCCTTAATTATTAGGCATAAAGCATCCATTCCATATACACATCCTCTAGCCCTATATATACTGGGCATCAGATGTATCGTTCCATACTCTTCTTTCAATCAAGTCACGACTCAACTCCACTTTACCAAGCATCATAATATCAACATACATATTCCACCAATAATATTTATATTCTAAGAATTTCATAATTTATACCAAGAATTACCATCATAAAACCTTTATTACACATAATTATGTATTATCTCGAACCTGCAACTTCTAAATTATGAATACCCACCCACCATCTTTTAAACCATATCCATATCTACAAGTGCCAACCTGAAATAATGCCTCCCACATTCTAAATACACATTCAAATGTATATAAATTTCAAATGAGTACACTCACCTCAAGTCCACACCAACGTAGTTCCAAGTTCTATTTTCTCGGTGCGTTAAAAGTATCCATTCCTTCACCTACCAATCTAACATAATTAGTATTCCAATTCTACCTCAATATAATCATTTATAAGTGTACTAAATACACTAACAATTACACAAATGTACACCCTTATATACTTGTTAATTTATAACACATTACAACCTTTCAGAATTAGGTGTAGTCCGAATCTCTTGCACAGACTAGGTACTTCCCGTTGTCCGATCATTCTCAAATTTTTATAGTAGTTACACAACATGTCTATAAACAATATTACAGAATTTGAGCATAATCCAACAGCTAAAACATCGGATATTCACAAAACAACTCAGTACAAACATGCTGTCCAGAATATAACGTATGTCAATAGTCCAACTTCACGGATTAAATTGTACCAATTGGCTGAGAATTAGGTGCTCTACCTTATATTTCTGGAAACCTCTATGTTTCTACTTTTTAATGCAATTTACGATGCATAAATCGGAATTTTCTACAAGGAGTTATAGCAATTCTCCCACAGAGACATCAATCTGCCAGAATTTCGAACTTATAGATTTTTAACATGATTTCTACTTATATCATCTATTATCGTCTCTTCATGATCAAGAAAATTTAATTATATCATCACAACACACAAGAACACTAGGAAACAAATTCAAAACCATCTTTCAATCATAATTTTCCAATTTCAATTGCTATAAACATAATAAAAGGATGATTAAAAACATAAATAGCATAGTTTAAACTTACCAAAATTTAATTCTCCAAATTTCTTTATTTTTCTCTTCTTCTCCCTCTTTTCCTCTTTCTCTCTCTGTCTTTCTCTCCTTCTCCCCGTAGCTTTTTGATTTTTTCTTCAATTCCCCATATTTACAAAGCTCTAATCATACATATATAATTCAATTAACATATTACCCCCTCAACTTCTATTTCACACAACTAAATCCACTTACATACTTTATTTGCAAATAAGTCCTCAAGTATTATTCTAACATAAGTTCTTATAATATAAACTAATCCAATCTCACATTTTTCCTCACAAAATCAAACATCATGGCAAAATGTACAATTTCACTATTATCAAATGCATAAACATAGTTGTAAATGCTAATAAATACTTAAACATGTGTAAATGATACTAAATTATTTGCTTTAAGATTCGGAATGTCACACTTGCCCTTGCCCTTATCCTTTCAATTTCTTTTCCACCGTTTTCCTTTCTAATATTTATTAACGAAGCAGCTTTCTAATATATATATATATATATATACATATATTAATCAAGCACATATAGTTTAATAATTAAAAAAAAAACTAATCTAAATTTTAACATCCTGGAAACTATCTTAGAAACCAAGAAGGCGTAGGCAAGTTAAATCATAAAAGAATAAAAATAAGAATTAAATAAGTGAATGACCAACTTTCAAATAAGTTTACAAGTAATCTCCTTGTCTTTAGTTAAGAGTCCACATAATGAATGTGAATTTGAATTATATTAGTCAACGTATTAAAATCCTATGTGGAAGTCTACGTTGGCAAAAACAGTTGCCCCAACTGGAATTTAAATCTTACACGGTACATTAGTTTGAGTTTATGTAAATTTAACATATTTGACCCAACTGATTTTTTTCCCGATATTTATAGACCTTTATGACATCAAGACCCAAACCCGAATTAAACTTTTTGATTTGGTTTATGTTCAGGTTTATTCAATTTTAATATTTTTTTAAAAGAAAAATAAATTGTAATTAAGGCAACATCAAATAAGCCCTCTGTCATGATTACATTTCATTTATGTTTTATAGTTCTCATCCTTATCTATTTCATCATTAATAATATATGAAAAGTACTTTCCAAATAAGATGGAAAATAAAATGCACATGTCAAATGTAAGGTCAGGTCTTTGAGTAAACTATCATCTTATATAAAACGAGAACTAAATGGCATGACAAACATTTATTAGATATAAGGAGTGTTACCTCGTGATCACTTTGCCGAAAGAGAGAAAAAGGAATGTGTTTGTGCAGAAACAACTGAGTTAAAACATAACTAGAGTAGAAGAGAGAAAGAAAAAATGAAAAATGGCGTCGCATACTCCCATAGCAATTTATTCGGTTTGTTTCAATTCGGTTTAGTTATGTAATACCCAAAACCCAAATCAAACTTATTTGATTTTGGTATTTTTTTGATTTAGTTTTTAATAGATTGATTCGATTACTCAATTTTCGGATTTGCTAGAACACATATAATAAAAAGCACCAACACTTGGACAACCAGCCAGTAGAGCAAGCACTACTTAAATTACCTTTATCCAACCAAAAATTATATTAAAGACACCACAATTTCTGGATTGGACAAGCTTCACGTTGGAAAAAAAAAAGAAAGAAATACTTTCTAAGTCAATAAAAGTTAGAGTCGAACCAATTATATTGTTGCAGAACCCATTTCAAACAAGTTCCTGTCATATTTAATCAGTCAATTTCTGTGAAATGATCGGACCACTTAATAATGTCTCAATGTTAGATTAATTTTATATTAATCTAATTGGGACCACACATGTAAATTATTAATGTGTGTTATCATTAAGAAGCCTAAACTTAAGTAATCTAATTAAGTTTTTAATTAGGCTTAAGGGTATTTTTGTTATGGAATTAATGCGTAGAGACCAGATTGTATTTTTAAATTGATGAGGGGTCAATTTAAAAATACTAGAACTTAATAACCACTTTGGCAGTTACCAAAGTGGGTTTTTGTATATATGGGGTCATTCCCTAGTTGAACGTACATTCTTTCTCGGTATCCCCATCGACAGAGAAAATAGCAGGGTGAAAACCTACGTATCAATTAGAAGATTCTCCGTAAATCCTTATTCTATCCAATCGTCTCTCCCATGGATTCAGGTACGCATCCATCATCAATCTCCTCTATTCATTGAATTGATATGGAATTTATAGTGCTAACACTCAATCCCACAACGATAAATCATTGATACTCCCGTCTAACTTTTTGTTCAATTATGTTACACAATCTATTCTTACCATATCAACATGGACAAAAAACAATAGGAAGAATTCTGGGGTAAATTAAAATTACAATGAAAGTGATTATCCTCCCACAACAGTGGTGTGTGTTTGTTGCTCTTTCTACTACTGGCCGCTACGGCATCACCACCACATACACCACCACTAAATTCAATGTCCAAATTCCAAGATAAATGTGGGAACGAAAGCGTCCCATACCCATTCGGGTTCGGTAGACGCGAATGTTTCTAGAGTAGCTCATTCAAGTTAAATTGCACTTACTATGTTATAAACCAAAAGTACAAGCTTTCGCAAGGTGAATTTGAGATTTTGAATATATCCATGGAGAACGGGACAGCCACCATCTACGTGTGTAGATTGGCTCTCCATGGTTTGTCCATGATTAATCATGGATTTGCCTATGATCGATCATGGTGTCGGTAGGGAATTCCAGTGGGTTTCATGATCGATCATGGGGTATACCATGATCGATCATGATCTCAACACTTTTCCTATTTAGTGCAATTTTTGCTTATTTGAGTTGTAAGACTTGTAGAGTGATTTGAGAGCTAAAAATTGGTGAGATTTTTTTTGTGTGCTTGTAATCAACTCTTTGTTCCAATTATCAATAGAAGCTATCATATGTGTGGATTAGTGGCGTTTATGCCGACACCATGGTAAAACCTTGGTTTGTGTGATTGTTGCTCGATCACTTATTTCTCTATTGTGAGTGTACTTTTTTGTGTCGGCTTCTTCTTTCGGTAAACCATTTGAGCTTATGAGACCCTTCCCCATTGCGTCGTGCTCAGTTGTAAGCGGTTTGGCGCAACAAATTAGTATCAAAGGCTAAAACGAGATAAGTGGAATTTGTGTCACACGCCAAGTGTTTGATAAAATTTCACGGTGAGATTTTTCAATCTATGTCTCTTGTTGGTTTGTCAAGTTCTTTGGTGATTGAAGATGACTACTTTTTAGACCTCAAAGGAGTCAGTGATAAAGTTTGACGTAGAGAAATTCGATGGAAAGTTAGTATATTTCGGCATGTGGCAGTGCCAAATGCGCAATGTTTTGATCCAATAGGAGATGCATAAGGCATTGTTGGGTGTGGTAGTTAAGCCCACGACAATGACAGATATTGAATGGGAAGAGTATGATTTGAAGGCTTGTAGCACTATCTGGTTGCATCTAGCTCAGAATGTGATATACTTTGTTATGCGTGAGAAGTTCACATAATAATGAGTGTAGAGAATCGTCTCTATCTCAAGAAGAAGTTGTTCCGGTTTGAATATGCTAGAGGAATATCAATAAGTGAGCATGTCGATAAGTTTAACAAGATGATTTCTGATTTGTTAAACTTGATCGATGACATGAAATATGAGGATAAGGCTATTTTGTTGCTCAATTTACTTCCGAAATTCTATGACCATTGGAGCACCACTTTGTTATATGGCAAGGATTCAGTGAAATATGAAGACATTTCATCGGCACTGCTTGGTAATGAGCAGAAACAGAGGGAGAAATATAGTACATTGTCCGATGCGTTAGTTTCGTGGGGAAGGACAGATGATCGAAAACTAGTAAAGCACAATAACTCTCGATCCAAGTCACGTACTAAGTACTTGGATAACATGGAATATTACAAGAGCAAAAGGAAATGGCATATGAAGAAGAATTGTCCTAACGCTTGGGTAGACAAGTGACATAAGAAGAATGCAGATGATACCGTGAATTTTGTTACTTTAGGGGATAGTGACTTTGAGAGTATGTTAGTGGTTACTCTAAGGGAAAACTCAGTGGATGAGTGGATTCTAGACTCGGGTTGTTCATACCACATGTGTCCAAACAAGGACCTTTTCCATACCTTAACCAAAGTGAATGGAGGAATGGTTTTTATGGGCAATGATCACATTTGTATGACGGATGGTATTGAAATGGTCAAGTTGAAGATACATGATGGAGTAGTTAGAACTCTGAATAAAGTCAAGTAAATCTCGGATTTGAAGAAGAATTTAATTTATTTGGGTTATTTAGATTCCAATGGGTGTAAGATTGTGCTCAAGAATGGAATGCTAAATGTTACTTCCTGTGCCTTAGTGTTGATGAAGGGAAAGAAAGAGGGTAATCTCTATTTCCTTCAAGGTAGTACGGTGACGGGTAGCGCTTCAGTTTCTACAGAAACAGGTGGAATAAGTACAAGTTCGGATTCGACAAGATTATGGCACATGAGATTAGGACATGTCGAGGAGAAGGCAATGACGGTGTTATGTAAGCAAGGTTTGCTCAAGGGTACGAAGAGTTGCAAGTTAGAGTTTTGCGAGTATTGTGTGCACGGGAAACAAACACGAGTAAAGTTTGGGACGGCTATTGATTGCACAAAGGGGTTGTTTGACTACATACAAACGGATGTCTGTGGATATTCTAAGACGAAATCCTTATGAGGTAATCATTACTTTGTTAGCTTTGTAGATGATTTCTCTAAGCGAATTTGAGTATATCTCATGAAGCACAAAGACGAGGTCTTTGGGGTGTTTCTAAAGTGGAAGAAAATGGTCGAAAATCAGCTTGGCAGGAAGATCAAGGTGCTTAGATCTGATAACGACGAAGAGTACACTGGTGATCCGTTTAAGGAGTACTGTCAAGATGAGGGAATTGTTCGCCATTTCACTGTTAGAGGTACACCACAGCATAATGGAGTAGCTGAGAGGATGAACTGTACCTTACTTAAAAAAGTGAGGTGTATAATGTCAAATGCAAATTTGGAAAAACAATATTGGGCAGAGGCCTTATCCTATGCTAGTTACATCATGAATATGTTGCCATCTTCAGGGGTCGATTACAAAACTCTTATAGAGGTTTAGACAGGATCTCATGTGAGTTACGATTCATTACACATATTTGGGTGTCCGGCTTATTATCACGTTCATGAAGATAAGATTGATCCAAGAGCTCGAAAGGTGATCTTTATGGGTTTAAGAATTTGAGTCAAGGGTATAAGTTATGGTGTCTTTAACACAAAAAATGATCATTAGCAGAGATGTTACATTTGACGAGGCATCTTTGCTCAAGATGCCTACGGGAGAAAATGTAAAGATTCTTGATGAGAGTGAGAAGAGTGGAGTGGTGCAAACAAAACTAACTACGCCAGTGGTGAATATTTTACTTCAATCGGAAGTGACTAATCTGGTTGATTCTTCCGATAATGATTCGAAGAATGTGGAGATTCCTATTGAGGAGTCTAGTCAACAATAACGAGAGGTACCATCTTTGGCAAGCGGAAGGGAGTAGAGAGCTCGACGAGCACCGTAATGACTTGGATATGAAGATAGTGTGGCATATGTATTGGTGGTTTATGGTGATGAACCGACTTCTTATTAGGAGGCAGTGACAGATAGTCATTGTGATGGATGGAAGGCGGCCATGGGTGAGGAGATGAATTATCTTCACAAGAATGAAACCTATGATCTTTGGAAGTTGTCAAAAAAAAGTCAATTGGGTGCAAATGAGTGTTTGCCAATAAGGATGGGGTTCTAGATTCGGATGTTCAATATAAGCAAAATTGGTGGCTAAGGTATTTTCACAGCGGGAAGGGGTGGATTACAATGAAGTCTTCTCTTCGGTAGTAAAACACACTTTCATTAGAGTGCTATTGGCTATGGTATCGCAGTTTGACTTAGAGCTTGAACAACTAGACATCAATACGACGTTCTTACATGGGGATCTAGCGGAGGAGATCTATATATCTCAACAGGAGAGGTTCAAGGTTGTTGGCAAGGAGGATTGACTTTGTAAACTAAAAAAATTCTTGTATGGGTTAAAACAATCGCCTAGACAATGCTACAAGAAGTTTGACGCATTCATGATAGCTCAAAAATTCAAGCGAAGTGATTTTGATCATTGCGTTTATTTCAAAAAACTCAAGGGGGATCGTTTATCTACTTACTCTTATATGTTGATAATATGCTTATTTGTTCATTGAGTATGTCTGATATCAACACGGTGAATGCTCAGTTGAGTCTCGAGTTTGAGATGGATTACTTGGGTGGAGCCAAGAAGATTCTGGGAATGGAAATAGTAAGGGAGAGGAAGAAAGGAAGATTGTGCCTCACTCAAAGGCAATATCTAAAGAAAGTGGTAGTCCGGTTTGGGATGCAGGACTTAAAGCCTGTGAGCGTCCCATTGGCTCTGCACTTCAAACTCTCGGTAACTATGGCTTCAGAAACAGATGAAGAGGTGAAGTATATGGCTCAAGTTCCGTATGCTAGTGCGGTAAGAAGCTTGATGTATGTCATGGTATGTACTCGATCGAATATTTCTCAGGCAGTGAGCATTGTGAGTATGTTCATGGCGAATCCGGGGAAACAGCATTGGAATGACGTCAAGTGGATTTTGCGGTATCTACAAGGGACGAAAAATAAGGGGTTGGTGTACCAGAGAACCGAGGGGTCTTATTTGCGGGTAT
The DNA here is from genome assembly GCA_021464415.1 of Lonicera japonica. Lineage (NCBI taxonomy): Eukaryota > Viridiplantae > Streptophyta > Magnoliopsida > Dipsacales > Caprifoliaceae > Lonicera > Lonicera japonica. Next base: position 38,962,078 of record CM038471.1, read on the forward strand.
GTTGATTCGGACTATGCTGGGGATCTTGATAATCAACGGTTAACCACGGGGTATGTTTTCACATTTAGTGGTGGTCTGATTATCTAGAGGTCAATGTTGCAAGGTGTAGTGGCATTGTCTACTATGGAAGCAGAGTACATTGTAGCAACAGAAGCAGTCAAGGAAGCATTGTGGCTTCGGGGTTGGATAGGTGATTTGGGGATGGTTCAAGAGAATGTCGATGTACATTGTGATAGCCAGAGTGCTATTCATTTGGCCAAGAACTAAATTCATCACGAACGGACGAAGCACAGCGATATCCGATTACATTTCATACAGGAGATTATCATTTTTTATCTTGTTATCAACTGGAACCCTCAGATAACATCTATTTACATCACTAAACTTTCACTAAACTTTCCACCTTCTTGAAAAACTCAATTGTTTTTCTTACCATTTTTCATTTTTATATATTACATATTATGTCATTACATAAATATCGTATCTAAACTTTGGAGAAAGAGATGATGGGATAGGATTGAATCTTAGATGATGTTGTGTCTTGAAAGACTCAACTATCTAATTGCGAATCTAGTGTTGGGATCCATTCTTCTTCTTCTTCTTCAAATTAATATTGTTAAGACAATAATTAAACCCTCACAAGTTTCTTAGGAAAAAATTGGCTATCAAAATTCCACTAATACATTTTTTAATAATATAAATACAAACTGATAAAAACTTTCTCTAATAGAATTTTCTATATGCACTTTTAGTGATATGACAACAATTAAAACTTAAAAGAATATTTTGACATCTTAGCCAATTAAATTAATTACATAAGTGTCAATTAAGATTGAAAAGTGAGATAAAAATAACATTATTGGCCCGAGACACTTGTTGACCCCAATATTATTACCAAATAGATATAGAAATCTTGAAAGTATTACACATGAAGGTAAATTTATAAAAAAATTTAGTGGAGACAACATTAGTGTCCGTAATTTTAAATGTAATTAAAAAAAATCATTAAATAACTCAATGTTAGACTCAGTTTGGGGATCTCAATACATGGATTTCCCCCCAAAAAAAAATAAAAAAATAAAAAAATAAAAAATTCTACTTTCACTGAAAAACTGACAATTAAAAAAGTACATGTGAAAACTAAACAAATGATATCTTAAAATCCTAATTAAAGCTAACCAGTTTTCAACTCCTTCCCTTATTCGCTCCTCCAAAGAACCCCACTTTGTGACTACTCATATTAATTTTTTTATTTTTTTTAACCCTTATCTAAGGAAGAATAAGAAGACTCTATTTTATAATTGATTAATTTTGTCATGTCATTAAGATTATGTTTGATAACAACGTGAAAAATAAAAAATAATATTAATTTTTTTATTTTTTTTAACCCTTATCTAAAGAAGAATAATAAGACTCTATTTTATAATTGATTAATTTTGTCAGGTCATTAAGGTTCCGTTTGATAACAATGTGAAAAATAAAAATAAAAATAATTAATTTTTGTGAGAAGTTGAAAAATAAGTTGAGACATGTGGTGAGATGTCTTTTTTACTTTGTTACTTTTTTCATAAAGAATTTTTTTTTTGTGGTTGAGGAACAAAAAAATTTCATAAAAGATTATGAAAGATGTATGACATCTACTCATAAAATTAGAATAGGATGAAAAGTATCTTATTACATGACAATTTAATTTTCAACTTCTTATCCAAATATAAGTGTTTTTATTTTTATTTTCCACATAGTTATCAAACGGATACTAAATAGGGGCAATTAAAAAAAAGGGCTTATTAGAGAAAGATTTTCACACTAAGGCCAAGGAATAATTTTTTTTTAAATAAAGGGCCTATTTTTTATTTTATTGATAATATGACATGTGTCTTTTTTTTTCATTATAAAATGACATCCCAACCCTTAAAATAAACTAAAAAAATATCAATATGCATTAAAATATGGACTGCAATATGAACTTTGCAGTCTATATTTCACTGTAATATGAACTTTGCAGTCCATATTTCACTGCAATGTGAACTTTGCAGTCCATATTTTTAGTGCAAAGTTCATATTGCAGTCCATATTTTACTGCAATGTGAACTTTGCAGTCCATATTTTTAGTGCAAAGTTCATATTGCAGTACATATTTCACTGCAATATGAACTTTGCAGTTCATATTTTATTGCAATATGAACTTTGCAGTCCATATTTTTTGTGAAAAATTCATTAAAAGGGGTAATTTAGGTAATACATAACATGTTTTTATTAATTAAATGATATTTAAATTTATTCAAATACATTCATTTAAAATATAAAACAAAATAGGCATCTTACACTAATTACCAATTAAAAATAGGCCCTTCATTCAAATTACCAATTAAAAATAGGCCCTTCATTCAAAAAAATATTATTCATTGGATTTTTGGTAAAAATCAATGTATAATAAGCCCTTCTACCTAATTTCTAGTACTAAATATCTTAATATTTTAAATCATTAGAGAAATTGTTACCTCTGCCGCCTAATACACTATCGAATATATTAACCAATCAAGGAGTAGAGTCATCAAGACCCTCTTTGACCAAGGTCAACGAATTAGATTCTCTAAAAGTACAACTAATAATAAAAATTCAATAGTTTTCTTATCAATTTTCAATTGATATTTTTGGTGACATATAGCCAACAACGTAATTTCAGCTTCAACAAATCACGTCGTAATCAAGTCACAGAACCACCTATTAACTGCAAGACAAAAATATGTGTATATATATAAAAAAATATTTGTGAAAATAACGTACAAGAATTCAAGCCAAATTATCCAAAATTAAGTGTCCGTGTTCGACTTGTAACATCTTCTTTAGGGATACACTAATAACTTTAGATTATCAAAATATTAAAACCGACACATACAAAAAATATACCTTTATTTAGGACATTCTAAAATTAAATACTGAACTTTTAATTTGAGACGAAAAGAGCAATGTTTTTTTTTTTAAATGGTATTGAATAGTAAAAAATCTGGACCATTTGTTTATAAGTAGGAGGGTTTGTTTGCCTCTGCTCACTTAAATAAAATTAATTGTCAAAATCTGAACCATCTACTTTTAATTTATTTTAAACAAATGGTCTAAATTTCTTCGCCTCCGTGCGAAAAATTGAGAGCTAGCTAAGTCATCTTTGTATTTTACTGAGTGCATGGGATCAACTTGGGAATTTAGTAAAGTCCAAGATAGATGGATATTCCTTCCCCTTGTGCATTTCCATTGGGATTTCCACTTGGATAGACCAATAAATTCCTGAAAATTCAATTCAAAATACCAATTGTTACAAATAAATAAATAAATATATCGGACCCAAAAAAAAAGGAAAAAATATTGCGAATGAGAAAAGGATTACATACCAATTTAGCTCTCCAATTTGAAAGCTATCCGAAAAGAGGCACAATTCCTCTGTTCTAGTCAATAAATTTTATATTTCCCAAAAATAGGTATTGTTTTCGGCTGATTTTTGTATGTCCAAATAGCGTCCTATACCAGGATTTTTTTATTACAAAATCCTCAACTCCGAAAACTCATCTTTAAGTTTCAAACGGGTATTTTAACATTTTAATTATTTTTATATGATAATAAAAATAATAACTATTTAATTTGAGAACTTTTTTTAAAACTAAAATTATTTATTTTAATTTTTTAACTAATATAGAGTATTTACTATGGTGTGTGCATGCACACCATAATAAGGTACACCACACTATTATTTTACTACAAATTAGTAAAAACATCAAGTGATTATTATATTGATCATCGTGTATATAGTAAATATAATAATATTTGACGGATCATCATTCCTAAATACAACAAAACGTACAAATTTAGATAGGTACTAAAGTACCAATAAATTTGTATAATTTAGCATGCTAGTTTATACTTTGGAACGCATATATTGTTACTATTTTTATATTTTTAGTGTTTTTCAGGTGATTGGAAAGAATCAGATGAAATTAGATTTTGAATGTAGAAATTTTGATTTAAAATGAGAAAATTTTAATGAAAAAAAGATTTGAAAGTAAATAAGAAATCATAGCAACAGTTCGGTGTTTTGAACATATTTCTCGCTTAGAAATCGATTTTTGACGTTCTTTATATGGCTAGAAAAAGGATTTGAAGACTTACAACTTTTATGTATATTTTTTTTTTCTTCATATTATGAGGTTTTCTTGGTTGAAAGTAGTGTTAAATTTGCTGTAAGAAATAATGTGTGAAAAATTGTATATTTATTTAGTGGCCCAATTTTAATGCTAATACTATATTATTATGGGTTCATCCATATATTTTTTATTTAAATTAAAGAAGCCCACATGCCATTAATTTTCCATTAAAGAGAAGCTCCAGCCAAGCCCATTTAATTAATTAAAACCTTAAAAGGAGACAAAGTTACGCCATCGGAGTGTCGGAGAGCTGCTCTTTTTCTCTTCTCTTATCTTTTATTTCTTTAATTTTACAAGTTAGTAACCCACGCGATGCGTGGGCATCCTAATTAATAGCATACTAAATATGAGAGTAATTTTTATTTACATTTTAATGCAATCCAAATTCTATACCAACATTAAGAGATATTATCTCAACATATATGATGTGCGCTAGTTCTGCGTAATTCAAGAGCTTATTAAATTCATAAAAATTGTTTGGACAAAAAATAGTTTGACATGGTAAATAGTTGAGGACAATTAGTTAAATACGAATGCATAAAAAAAGGAAGAAGAAAATTTTAAACCAAATATTTGATAATCCCAAATATCATTGTGAAACTATTCAAAAAAAAAAAAAAGAAAAGAAAACAAGAATTACTCAATAAGCTAGCAAAAAAGATAACTTTCACAATGGCATAATTTCGATAATTTCATAATTACATAATTTCGATAACTGACTGTTTTTTGATGCTTTTCGGAATTAAAAATTAAGAATAACCCAGAAAAGATAAACATAAAGTTCATAATGTTCTATTAAATTGTGTAGATTAATTTTATGATATCCAGTACGTATATCCATGTACAACGTAACTATTATGCCAATCCTTGTAAAACAAAGTAAACGACAGAAATCTTGGCTTTATGACCAAGATGATACTTTCTTTATGATAGACTGAAAGAAATTGGAATGAAAAGAAAATTGAACCGCATTACATATATAATTCAATTAATACAATGCCCTCAGTTGTTCAAATATAGTAAAGACACCTCGGATCAAATTACTGATAAAAATGTACTCAACGGAAATATAGCATTTGTATAAAAAAAATTCAAGTTTAAGTAATTCTAAAAAAAATGTCAAATGAGTACGGCCACAGACCCACACCACCATTTGGAACAACTTTTGATCTCAACACATTACCCTATAAGATCATGAATATAAGTAAGATATGGCAAACACCCCTGTAGAAAAGTTTGCTAGCCTTTTGTTTATTCATACTATATATCATCCAAATTTACCGACGGGGGGGTTATTGCTAATTTATTGCAAGATTTTCAGTTAATACAGATTAATGGCTGATATTTGCTTGAATTTGATAGAAATAACAAATAATGCATAAGTTCCTATACACAACACAAAAGGGCATGTGTAGTATTTTTACTTTATTTTTTTTAGTTCAAACCAGGTAGTATCCGGGCCAATTCTCTTGCACCTCAACTAATCTTCTTTTGCAGGTTTTGAATGTTCTATATATATACGTATTTCACAATATCTTAAATCTAACAACATTGATTCATCTCTTAGACCCTGCAATACTACGTGACATAATTTTAGAAGTAATACCGAGAGGTAATTAATTACTTCTGTTCTAAACAACATAATATTTATAGCAATTAGTACGTGATAAAAGTTTTGGACTTCTTAAAAAATGAATTCTGGCTTCAAGATAATATATATTTATTTCATATCAAAGCTACAAAACAATATTTATGTCATTTATAAATCAAGTTATAAGTGTTTGACCAAAAAAAAAAAAAAAAGTTATATGAGGGTGTCATGTCAAACAAAATTTTACAAATAAATATGTAATCCAACACCCCCAAAAAATTTCATGTGTGCAATCCTTTAGATAACATATATAAAACTACATGCTTTATGCATAAAATTCTTCTTCTTTTTTTTGAAATATGCACTCATATTTTTTTTTATTGATATCAGAAGGCTTATTCCAGGAACTTCAACCGAAAGAACTTGTTGCCAAAGAAGTATTGATATATACTGTAGAGCATCACTTGAACGTGAAAACAATTCTTTAAGCATTTTATCAAACACATGGTACCCATCCAATTTAGACAGAAGTCAATGCAAACATAGATTGGCAATAAACACCAAAAAAGTGGAATTGTAAATCAGACCATATAAGTTTCAATAGTGACACATAAAACAAAAGTAAGGCCTAGTTCACTTGCTACTTAATTTGCTACTTAAATCTGAAAACTTAAAATTTTCAGATTTAAGTGGTTGTGAAAGTTGTTCACTAACTAAAAAAATTAAGTGGCCACTTAATTTTTACCACTTAAAACTTAAAATTTTCATCCAAAATTTTAAGTGGCAAAGTTGTCACTTAAATCTGAAACTTAATTTTAAAGTGTAGAAAAAGTCTATTTTACCCTCCCTCTTTTTTCTCAAAATTACACAAAAAACACCCCTCACCCTTTGATTGATTATTACCTTTGTTGCCTCTTGTTCATGAAGCTGAATATACCCGCTGGACTCGAAAACTCGGAAATGAAGGAAAAACTTTCCCCTACAATAGGCCAACCCAAGCTACCCGGAATTCCCGGAAGAAGAAGCGCGAGAACCGATGCGAATGCCACGAGCATTAACACAATGGTTATTAGCTCCTTTTGCTGCTAAACATGAGGTACTAGTGATAACTTTCTGAGAACTTAGAATTCGGGGTTTTATATATTGAATAAAAAACCAGTTTCATTCTCTTGCGTATTCTACTTTTCCTTATTTTCGTTTAAAATCATGTCTTCAAAATACAATAATAAGGGCAAAATAGTCATAATAAAAAAAATTCAGATTTCAGATGTGTTATATTAAAACAAACAACATTTTTTCAGATACATTTTTCAGACGTAAATAAACAGTTTTTTCAATTTTCAGTTTCAGTTTTCAATTTTCAGATTTCAGTTTTCAATTTTTTTACTAAACGGCACCTAAGAGTTCGTTAATGTAGGATAATACCTTTTTAGGTCGGGAAATGGCGCCAACAATATTGCTGCAATATTTAGTTTTGTTTTTCAATCCTTTTTGAAAGATCAATATGTTTTGTGGTTCTGTACTCTGTATCACTAAAATAAGCAAAATAATTGAATAGGAAGAAGAGAGACAACATATGGTTGTCCTTCCTCGGCGCTCATCAGATGTATATCTTAACTTTATCGGACGAAACTATTGTGGGGGAGAAGTGGCCGGTGAAAGGAGTAAAGAGGAAAATGAGAAAGCAGATAGATAGATATAGCAAACAAAGAGTCTTTTAACAAAATAAAAATAAAAATTAATTAGCAGAAAAATTGGAAAATATGTACATAAGTAGTTAAAATGCATAAAAATTGGAAGAAGAAAAATACTAATAAGCAATTTGAAACTTGCCAAAAATTGATATGGATTGAATGATTGATATACAGTGAACATCTTAAATCCATATCATTGTGCATAAGAGAGGGAGAAAGGGTGCCTTGGGAGAAGAAGGGAAATCGTCTGTGAAGTTTTGGTAGCGTCACAAAGAGACGGGAAGAGGAAAAGCACTGGAAGAAGAACGATTGGAATTTAGAAATTAAGGCCGACCAAAAAAGGCAATTATTTATGGTAAGACACGTGGTGAATAACCAAAAATGAACACTTGGCAAAATATGAAGGCCCAAGGGTCCATTATACTTATATCTAATAGATTATTTTATGTTTATTTAATTTTATTGATACTGGCATAAATTTGTGTTAGAGTTAAGAAGAGTATATTTGATTGATTCGGCCAATTTATTATATTAATTTAATATTTTAATATTAAATATAATTCTTTTTATTAGATATTTATTTTAATTAATAAAAATAAGTTGGATTATCATTATTTTTTGTTGTATTTATCTTTTGATTTGTTAAGAGCGAATATATAGTGTGTTTTGACATATGATGGGGTTAAATACTAATTTTACCATTAGCCTACAAAGCTAATTCAACATTTCTTACCTCCGGTAAAATCCTATTTTTACTCCCGGTAAAATTTCATTTTTACCTCCACTCAAATTCCACTCATCTCCATTAATTTTCACTCAAATTCCACTCACCTCCATTAACTTTCACTCAAATTCGACTTACATCCACTCACCTTTGTAAAATTACCTTTTTACCCCTCATCTTCATCAAATTTACTTTTTTACCATTCTAGATTTTACCTATAAATACCCCCTTAATTCATTCATTCAAACCACATCAAAAAACATAATTCTTCTCATCCAACACCATTCTTCTCATCCAAGATCCATCCATCTCATCCAAGAGATATAAAGTCATTGGCAAAATAAATACAAGCCAATCTAAGAAGAAATAGAACGGTCTTATACCCTCTCTTTTCATACCCCCAAAAAATAGAAGGGTCATATACTCTCTATTTTCATACCCCGAAAAATACCAACAACCCTTGTACACACTCTCTCTTACACAGTTTATTATTTATTCTATTGAAATATTTGTAATCCTAATTCTATACTTATAAATAGAATTAAGGAAATTATAGAGAGAGAAGTTGGTAGTTTGTATTGTCATCCAAATTGATCGCATTTGAGCTAATACAAAACAAGCACACACAAAAGGAGGACGTACCACTGGAATAGCATAAGCGCTACTGGGAGAACCTACCTTAAAAAAAAAAGTCATGTGTTCATCATTGCGCGGCATTTATTTTTTATTCACCGATATTCGCTTATTGATTGGTTAATTATCTATTTCTAGATTTTGACACTATCAACTATATAGTGAGTATTTTGACCTTATAAATAAATTTGACTGTAGAAGAATTATAATTGAATTTTATAAATTAATTAAATTTGAATAATTTTATTTTTCAAAAATAATAGAGGCGAGATATCAAATTATTGCGAGACATGAGTAGAATTTGCATGCATGAATACTTACGAGGATGATATTAAATATATGATTTCGAAATCTTAGTTAATTAATTCATTAATTTTATTATCTTACTTAATATTATTTAATTTACTTCTATTACTTTGGTTTACTTTCTTTACTTTATTTTATTCTACCCCTTTTCTGACTAGATTAAGAGTATCTCCAATAGCTTTTTATATTTTTGTTTTGTGTAAAATATACACAACCTGTAATTTTTTTTCTCTCTAGTAGTCTTTTAAAATTCAAGTTTGTGTAAAATGGTTGTATACAATACAATCTCATTTACAATGCGACCTCATTTTTCTCTCTTTTTAATTTTTAAATAAACATTAAAAATATAATAACTTCAAATGGAAAATATGGATTTTAATAAAAACTATATATTTGAAATATGATCATTAATACCTACAAATCAAGATCCACTATGACTATAAAATTATTTATAAAAAAAAAGAAAAAATAGTAATAAATTGCTTAAATTGATAGTTAACAAATATTAATCAGTTTATTTTAAGCTCATTGTCTAGTCTAAGCTAAAGTTTTGAACAATTGAAACGTATGTTCATATTTTTTGATCTTGGCAAAATAATTTTTTAACAAATTAAAATCAAGGTCAGATGTGAAATAATCTAATCATGTCTATTAATATTATTTGAAATTTGTCTAAAATTTAAACTAATGTATCGTGAGTAATCTTAAAAACGACGGAGTGAGATGGCTAATAAAGTACAAACACATAAAGTACATCTTTAAATGTTACTCAACAGTTTTCCTTAATTTTGTTTTTTACAGAATTCAATAGTCATGACGGATAGCCTGTTTAATTGATCTTGATTAGTAGATATTAAATATTAAATTTTTATCAAATTTGAAAATTTTATTTTAAGTTATGGCATTTTTAATGTAAAGAAAATTATTGGTATGTGAGAGTTTATTATATGTATATTATTGGTGTGAGTGTTTTAACTAAAAAATTAAAATCAAGGTTAGATGTGAAATAATCCAATCACCTCTGCTAGTATTATTTGAAATTAGTCGAAAATTAAACTAATGTATCGTGAGTAATCCTAAAAACGATAGAGTGAGATGACTAATAAAGTACAAACACATAAAGTACATCCTTAAATGTTATTCAGTAATTCTTCTTGATTATTTTTTATAATAATTCAATAGTCACGACGGATCTTATTTATTTGATCTTGATTACTAGATATTAAATATTAATTTTTTATCAAATTAAAAATTTTTATTTTAAGTTATGACATTTTTAATTTAGACAAAATTATTGGTATATGAGAGTTTATTGTATGTATATTGTTAGTGTGAGTCTTTTAATTAACAAATAAAAATCAAGGTCAAATGTGAAATAATTCAATCACGTCTGGTAGTATTATTTGAAATTAGTCCTAAAATTAGCCTAATGTATCTTGGATAATCCTAAAAACGACAAAATGAGATGACTAATAAAGTACAAACACATAAACTACATCATTAAATGTTACTCATCAATTTTTCTTGATTTTTTTTACATAATTTAATAGTCATGATAGATCTTATTTAATTGATCTTGATTATTAGATTTTTGAATATTAAATTTTTATCAAATTTGAAATTTTTTATTTTAAGTTATGGCATTTTTAATATAGACAAAATTATTGGTTTGTGTGAGTTTATTGTGTGTATATTATTGGTGTGAGTGTTTTAATTTTGGTGTAACGTCTTAATGTGTGTATAAAACCCATATAATGGTGTAGAACTAATACACACGATAGTCTGAGTATATTTAACCATTAGTTTCTTATATTTTTTGAAAAAAAAATTTGGTCAAATATAGTGTTTTGTATTATAGATATATTAGGGTTATACTCGTGTCATTCGGCATGGTAAAATAAATAAGATCTGATGAGGGAACAAAAAAGAGTCATGTGATGGATATAAAACGACTTGTTTTGAATAACTAAAACGTATGTTCAATATATCTTAATGCTAGATAAACTAAAAATATACAGGATTGGACTGATGTAACGCGAGAAATCTTAAAAACGACAGATTGAAACAATCAATAATGGAAGAACATAAAGTAGGTCCTTAAATGTTACTCAATAATTTTTCTTAATTTTTTTACGTAATTTTATAGTCATTGTGGATCTTATTTAATTTATCTAGATTAGTAGATTTCAAAAATTACATTTTTATTAATTTTTGAATTTATTATTTTAAGTTATGACAGTTTTAATGTAGATAAAATTATTAATATGTGAGAGTTTATTGTTTGCATATTATTAGAGTGAGTATTTTAATTTTGATGTGACATCTTGATGTGTGTATAAAAGTCATCTAAGAGTGTAAAAATAATACATACTATAACATGAGTATTTTTAATCATTAAATTCTTATACTTTTTGAAAAAAAAATAGTCAAAAATGATGTTTTATAATATAGATATGTAAACGATAGTATGTATATATATACAGTGCATTTCACTTGCGAATTATTGTTCACAGCCCAACCGTATGGATTGGCCAATTTGAGAGGTCAAATAGATGTATTTTTTGATGAAACTTGGTGGAGATGATCTCCATGACGCGTCTTCTTTTTTAACATCACCCCCTTTAGGGCGTGCATGGTTTGAAATCAATTCCTTATAATGTTCCAATCCATTCAATTTATTCACTACTTATCCAAGTCGACTCCAATCTAATTTTAGTGATGAATATTACTAATTCTCTCAAATTTCACTATGAATACTCGATATGGATTTCTCTTAGCTAACACATGAATATAATAACACTTATAAAAGAACATGGAAGACATTCCTCCCACTTGGACACTGTCCTAGCATATCTTATTAAGTATATTAAGTTTATGAGATCAATCGTTTCATTATTCGGGTGGTCCGAATCGAAAACGGGAAGTAAATCGCATATTTTGAACTCCACCAAATTTCATCAAAAAATTCGATTAGGAAATGTATTAACTACAAGATTAATATATATATATATATATGCGCATTTCTTGGCATATATGTTTCAATCTTATAGTTAACCTACTTCTCGGTTGAATTTTTTAATAAAATTTGATAGAGATGATCTAAATATTATGGAGATCATCTCCACCAAATTTTATCAAAAAATGCATTCATTTAACCCCCCCAAATTGGCCAATCCGCATAACAATTGATGAATAATAATCCCCGAGTGAAAGTTTCCATATATATATATATATAAACCACCAACCTTTATATTATTATATAATGTAAAGTTTAAGCTTTATTATACATGTCTCTCTCTCTCTCTCTCTCTCTCTCTCCCTCTCCCTCTTCCCTTTGCTTTTTGGCAAACAATAATACCAATGCCCTTTTTTATAATTAGAGAGAAATGAGAGAAAAGAATATTATTGGTCACTTACCTCTCTTCATTAGCCGCATTCCTATCCCTGGTTTAGAATAATTGCCCCCCTTGCATGATTACATGTCAAGTGGCATCACCCCTTCCTTTTCCCCTTTTATCACGCGCATGTACCTAGATAATTCCATTATCACTTTTTTTTTAAGGTTATTACACTTAGCAGTGTTAGTAAAATCAAATCTTTTGGATACACTATTATATAAGTTTAAAGAATTTTTAAACCCCCCCGCCCCACCTCCCAAACCAAGTAACACGGGTGGATATCTTTCGTTGCCCTCATAATGGCCTGGAGGGTAATAAATGTACAATTTTTTTTTGTTGTTGTCATTAATACCTTTTATACATTGTGCCCCTCATTTTTAAAATATTTATCACAAACATTTCATTCTATCACCATTGAACTTAATAACTGTAATTATGTTAATACTCTCCCATCCTTGGAAGATTATCTTTACCGGTACTCGCTTAACATTGAGCATCTCGAATTTTAACAATAATTTAAGATATGACCCCTTTTTTTATATATACTCGTTCAATTTATAGTGAGTAAATATGTTAATACTCTTCCGTTATTAAGAAAGTATATTTATTAGTACTCGTTCGACATTGAGTATTTAGAACTTCAGCAATAACTTATGTCACGACTCACGACCCATTTTTTGAAATATACTCGTTCAATTTATGGTGAGTAACTCTCTCGCCATTAGGAGAGTATTTTCAGTGTTACTCGCTTGACATTGACATCTGAAAATTAAAACAGATTTGTGGGTATGAAATTTTTTTTCTTTTTTTTAGAAGAGATTTATATATGTATGCATGTTTTTTTGTTTGTTTTTCTTTTTTTCTTTCATTTTAGAATATATATTTATATGTGTATGTGTATGTATATATGTATGTTTTGAATAATAATAATAATAATAATAATAATAATAAGAAGAAGAAGAAGAAGAAGAAGAAGAAGAAGAAGAAGAGGAGAAAAGGGTAGTGAAAGATTGTAGTATTGTTTTGTTGTGATTAATGATTAATTAATTAAGTTAATTAATAGTTAACTTTTGGATAAAAAAGTGAAATGAGAGGGTGGTGAGCATAAAGTATATTTTAATATTAATAAAAATTTTAGAGGGTGTTAATGACAATAAAAGGGGTGTATTTATCACCTCCCATTTTTTATTTAGTTTCCTTTTCCCATTGTCATTTTAGGTGGGCTGGCCCCTCAGAGGGATTTGCAACTATTTGGATCATTTTGGTTAACCCGATTTGGACCTTTGGCAACTGGCCCATGACTATTATTAATTCTTTTTTTCTTTAGACTGGATTAACATCCAAGGCCCAAACTTAGTGTCCACCTTGTGTTGTTGACTTGTCACATTACTAACATCAACCCCACCATCCCTTACTCGCAATATTATTTCCAATGGTCTGATTACCCACCGCTGGTGGGTATTGAACCTCGGCGCTACCCAGGAAGACTACCTGTAACATGATATTCTCTGCACATATTCGATCTATGCCCAATCTTTTCACATTTAGATCTCGTTTGATTCGAGTATTAAAAAATGAGATGTGATTATTAATACCATCTTTTTGATAATAGATTATTTGGTTCGCACAAATATACTAGGATTACTAATACCAGTACTAACTTAATAACACTATTTGTGGTATAATTTAATACCAGGAGGAGGTGGTATTGTTTATCCAAGATTAACAAAAAAAAATCATATATTTTCAAAAATGCCATTACTAATATAATATTTTCAAAAATACAACCAACAGTACTACTATATTATTATTATTATTATTATTATTATTATTATTATTATTATTATTATTATTATTATTATTATTATTATTATTTTAATTTATTTTAAAAATTATTTTTTTTCTTTTCTTTAATTTTTTTTATTTTGTTAGTCCAAAATATAATCATGTTTACGAGTTATAGAACAAAATATAGTATTAACATCAGCATGGGATATTTCAGTATTAATACTGCATGAATCAAATAGGGTATTGGTATAAATTAATATCATGATTAGTAGTCCAGTACTATTAATACTGGTATTATTAATCCTGCATGAATCAAATAGGGTATTAGTATTAAATTAATACCAGGATTAATAGTCCAGTACTATTAATACTGGTATTATTAATTTTACTGACCTTAATACCTGAATCAAACGAGGCCTTAAAAAATAAGAGACGGAGGTATTCATGCTCCACGCTATACCGTACCTTTTTCCATCCACAATATAAGATGTAACAAGTGGTTTAGCTAGGTCTATTCCATAACAAACTTTAGCATACTTTCCCTCGTAGAGGAAGCCGTGTTATAAAATGGCCTTCCTCATATTTTGGAATTTGGAATAATGATTATTGTCATAATACTCAATCAGTAGCTTCGGTAACCTCAGCTAAATGACCGTGGTTGTTTCCATTGCTTATGATGGTTTAAAGTTAGGTTTCCATTTCCTCACTGTTAAAATGGGGAGGTAGTCCTCTTCAGGGATGGAGTTGGGAATTATACCGGACCAAATTAATAGTTTTCTAAGAATTTTTTGCATTTACTCTAATAAGTCTAAAAACAAAATATTATATTAAAGTATTTAACATCATATATATCAAAATCACATATTTGGTTACAATATTTTCATTTGAGATTTCATATTTTGAAAACACTAAATCATATCTTTCTTATCGATAACTTTAAAAACATATTTTTTAATATTGTTACTCAGCAATTATTCATATGATCATATCCTAACCAATTCCGAAGATTAGAACAAATTTGATAATTGAGAGCCGTAAACAAAACTTAAAAAATAAATATAAAACAATAAATAAAGAGCAAAAAACAAATAAAAAATAAACCGAATAACAGAACAGAACCAAACTATTGTAAATAAATAGTAAAAACATAAAAAGAAGCCTCATTTAAATCAATATCCTAAAAATGCAAACCTCCACCTTGAACTTTTACATTCCGTTCCATATACCCCTCCAAGAAACTGCCCACTACGAGGTGTACAAGGTAGCCTACAAATACAAACCTACTCCCTCAGCTTTTACATTTTATCGCGCATAGCCCCTCCCTAATTACAATCCACCCCTATACTTATCCGTGTACTCCCTTATAGCCCCAAAATGCAACATATCTAATTAAAAGGCCCAAAATCCCATGCCGAGAAGAGCTTTTTACTTTAAATTTAAACATGTAGAATTTTCTGTCCAGATCAACCACTTCAAAGCAAGCTTAAAGGTTATACATATTTTTAATTCTAGGTATATCGTTAGTCATAAAATCTCTGAAGGATAGTGGTGCTTTTGCACCACTCTTCTTGTCGACCACTAAAGGATTCGTCGGAGCACAGGGCATTCCCCTAATTTTGAACATCTGATTCATCCAAATTCATACATACCTCCTTATAGTGGATATCTGCTTATTCTTGACTTTTTGGTTACTTTGGATCTATTGGCATTCCTCGTCAATAGATCTCATTGGATTAATCGGGAGAATGGAATTCCACCGAAGTTTCATTAGATAGAGTGTTTTCAATATGATTATCGAGAGACATCTTTTGATGATTAAAACCAATTACAAGACTATTGCATGAAACTGAAAATAAAACTAATTTAAATGTCAAATCAATTTTAACATGCAGTCATATTTCATAAATAAATCGGTTATGGCTCGGATTATGCAAACAATTACAATAAAACATCATTAATAATTTATACTATTTTATTAAGAAACTCATAAAGTCCTAAATCATGCTACGACACTATATAATTTTTTTTTTATAACATAAGGATCTTAGATTAACATGATTTCATATAAATCAATTAATTTAGAGATTACTGATGGGTGTCGAATCCAACAAATATAATTCCTACTCAAAATAAATTGTGTATAGAGGTGAGTAGGATCAAATCCACAGAGACTGGTTAGACTTAATTCTTTAAATAACAAAAGAAAGGGGGTTTCGGATTTTTGTATTTTCAACAAATTAATTGAAAGCAATTTAAAGAATAAAACAATATTTATGAAAGGTCCAGCCCAAGGTATTATCTTATAATTGATTCATTGAATTGATCATCGATGCAAAAATAAATCTTTTATTCTTTACTAAATTGGTTATAGTTATTGATACCATCTAATAACCAATTTTTGTCGATAATTAAGGCAACCATTAATTATTTCTCTAATCGATAAACAACCCTAAACAAGCTCATTGGATTTAATTTACCAATAGCATTAATTACTAGAGAGACCCAACTATAATCAATGGATACAAAAGCAGTATCCATTTAAACTAGATTATATATCCTCACAACATAAATCTCGTCTATGTTATTTGACCACTAATATTAGAACCCCTAAATAACTAAGGATTTAAAAATTAATTAGATCTCACAATTCTTGTAGAATCAAAACCTTGAACTGGAATAATAACTTAGCAATCCATAGAGCAAATAAAATCTTCTAACTTGGAGAAAGGAGAAGGGAATAATGTGTTGCGTTGTTTTTCCCAACTCTTACCTAATATTTATAGGCCTAAAACAAGAGGCATAATAAAAGTCTAATTCCTCTTAAAAATAAGAGTCCTAAAAGAAAGCATACTAAATATTATTTCTTAATTAAAATAAGAAACCCACTAAATATTATCTTAATATTTGCAAATTAAACATTTAAAATCAACAAAACATGGGAATATATCACAAGATAAATAACAATTATGCATCTTATAAATTACTAACATCTGTGCATAGTAGAGTGATGGAGGTTGAGTGTTTCTTGGAACCAAAACTTAAGCTACCGAGAATATGTTTCACTCTCTTGGCTTATACCTAACTCTATTTGTTGTATCGTAAGATTAAATACCTAACTGATTGATTGTTACGTATTATTATAGGCAGAGAGACGACGTAGTTCCCTATCTCTCTATAACTTATACTTACTATCAAAGTAGAGTTGTGGTCATTTACCTATATATAACTAATAGCGATTCATCTCCAACTAATTTAATAGATAGTTATCTTCAACTAATTGTTGAATCCAATTCATATTTAGTCAATTTCAATTATTTATTTATTTATTTAATAAATTGATAAATAATAAATTAAGTCAATTATATGGACTACAAGAAAATTAAATAATTAATTCTTACATTTTTCGCCTTTGTTTGTTACTTAACCGATCAAACTATGACATTTGTAGTTTTAGATTGGGGAAAAAAAACTTGCAGGTTTGTGTATCCATTGGGTACCTGACCCTGCGAGGGTGGGTATGGGTGAAAAAATTGGACCAAGTTACCCTCGGGTATACCCACAATCCCCAAATCGTGGATGGGGCGGGGGATAGAGGTCGATCTGGTGGTTGGGTTCAGGGATGAAGGACGCAAACATGTTCCTGCCCCAGTGCTATCCCTTCTTTAGGTTTATAATCTTGTCCTCGTTACCAAGGATCTCTCTTGTTTCACCTTCTATGTATACCACAATATTTCTTATTTAGATATGAAAATTGTATGCCTACTATTTGTTGCCAAACATATTTATCAATAAGATATGGGGTGTTTTGAATTTGTTAGAAACTCAATGGAATGGAAAATTTCAATTTAAATAAGTATATATATTCATGCAAGTGAAATATTTTGGCTCGTTTATTAGTATAAAAAATGGGATAAAAGATCAAAAACTATAATGAAATTTATATGTTTTTACAAAATGGATAATATATTTTTTTCTTGACATTGTAGACAATGAACTTTACATTTTTGAATAAAATAAGTGTTAAAATGTGTATCAAAAGTTTATGAGTAGTTACCCATTTTATAATAACATGTAAAGTTTACTGTACTTTTTTGTCTTTTACCCCCAAAAAAGATTAAAATGATGGGAATCAATCAAATTACTTTCTGTTTCAAAATGTAGAACAGTATATATCAACGTATTTGAGAGACTTTTCATTCCCGATTAAGAGTTATTTATACTTTACCCCCTTAAAATTTTAAATGGAATTTCACTTTTGGCCCTAAATTTCTATTTTAGCCAATTTAACCCATAAAATTTGATTATGTTGTCAATTTAGTCCAAGATTAAACACTATTTTCCATGCAAGAAACAAATGTTAGATTGAATTTTGGACAAAGTGACATGAAGATGATAATTTATATATGGAACTGAGAAAAATTAAACTTTATTGACCAAAGTGAAAATGTAGTCAAACTTTAAGGGGTAAAGTGTAACTAGCTCCAAAATTAATTTGAAAGTGGGGATAATTAAATTCATTAATTTTTTATTTTTTTTACACAAGCAATATACTGATACATCTGAAGTTTAACCAAGGATAAGAGTAAAAAAGGGAAACGGAATTCCTGTATATCGAACTTGGTATAGAGTGAAAAAAACTCACTCATACCTTCACTATTCTACCCATCTAGAAGTAAATAAATTCATGTAAAATTAACCCCGGTTAATAAATATATATACACTTATATAACCTTTTATTTTTTGAAAAATATATACACTTCACCTTTCAAATGATTTTTCAATTTTCAATTACAAGTGGAACTATGTTAGGCAGCTAGGGACAACACATGGATCTTGTACCAACAAAAAAAAAAGGGAAGAAAATTGTCTTAATGACTCTTGAACTCTCGGCTCAATTTTATTTTGACCCTTAAACTAAAAATCATTTCACTTAGGCGCTTAAACTATTGAGCAAGTCTCACTTTGACTCTTCCGTCCAAATTTTGTGTTAAGTTGGATGTAATTAGGGGTATTTTTGTCATTTGAATTCAAAATTCAATTTAATTAGATATTTTTTAAGTTGGTTCAAAAAAATTTGGTTTTTTTTTTTTGTTTTTTTTTTTTTAATATTGGTTCAAAACTTTTTTATTATCAATATGGATACAAAAGCTTGATTTTTTTTAATCCCAACTCAACTTCACTATTCCACCATCTCTACCTTCACTGTCATTATCACCACTATCATCACCATCCCCTTCCTGCCCACCCCCACCATTTATGTATCAATATATACATAGTACACACACACACATGTATATATATACATTTGTATATCATTGAACTTAAATCAAGATTAAACCCAAAATAAAATTAAAATCAAAGGTTTAAATCATTAAACCTAAATCAATACAAAGATTAAACCTAAATCAATATAAGGATTTAACCCCAAAATCAAAACAAACCCACTACTTCTGGTGCAAAAAAAATGGGACAATCGCTGGAAGTTATGAAGGCGGTGAACCGCAACTAGCAAATGCCAGAGATTATTTGGTTGCACAATTAGAAATCGATGCATATATATACATGTATGTGTATGTATGTATGAGAGATAAAAGTTATTTTTTTTAAATTTAATTAAAATGACAAAGATTTTTCTAATTTTATCAAACTTAACAAAAAATTTAGACAAAGAGATCAAAGTAAAACTCGATAATAGTTTAAACGCTTAAATAAAATATTTTTTACTTTAAGAGTTAAATAAAACTAAATCAATAATTAAGAACTATTAAAATAATTTATTAAAAAAAATAAAAAATGGATCAAAGTTACACATATTTACATGCGACAGGGCACATCCATGTACTGGGAATTAGTTCCTTTATATCCTATCAATGGTACTTTTTTGTTGTTTAATGCATGAGTGAGAAATTTTTTTGGTCGTTTAATGCATGAGTGATAATTTTTTTTTTTTGTTGTTTAATGCGTTAGTGGGAAGGTTGGTATTGAAAATCAATGATTACTTTCTAGTACACCTTGATATGCGTCATCGTGGTAAACACATATAAAGAGTGAGTGAAATGATTATCAAATACTCACACGCACATATATAATACATGTGTTATTTAAATTTATACGATTAAATTTAATCCTATAAGTATTCAACCTAACTCGATTTTGATGGGGCGGGGTTTTTTGAACTTGGGTTGGGTTTAAGTTTTAAAAAAAATAACATGGACTAAGTTCGGGATGAGTTAGGTTTTGTATCAAAAAAATCATGCCCGACCTTACACGCACACATACATATATACATATATATGTATGGTTCGGATCTCATGCGGATTACTGTACACGGATCGTCTGTACGGATTGGTTCATTTGACATTCTTCAAGATGAAATTTTTTGATTAAATTTGGTGGGGATATTCTTCATCTTGTGTAGAACATCTCTACCAAATTTCATCAAAAAATTCAACCGGGAAGTGAATTAACTACATGATTGAAAAATATTGGATTTTATATATCTATTTCTGGACCAATATTTTTTAATCATGTAGTTAACCCACTTCTCGGTTGAACATTTTGATAAAACTTGGTGGAGATGTTCTACACATGATGAAGAACATTCCCACCGAATTTTCTCAAAAAATTTCATCGGGAAGCATGCCAAATGGACCAATCCATACGGACAGTTTGTGTACAGTAATCCGCATGAGATCCAGACTCTATATATGTATATGTATATTATACATTACCATGCTGGTACGTCCTAACTTAATTTGTTCCTCCTCCTCTTGATTCTTTTAACTAAATTTGATTTCATTCTCTTTTTTGCATGTAATTTATTTTTATGATTCTTTCAAGTAGAGTGCAAAACTATTATATAAACAATGATGTCAAGTGTTTTAATAGTTAAGCAGCAGATTATGTTGTCAAAGGTTCAAGATTCGGAACTTCTTGCAAGCACATTTTTTAATAAAAAAAAGGAGACTGTAAGGGTACAATAGGCAATTCAAAAGTGATATACATATATACAGTTAGGCTATAAAGAAGGAATCCCTCACTTTAGCAAAAAGAAGTTATGCCGCTGAAAATTTTGATAATCATCTCACCGAGTTACTGATTGAATTTTTTGTTAAAATTCGATGGAGATGATCTATTCATGATATGAATAATTTTTACAAATTTTCATACAAAATTCATCCATTTACCCTACCAAATATGATGGAGATGATCTATCCAAGAAATTGTCCATATGTGCTCATTATTATACGCTCTGCCCCCGTTTGAGCCAGCGTTACATCCTCACGTGCCATGACTTTTTAATATGAAGTTCAAATAAGTACTAATCCAAAAATTCAACTGGGAAGTGAATTAACTACATGATTGAAAAAAATTGGATTTTATATATCTATTTATGGACCAATATTTTTTAATCATGTAGTTAACCCACTTCTCGGTTGAACTTTTTGATAAAACTTTGTGGAGATGTTCTACACATGATGAAGAATATCCCCACCGAATTTCCTCAAAAAATTTCATCGGGAAGCATGCCAAATGGACCAATCCGTACGGACAGTTTGTGTACAGTAATCCGCATGAGATCCAGACTCTATATGTGTATATGTATATTATACATTACCATGCTGGTACATCCTAACTTAATTTGTTCCTCCTCCTCTCGATTCTTTTTAACTAAATTTGATTTCATTCTCTTCTTTGCATGTAATTTATTTTTATGATTCTTTCAAGTAGAGTGCAAAACTATTATATAAACAATGATGTCAAGTATTTTAATAGTTAAGCAGCAGATTATGTTGTCAAAGGTTCAAGATTCGAAACTTCTTGCAAGCACATTTTTTAATGAAAAAAAGGAGACTGTAAGGGTACAATAGGCAATTCAAAAGTATACATATATACAGTTAGGCTATAAAGAAGGAATCCCTCACTTTAGCAAAAAGAAGTTATGCCGCTGAAAATTTTGATAATCATCTCACCGAGTTACTGATTAAATTTTTTGTTAAAATTCGATGGAGATGATCTATTCATGATATGAATAATTTTTACAAATTTTCATACAAAATTCATCCATTTACCCTACCAAATTCGATGGAGATGATCTATCCAAGAAATTGTCCATATGTGCTCATTATTATACGCTCTGCCCCCGTTTGAGCCAGCGTTACATCCTCACGTGCCATGACTTTTTAATATGAAGTTCAAATAAGTACTAATAAAAAAATTCAACCGGGAAGTGAATTAACTACATGATTGAAAAATATTGGATTTTATATATCTATCTATGGACCAATATTTTTTAATCATGTAGTTAACCCACTTCTCGGTTGAACTTTTTGATGAAACTTGGTGGAGATGATCTACACATGATGAAGAACATCCCCACCGAATTTCCTCAAAAAATTCCATCGGGAAGCGTGCCAAATAGACCAATCTGTATGGACAGTTTGTGTACAGTAATCCGCATGAGATCTAGACTTTATATATGTATATGTAGATTATACATTACCATGCTGGTACGTCCTAACTTAATTTGTTCCTCCTCCTCTCGATTCTTTTTAACTAAATTTGATTTCATTCTTTTCTTTGCATGTAATTTATTTTTATGATTCTTTCAAGTAGAGTGCAAAACTATTATATAAACAATGATGTCAAGTGTTTTAATAGTTAAGCAGCAGATTATGTTGTCAAAGGTTCAAGATTCGGAACTTTTTGCAAGCACATTTTTTAATAAAAAAAGGAGACTGTAAGGGTACAATAGGCAATTCAAAAGTGATATACATATATACAGTTAGGCTATAAAGAAGGAATCCCTCACTTTAGCAAAAAGAAGTTATGCCGTTGAAAATTTTGATAATCATCTCACCGAGTTACTGATTAAATTTTTTGTTAAAATTCGATGGAGATGATCTATTCATGATATGAATAATTTTTACAAATTTTCATACAAAATTCATCCATTTACCCTTCCAAATTCGATGGAGATGATCTATCCAAGAAATTGTCCATATGTGCTCATTATTATACGCTCTGCCCCCGTTTGAGCCAGCGTTACATCCTCACGTGCCGTGACTTTTTAATATGAAGTTCAAATAAGTACTAAATTCCCCTACCCCTCAACCAAAAACCAACAGAAGTTCAATTTATTGTCAGTCTATAATCATAATCCAAAATAAAAAGGTACCTATTTCAAATTTGTACAATATGCAAATTATACAATTACACTACCCAATATATCTTTGATTTCAATAAATCAAGTAAAGAAAAAAAAAAGAAAAATAAAGAAGACAGTAAAAAGAATAAAGACAGTAATACCTTTTAAAAACAGTTGTGGAAAAATCTTGTGCTATGCACTAAAAGGTGATTACTATAGTGATGTTTGCTAGGTAGTCCTTCTCTTAGACATGAACCGGATAAGATGAAATCGGAATGTAGGAGAGGAAGAGAAAAATAAAGAGAAAGAACATGTACATACAATTTTTTGCACCGTTGAATTGCGGTTTGCGACGTTTGGGGGAAAGAGAGGGAATTGTGAACGAAAGTAATGGTAGTTGAATGATGGGTCCTAGGGGAGGTGAGGGTACACCGCACATAACAGTAGTTACGATGGATTTTTAAGAATTTAGAATATTTTGCCACATAGGGAAATTAGAGATCGAGTTGAAGGGGCCATTATACTTATTATATAAATATATAACTTAATAAGTACCGAACCTATGGATTAGCATAGTGGTTCACTAGGTTACTGGGAGGGACGATCTACGTGGATTATATCACGGACAGTCCACTAGAGCTAACAATTTACACCAACTAAAATCTAAAGTCACTTATGCTATACGAAAGCCCAAACTATAGGCTTACTCTCAGGCTACCCACGACCAGATTCATTGAATCTGGATGATAGCTAAGATAGTCTTTCATCAAAGTAAGATAACTATACAAAATAAAGTAGAAGTAATCATTCTTGAATACTAGTTATCTAATTCACATTGCACTGCCATATTAGAGATCATTTTCATGTCTAACCCTTGTATTCAACCTAGATCATGTAGATCATCTAACAAACGTAAAAGTAAGGCACACAAAAACTTTACAAAGAGAATACAAGTGACTATGGTCTACCTTCTTTTTCGGCCAAACCACGTTGCATGCTAGAATTGTGGTTTGTTGTTTATTCTTTACACACTCAGGCCAGTGCAATCTTAGGCAAATAATCTGCAACATTGTGTAATAACATTTATTAGTCCTAGGTGGATCTAAGTGGGGACCAATGGGGGCACGTGCCCCCACTCAAATATTTTTTTATATAGTTATATTACATGGATAAGATAAATAATTTACATTTATGAACTCACCCTGATTTGCTCTTGTAGTTCAAATGGTTGTCAATGTTAGATATTGCTTTAATTATCCGAGGTAATCAGTTCAAGAAATCCCATCCCCCCCCCCCCCCTCCCCCCCCCCCCCCCCTCCCCCGCGTTTGTGTGTTTCTTCTTTACTTTTCCCGATTTAGTTACTTTTTGGGTTAGCAAAGCAATTTATACAGTGTTTAATTGCAAAAAATTGGCTCATATATATAAATAAATGGTACGGCTATTAGCACTCTAAATGAGTCACCTAGCGCTACAATATGTTCATTGATTATGTACGTATAATATTGTAAGAATATACAAGTACATGTACCAAATAATATTAACTTATAACTCCGTATCATATTATCATGTTGTGTTATGTTTTGACAGGTCTATCTGTGACTGAACATACACTTCCAACTCTTTACACCTTTTCTTCTGATGAAATGCCAAATTTTACTTCCATTTTGCAACATGGATTTTACCCTAGTATACTTTATAAAGAAATGATTTTACGAGAGACTTTACATATCATCACCACGTAAATATTCATAAGTTATGCGCTAACAAAATCACAACCAAATCATTCATTCATTACAGAGTTTACATCACTCCACTCTTAAATTGTATTACAGACAATGGCCAACTTAACGCATAACACTTAGATTGTTTATAACAAAATTACAAATACACATCATTACCGAGTTTACAACTTTATTTGCACAAATACTTAGGAGATTGTAAATGCAAGAAGATCAGGCTTCAAACACAAAAAGGCAAGCGAATGAACGAACACGTCCATTTTTATTATCACACAAAGACTGCAACTAATTTATCAGGACTCAAGCGTAGTAAGCTTCAAATTGCGCATTGATCATCCACTTCTGTTCACTATGCAGCACACAATGAGTTCAAAGAAAAATGTCAAGCCCATGGATCAAATAATAGAAGAAGAGCGGTTTTAACGCCAAAGCCCATATGGCTCTTGACAATATTACATATTTAAAGCATAACGCAAACTAACGAAATCGAGCACCCCAGCTCAGGCAGCTATATGTTCAATCCGCCCCCCTCTCTCCTTTCACTTGTAATTGTAGCAAGAAAGATACATAAATAATGTACAACAAATCATGTATTGGCTGCTCAAACAGAAGCCAAAATTGCTCAATTCAAGACAGTTCATCCCCTACAATTAAAAGTTAATCATAGAAACATTTGACCTTGACTACCACGTGAAATGGCAAGCAAAGGATGAATTTGCTCTTTGGTCATTTAGAATTTTGTGCATCAAAATTAACCTAAACTCCCTAATAATTAATAATTCTAGGAGAGATTAGAAAAATATTATCTAGTACCCCCTCCAGCTCAAATTAGAAGCCTCATTTTGAGTTTCAAATCGTACATATAACATATTAATAAAATACTAATTTCAATTTCAACAAATGTTAAAGAATATAATTGATTTCTATTATGAGATTTGGTGCATTGGTTATGTCCCCAAAAAGATTATGAAACTATCAATTTGAGTCATCTCGAAGAGGAGAACGAGATTATTGATTTGAGATGGAGGAAGTTTAAGAATAATGGCTAGAAGGGACACCATTTGTACTATTGTATTAAAGAGAGCTAGCTTTGTCTGAGGTAATTGAAAAAACTCAGAGAGATGGACACATATTATACTATATGAAAACTGATGAAATAATGATAGGAAGTTCTGAAATGTACCAATTCATTCGTTGATTGAGTCTCGGATGTTAATGCCGTCAATCTTTGTTGATTCAAGCTCTTCACAATTAACAATCACAAGATCCTTCAACTTGGGAAGGGAACTCAAACTACGTGGCAAAGACAGTAGTTTTTTGCAATTCATAATGACCAGCACAGATACAGTAGAGAGGACGTGTTGGTTATTAATCTCTTCAATATCGAACAGATGCTTTAGCTCATCACATTCATCAATCCATAGACATTGAAGTTTCTTCAAGCCTGCAATTAATTTGCCTGACAAAAAGCTCTCTCTTGTCGTTAGTCGCAAACAACTTAGTCTAGGCAGCTTTCCAACACCTTTAGGCAACTTCACAAATTTCACACAACCTTGCAGCATCAAGGTTTCCAAGAGCAGCAATCTGCAAATGGAATGAGGGAGTGATTCGATTTCGCTATTCCCGGACAGATCTAGATATCTCAAATACTTCAAACCACCAATGGAACTTGGTAAGGCCTTAAAACTCGAATTCGCCAGACCAAGCATCCGCAAGCATTTGAATCTAGAGATGCATGCATCCAACAAACATCTATTAGGCCTTTCAGACTGGAAGACAATTGTGCGTACTTTTCTCATCTTAAGTAATGGACTCGGGAGCTTGTCTTTCAGAAGATTTTTCTTTCCAGAAAATGACAGGTGTCGAACGTTTTCAGGAACGTCTTTTACATGGGAGTCTACGATTAAGTACTCAGTTTGAGCCACGTATAATGCCAATTCATGCACGAGATCATGCATTTTGATTGTTGAAAAAAGACCATAACCATTAGTATCTTGTAGAAATGATCTTTTCATTAACTCACAGATATAGTCTTGACCGGCTTTTTCTAGTTCTTGGGTTTCAACTGAAGATTCAATAAATCCTTGAGCAATCCATTGGTGGATTAATTCGATACCCAGAATCTTAAAATTCTTTGGCAAGAGCGAAAAGTAAGCAAAACATAGTTTCAAGTGAAATGGCAACTCTTCGTAGCTTATGAAGCAACCTTCTTTGTTAAAAATACTCTGGAAATCATCATGTAGTTTCTTCCACTGATGTTCCTCACGTTTCCCTTGTAGTAGGCGTGCTACCATCCTAATAGCACCTGCCACCCCCCGGCACTTCTCCACAATTTGTTTTCCAATTGGCATGAGAATATCCATGTTCACCACATCTTCTCCAAACGTCCATTGCTTAAATAAAGTCATAGAGTCCTCATTTCTAAGCTCGTGCTCGTGCAAGTTATAGAGGTGATTTGGGCTCACCATATTAGCAACTAATTGAGAACGTGTGGTTAAAACAATCTTACCTCTACTTGCTCCATCCGACAATAGACTTGAAAACTCGTCCCATTTAACCTTATCAACACTCCTTACATCGTCCAACACGAGAAAAAAGGACTTACCTTTCAGTGTTTCTTTCAGTTGGCTCTGCAATTGTTCTGTGTTCAAGCGATCATCATATTTGCCTGCCGATGCAAGGATTTTTCGAAGTAGCTTTTTCCGATCTTTAAAGTCCTCTTTCACCGAAACCCATAACTTCGGTTCAAATTTCTCAGCAATTGCGATGTGGGAGTAGACCTTGAAAGCAAGTGCAGTCTTTCCAATACCACCAATTCCAACAATTGAAATAGCACTAACAGAGCCACTGTCACTGTCCTCGGAGAAGAAATTTAAGATATTTTGAGTGTCTTCATCTCTTCCTATTACATCTGATGATTTACAGAAAGGGAAGGTATCTGAAACCGTGTGGGTCACATTAGCCAACGAAACTTCTTTGCCTCCTCCTCCTTTAGTGGTATCACAAGCATCTTTGTCCGCTTTAATCCAGGATAAACTCTCCCTAATCCCATTGATTTTCTGAGCCATAACAGAACGGAATCCAAAAGGATTGTTTGAAAACGATAAGCATTGTCGTACCTTTAACCCAGCACTGCCTTGCCACTGCAGTTGATAAAACTCGAAGTCATCTAAGATTTCTTTGGCATCATAATACACACCTTGTAGCCTTTTAAACCATATTTGTGCTCTGTCGGCTTCCGGTGCCCCCAGCGTCTGTTTGATGGACTTCAAGGTCTCCTGAAGCTCTTCTAGCTGCTTTGTCACCCTAAGTACAACTCCAATTTGTTTAAAAGCAGCAGAGCCAAGCTCCTTCCCGATTTCTATTATTGTTTCCTCCATTTACCCCCACCCACCTCCTTGTTTATTTGTTGTTTCTTGAGAACAAAAAATGACCAGGAAGATTTGCAGAGTAGGGAAAAAAAAAAGTTGGGGATGGGAAAGTCTACAAAGAGTAGCAGACTGATTCTTGTGTCACGACAAGGAAGATGTAGATAATTAATTACCTTCCTTTTCTTTTTTGGTGTCACCTCAAAGTTTTCTCGCAGCACGTTGGAGCGAGACTAATTCATGTTTGAAAAATTGAACTTGCTACAAGTTGGGATCGAACTCGGGTACCGTTAGAATGGTTTCCCCCACATCGATCACTTAGCCGCATCACCTGGTTAATTATGTTCCTTTTAGCCGCAATTAATTTTATTTTTTTAAATCATTTAAAGAATAATTATATCATGTATATTAATAAATTATATATATCGATACATCAAATAAAAATAATACGAATAACTAGTAGACAAAATCAAAAATTGTAACATTAACGGCGTGAGATTACGTGCCGATTATTTTTTCCCACACTTTTTCTGGTGGGGTCGTAAAAAGATAGAAGAATATAATTCTACAATAAAGTCTCCTAAATTTTTGAACTTTTATACTTTGCCCCTTAAACGCACTTGTTGGGAAAATGTAAACAGAGACCATAGATCCCCTATATAAAAACTAGACTAATGCATTCAGGACAAGTGGCACTTTTTCACATAAAAAAGGTCAAGGACAAAAATAGAAAATTAATAATTCGAGATAAAAAGTCTTGTGTAACAATAATTTTTTGTAAAAAATTTAGAAAATAATATATATTTTTTCTAAAAATAAGGGCACTTTTTTTTTTTTGATATTTTTTCTAAAATAAGGGTCTTTTTTTTTCTTCATATTTTTCTAAAATAAGAGCTTATTTATTAATTGTGTTTTAAAAGGAGGAATTTGACCAAAATTATGTTTTGTACAAATTTATTTTTACACAAAATTATGTTTTATGCAATTTAATTTTGCAATCTAAAACATTTAATGTGAAATTTGTTTTGTATGATGTGTTTATATTTTTTAACAAGTATATTTGTATTACCATTCAAGTTACTTTAAAGTAACGTCAAATTAACTTCAATACATAGCAATATATTAGAAACAAGGATTGCAAACTTAACTTTGCACAACAAAAAAAAAATTATCACATGTGTTTTATTAATAAATATGCTTAATTTTCAACTTGTTGGAATAACTCTAAAGCATTGTCAATTAAACACTTAGATAAAGTAATATGCTAAAAAAACACGTGGTACAAACTTAATTTTGCACGATATCATAAAATATTACAATTCAAAAATCTATAGCAAAGTTAACATCTCACTCCTTTTGAAGTTTGGTCAAATATATATATGCTCTCAATTTACAAAAATATTAATCCCTGATACTTTTGCAGATTCTTTTTTCAAAGAAGTCTCATTTTTCAATACCCCGATTAATCATTAACCTAGTTACAAAAGGGTATTTATTCCAAACAAAACCTTTTTGGATAATTAGTGATTAACCCGATTTTTTTTAAACCAAACATTTGCTATTAGCCCCCTTCTTAATATAATTTTACTTTTGAATTATTACAGCAATAACCATTAAGGATTATGTGGGATAAGAAGGTACGATAGGATAGAATAAATGCCGGATATGATAAAAGTTGGAATTAGTCGAATATGAATTATGTGGGATAGGATGAGAAAAGAATCAGTCGGATAAGGATTAAGCGAGATCGGACAGGATAAGGACTAGTTGGATAAAAATTTAAATAAGTTTCGTAAAAAAAATTTCTGGGAGAAAAGTTATATATTATATAAAACTAGGGTATACCCGTGCCGTCCGGCACGATAAAAAGAATAAAAAATAATAATTAGATAAAATATAATTACATGAAAAATGCGAGGATTAAAGATGTGTATGATTGTATATTTTTTAGGAACAAAAACAGATAATTAAGGTATCGCAAAAACGAAACATGTCTAACTAAAAATATAACCGTCTTCACTCGAGACGTGTCTTACTTGTCCAATTGGACCTGAAATCGCATCGACCGTTTTATAATGTAATGATGTTATGAGTGTATTTAAAAGAGAAAAAAAAATATTATATTCGAGGCAGATCGAATTGTAATATAAAAAATTATCGCCCTAAAATTGCTTCGATCATTTTATATTGCAATGGTGTTATTAGTGTTAAATGTTACCTAATAATTTTTATTCTTTTTACATAATTCTATAGTCATGATGGATCTTGTTTAATTAATCTTGATTAGTATATTTTAAATATTAATTTTTTATTAAATTTTAAAAATTTTATTTTAAGTTATATCATTTTTAATATAGAAAAAAATATTGGTGTGTGAGAATTCATTGTGTGTATATTATTGGTGTGAGTGTTTTAACTTTGATGTGACATCTTGATGTGTGTATAAAACTCATCCAAGGGTGTAGAGTTAATGCACACCACAACATATATATTTTTAACCATTAGATTTTAATACTTTTTGAAAAAAATTTTGGTCAAACTTGGTGTTTTATAATATAGATAGACTAGGGTATACCCGTGCCGTCCGGCACGATAAAAAGAATAAAAAATAATAATTAGATAAAATATAATTACATGAAAAATGCGAGGATTAAAGATGTGTATGATTGTATATTTTTTAGGAACAAAAACAGATAATTAAGGTATCGCAAAAACGAAACATGTCTAACTAAAAATATAACCGTCTTCACTCGAGACGTGTCTTACTTGTCCAATTGGACCTGAAATCGCATCGACCGTTTTATAATGTAATGATGTTATGAGTGTATTTAAAAGAGAAAAAAAATATTATATTCGAGGCAGATCGAATTGTAATATAAAAAATTATCGCCCTAAAATTGCTTCGATCATTTTATATTGCAATGGTGTTATTAGTGTTAAATGTTACCTAATAATTTTTATTCTTTTTACATAATTCTATAGTCATGATGGATCTTGTTTAATTAATCTTGATTAGTATATTTTAAATATTAATTTTTTATTAAATTTTAAAAATTTTATTTTAAGTTATATCATTTTTAATATAGAAAAAAATATTGGTGTGTGAGAATTCATTGTGTGTATATTATTGGTGTGAGTGTTTTAACTTTGATGTGACATCTTGATGTGTGTATAAAACTCATCCAAGGGTGTAGAGTTAATGCACACCACAACATATATATTTTTAACCATTAGATTTTAATACTTTTTGAAAAAAATTTTGGTCAAACTTGGTGTTTTATAATATAGATAGATGATGGATCTTGTTTAATTGATTTTGATTAGTAGATTTAAATATTATTTTTTTATGAAATTTCTTGATTAGTATATTTTAAATATTAAATATTAAATATTTTATTTAAGGTGAATCTTTTTTAATTGATCTTGATTATTATATTTAAATATTAATTTTTTATTGAATTTCTTGATTAGTAGAGTTTAAATATTGAATTTTAATGCAAAAATATTTATTGGTCTGAAGAGTTTGCTTTTGTGTATATTATTAGTGTTAAATGTTACCTAATAATTTTTATTCTTTTTACATAATTCTATAGTCATGATGGATCTTGTTTAATTAATCTTGATTAGTAGATTTTAAATATTAATTTTTTATTAAATTTTAAATTTTTTATTTTAAGTTATATCATTTTTAATATAGAAAAAATTATTGGTGTGTGAGAATTCATTGTGTGTATATTATTGGTGTGAGTGTTTTAATTTTGATGTGACATCTTGATGTGTGTATAAAACTCATCCAAGGGTGTAGAGTTAATGCACACCACAACATATATATTTTTAATCATTAGATTTTAATACTTTTTGAAAATAAATTTGGTCAAACTTGGTGTTTTATAATATAGATGATGGATCTTGTTTAATTGATTTTGATTAGTAGATTTAAATATTATTTTTTTAAGAAATTTCTTGATTAGTATATTTTAAATATTAAATATTTTTATTTAAGGCGAATCTTTTTTAATTGATCTTGATTATTATATTTAAATATTAAATTTTTATTAAATTTCTTGATTAGTAGAGTTTAAATATTGAATTTTAATGCAAAAATATTTATTGGTCCGAAGAGTTTGCTTTTGTGTATATTATTAGTGTTAAATGTTCCCTAATAATTTTTATTCTTTTTACATAATTCTATAGTCATGATGGATCTTGTTTAATTAATCTTGATTAGTAGATTTTAAATATTAATTTTTTATTAAATTTTAAATTTTTTATTTTAAGTTATATCATTTTTAATATAGAAAAAATTATTGGTGTGTGAGAATTCATTGTGTGTATATTATTGGTGTGAGTGTTTTAATTTTGATGTGACATCTTGATGTGTGTATAAAACTCATCCAAGGGTGTAGAGTTAATGCACACCACAACATATATATTTTTAATCATTAGATTTTAATACTTTTTGAAAATAAATTTGGTCAAACTTGGTGTTTTATAATATAGATGATGGATCTTGTTTAATTGATTTTGATTAGTAGATTTAAATATTATTTTTTTAAGAAATTTCTTGATTAGTATATTTTAAATATTAAATATTTTTATTTAAGGCGAATCTTTTTTAATTGATCTTGATTATTATATTTAAATATTAAATTTTTATTAAATTTCTTGATTAGTAGAGTTTAAATATTGAATTTTAATGCAAAAATATTTATTGGTCCGAAGAGTTTGCTTTTGTGTATATTATTAGTGTTAAATGTTACCTAATAATTTTTATTCTTTTTACATAATTCTATAGTCATGATGGATCTTGTTTAATTAATCTTGATTAGTAGATTTTAAATATTAATTTTTTATTAAATTTTAAATTTTTTATTTTAAGTTATATCATTTTTAATATAGAAAAAAATATTGGTGTGTGAGAATTCATTGTGTGTATATTATTGGTGTGAGTGTTTTAACTTTGATGTGACATCTTGATGTGTGTATAAAACTCATCCAAGGATGTAGAGTTAATGCACACCACAACATATATATTTTTAATCATTAGATTTTAATACTTTTTGAAAATAAATTTGGTCAAACTTGGTGTTTTATAATATAGATATTTGTGAATTAGTCATTAAGTACAATTTCAAATTCTTATTTTTTTAAAATTAATTTTTTTTATAAATATCTTCATTTAATAAAATAAAAATATTATATTATACGATAAATGAATTTTATTAGTTGAGTTACTATAATTTTGGGTGATTTAAAATTTTGATTTATAAATTTGATTATCTAAAAAATGTAAAGAAAAAAATAAAAAAATAAAAATTGTATTAATTTTGTTATCCGACAATAATAGGATAAAATAATACCACCTATAGGGGTAGTATATATTTATCCGGTTCTAAAGGGATAAAAGTATAATTAATCCTGAGTGCGATCCAATTCTGCGTTGTACGAAACGCGGGATAAGATTAAAATATCCTATCCACCCTTGCGCCAAACGCATGATAGGATTTATTTATCTTACCCTTTCTAACAACAAACACCAGAAATGATTAATCATATCCTACTTCTAATCCGGCGCGACAAACACACCCTAAGGCTTATTGGGCCTTGATTTTAGCCTCCGAAATTTTTGTAGTTGAGGTTCAGTATTTTTTTTTATACAAGCAATGATAGATTCGAACAATTCTTAGGGGAAGATGATTGAACCATGGCGCTATATGTAAATTCTCTCTTTCCTTAGCGAAAACAAAGTGAGGAAATTGCAAATTCTTGATGGGGGTTCCATTGTTCGATCTAAGGAAGTCAAAGATGAAATAATATTGGATGGGAATAATCGAAATCGTTTCTTGGCCTGCTGCCTTGATATACCAGAAAATTCATGTGAAGGACAAGGATATCACGAAATTCCTTCAATGAAAAGGGAACTATTGCAGAGGAAGAAAAAGTTGTAAGCTGGTTGTAGTGCATTTCCTGATAAATCTTTTTGGACTTATCTTTTTTACTTTCCTAAATTTATCTCAAACATCTTAGAATCTATATCTAAATATAAATCCAATTTACAATTAATTTTGTTGCTCTGTGAAAATAAAAATAAAAAATTACCTCTTAGTATGGCTACATATGTTGCCAGCCCCTTTCGTGTAGAAATGCCCCTAAATATATTAGGCATATAGCCCTCGTTTTAATATACTTGAACATAATGTTTTTAGTTTTAGTTGCGTGTATATTTACGTTTTAATATGTGTTATACCTGCCCTAAGTTTAATACATCTGACAGTTAACTTCTTAATACTTCTAGTATATTTTTATCCATAGGCAATACATAATTAGCGAAAGTTATCACCGGTAGTTTACAAAAACGAAATTGAAAACGTGTAACTTTTAAAATTTGAATTTAAAACCTTATAATTCCTTAAAAGAAATCCATAGATTCTAACAAAAGAACTAAATTTTAGGTGAACTTATGAAATCTTAAATTTGAAAAGTCAAAAAAATGGTAAGATGTGAAAATTGAAAATAAAATAAAATAATACACAATGAAAATATTTAGTAATATATATTGAATAATTATCCACTCCTTTGGATA
Organism: Lonicera japonica; assembly: GCA_021464415.1. Classification (NCBI taxonomy): domain Eukaryota; kingdom Viridiplantae; phylum Streptophyta; class Magnoliopsida; order Dipsacales; family Caprifoliaceae; genus Lonicera; species Lonicera japonica. The sequence continues at coordinate 38,997,247 of CM038471.1, forward strand.
AATAACAAATTTTTAAAAAATGGTGGGTCAAAATCAAAAGAAATTTAATTTTCTAGGCTAAAAACAAGAACCCCCCCCCCCCCCCCCCCCCCCCCCCCCCCCACCCAAAAAAAAAAAAAAAGCGCACACACAAAAAAAGAAAAAAAATGGAGAGGGGATAAAATGCTGATTTTCATCAATTTAAAATCAAGTATGTTCTTCACTTCAACAATAATATTGCATGAAAATTGACCGCACAAGTTAAAAGACAAAAGGAGAGAGTTACTCCAAACATTCATGTACATAGTGGCTTCCTAATTTGTAACTTGTTTGCGTCTTTATACATGGGGTGCTAGTATAGTAAAAAAAGGGGTGAATTTTCCCACTCTATAGCCGGGTTTAAGTCACAGGAATCTTGTTTTCCCTCTCCCTCTCCTTGAAATCCACCACCAGGTTTATCCTTGAAACACAATGTTTGTATAAAAAAAAAGTCCTTATTTACGTCTTTGGGTCACCTTAAGAAACATAGCAAATTTTAGGTGGGGAGAAACGACCCGTCTCTCCGCAGGTTGATAAAAAACATTATAATGTACGTCAAATTGCACTCCGTGCCACTATATCCTTTTGCTGAAACACAATAAATAAAAAATTTCTGCACGTGTTGATACTTCTACTTTGCATTCTCCTCTCTTTCGTTCACTCTCCCGAACCTCTCTCTCTCTCTCTCTCTTTTTTTTTGGTTTTGTAATCTAACGATAGGTTTACAAACTCCTTTATAAAATTTGAAAAGTCCCTTGAAATTAAATAATTTATTATCATTTCTCGGACCCCAAAATTTTTAATAGGGTAAAATGCGTGGCTCAAGTGGGTAACTTTAAGATGTCGTGACTCGAACTCAAGACCTTTTACTTCCACTCTAATCTACCACCTTGAAACCTGGTGATCTGCCACAAGGCCAACCTCCATGTTATCTTGTTAGATTTATATGGTATAATATGTACAATATAAACCGGACAAAAAAAATCATGAGTATATATCAAGAGATACATATAGAATAAATGTTGAGTAACCCGAATGTATCAACTTAATTTGTGTCAGAATCCGAAAAATAAATGGAGTAAATTGTAGCCTACGGTCTAACCCGAATTGTGGACTCAACTTTACATATATCTTCACGTGATACTAACCTGTACTAGAAAGTGATCATTGATTTTGAACACCAATATTCTTACTCTTGAAGTTAATAAAAACATGATGTTGATAAACCGTTAAAATTGTATGATAAGAATATTATTTATACCAAGATAATATTTTTTTTGTATGAATGTTTGTACAATACGTAATGCGTGTTTACCACTTGTTAATTTATATATATGAGTAGTGATCGGGATCTTCTACTAAATAAATCATCTCTCACAAGATTTTCGTAAATCACTAAGTCAACCCCACAATTTCCTAATGTGTGCTCATTAACGTAAATTATTCTTCTTATTATGGATTCCTAACTTTTAGTGTAAATGATTTGTTTTTATCAAATCAGAAAACAATTAATCAATATACGTGTAATCTGACCCCAACACATTTCTTCTCAAAAAAGACAAAAAAGAATGACTTTATAGGTCTGTAAAATTTAGACGCAGAACCAAATTAAACCAGTCAATTTCTATGAAGGGGTCCGACCACGTAATAATGTCTCGGACCCAAACTGATTGATATTCCCCCTTTAGTTTTTTCTTCAATTAATTATAGACGTTATTGTTACTACTTTTTCTTTCTTCACTGCAAACTTCATAATCTACTTTTATAATTACCATATCAACCCAACAAAAACCCCAGCAAAAATCAAGAGCATTAGTGAGATAAATATATACTAACAACAATAACAAGAATTGTGTGGTAAATTGAAATTACAATGGATGTAGTGATCCTCTTCCAACAACACTGGTATCTCTGTTACTAGTGATTAAAGATTTAAAAATTGTCCTTGCAGTTAAAACAAATCGTAAAGGGAGTCTTCTATTTATTTTGAAATAGTAAAATATCCATAGCTTGAATATAAAACCCATTTTCACTCTTATTTTACCCTTTTTTTTAAAAGATTGACCTACAATCATAGATCCACATATGTTATCTATACCATAATGAACAAAAATTAAACACATTCCACTCTTTATAGTCTATTAGATCAACAGCTTAAATTTTTTCTAAAGTAAAGTCTGGATGAAGTACTAGCAAGTGGCTCAGTAGTAATGTATTGATATTAGTGTTGGGTTCGACTCAACGTTACCCAGATCGAATCATTGCAAGTGCAAAAACATCTAGTGGTAAAAATAAAATAAAAAAAGAAGCCTAAATCTAACATCTTTTAATCTTGACTACACAAATTTTCATTTTTTATATATAGCTGAATATCGCTATTAGCATTTTACATAAATACTAAAGCACTTCATAAAGTATCTTCAACACATAAAAAGAAGTTTCAAAAAAATACATAAAGAATATAACTAAAGATAACTTTAAAGTTGTAGCATACTTTTTTCTTTCTAAAGGAAATATTTAAAAGATCTAAATAAATGATTTATTGAATTCAAACCAAAAAGATATTTGAATTCAAATAGTTTTGTAAATGATTTATCTCTAAAAGTAGTTATTTTAGGTGGGCGCTATTGATATATACCAAAACACTCGGTAACTCTCTGTCCTATTTACTCGCCCCCTAAGAACTGAGTATACGTGCACATAATCAGTGCTTAGGTATCGAGCTATTTTTGGATAAAAAAAGATTGTACTTACTCAGCCCCTAATAACCGAGTATGTGCACACATACTTGGTCTTTAGAGGCTGAGCCAATGTGCATATACTTGGTCCTTAAGGGCTGAGTTAATGTTGAAGTGTTAGATAGTGTTTAGGTGTATGTCAATAGTAGCCCACTTATTTTATTAAGATTTTCAATTAGTTTTAATAGATTTATTCAATAGTTATATTATAATAGATTTTTATAAAAATTAGCTGATATAATACTGATTCATAATATGGGAATTAACAGAATTATGAAGTATCTAGGTATATTATAATACATATTTATAAAAATAATTAACTGATATATTTTGGAGTTGTAATTTGAAAATTAACTAAATTGTAGAGATATTACTATAGATGTATGCTTAAGAATTATAATATGTCTCAAGGCTAAGAGAATATGTTTAGGTGTTGCACCTTATAATATCTCTGTTTGTAGACATATTACTATAGATTTATACTTAAGAGTCATAATATGTTTCGATAGCAAGAAAATATATATGTTTAACTAGTGCACCATATAATATGTCTATTTGTTAACCTAGGCAGGGAGCAAAGCCGGTCTTAACCATTTCTAGGCCCTGGGCGAAATTCTAAAATGATGCCCTCTTATAAATAAATATATTAATTTTTATATTAAAAAAACCAATGAATTTTTATATTCTACCAAAAATACAATACATTTAAGAATTCAAAGTACTTACAAGCTTCATATCAAAATGCACAAGTTTACATGCCATCAAAACCAATACAATGATAATTCAAGCACTTACATGTTTCATCTTCAACCTTCATATGCATTTTTATCTTTCAAAAAACTTCTAGATGAAAACGGCACCACATGCTAAAACAAACATACAAAATAAAAGCAACAATGAAATTTCAACTAAAACAATCAGTTAAAATGACTTTTTCTTGCATTTTTATTAGCAAAATCATCAATTATATTTCCATAGTCAAGATTTTTTGAGATGCATTTCCAATGCATAAAATTGCTAATCGATTCAATTTATCGTGACTCATAGTAGTTCACAAGTAAAATTTTAACAATTTCAATTTGGAAAAACTCCTTTCTGCGAGTGCTACAGTCATAGGCAAAGTCAATAATAGTTTATAAGCAAGCATCATATGAGGAAACATATTCATATCTTTTGCAAACTCCATAATTTTAATGGATGACCATGGTTCATTTGTTTCATATGATTTACTTGGTAACATTAATTGCAATATTTGTAATTCTGAACATAAGCACTTTCCATTAACATTAAAAACACAATAAACTTTTAAAGTATTCTCAAGATTCATGCGTGCAAGATCTTTTTAATTCATCATCATCTAATGAAACGAACTTTGCTGCATCAAACAACAATCTAAACATAGATTGAAAAAATTGCAATTGTTCAAACCTACTTTTAATTGAGAAATAGCCATATCCACTACAACAAGAAAGTAATCAGTTCTAAATGACTCTTTTATTGATTGTTCTTCCCTATCAATATTAAAAATTTCATCAAAAATGCCTCTTTCTACAAGTATGACATTTTTTAGGAAATACAGGCTCAATTTTCATGTTATTAGTAATTTCTTTAGCACTAATCATGGCAAGTAAATCCATTTTCCCTATATTTTTCAAAATATAAAACAAGTCCATTCAATTATTTCACAACAACATTAATATGCATATTTTCAAATTGTAATTTTTAACTAACCAAGTTAATCTTGTCCAGAACATTATACCAATTTATTAAGGTTAAAATAAATTCAAAACTAGAAAGTTCTCTGATGCTAAACTTCCAGCATCCCTACTCAATTTCGTATCTTTACTAATTTCAACTAATTTAAGCAAAGCATTTCTTATTTGGGAAGTTTGAGATTTTATTGATTTAACATATACAATATGGTTTTCCCAACGTGTAATAGACAATGATTTTAAAGTTAACTGAAATTATTGTTAAATTAAGGTAATAGGAACCACACGGCATGTAAAACGCTCTAGGATTTATTTCAAACAATCTTTTTTGAAGACCTTTATGTTTACCTTGCATATTAGAACCGTTATCGTAGCCCTATCCCTCACGTTATTAGTATATCTAGATCAAGAGATTTAAATACATTTTGCAATTTATTGAAAAGCCCAAATCTAGATGTATCTTCCACATTTATAAATTCTAGGAAGTATTCTTAGAAACTTACTTTATTAAATAATTATATTTGGAAAGAGATTTTTGTTATTTAATATTTTTATATATCACACACACACACACATATATATATATATATTATATATATACATATATAAAAAAAAATTGGTGCCCCTCGTCTTTTTTGGGCCCTGGGCGGTCGCCCTGCCTGCCCTGCCCCAGGGCCACCCCTGGCAGGGAGTAGCCATCGGTTGGTTCCTCTTAGGGCTTGCGGCAGCGCGCATAAGGTCACCTATTACAAGCAAACTATGGTGGTGGAAAGCCATCACATGGTTGGTAGGGGAAGGAAGGAGTGAGTGACTACACATCAATCTAGGGTTTGTTGTGGCTGCAATGGTGGGGGTCGAAAAAAACACCACAAGGGGATTTGTAGATCCCTCTAGGGCTCTATTGTAGTTGCAATTGTGGGTGTTAAAAATCAGCACCGTTTGTTAATAAACAATTCATGTAAATAGAACTTGATAAGGTAATTGTGATCCAGCCATTTCCCAAAAACCCACAAACAATTCATACCCTTAAATTACCACCACCTAATTGACTACCTTTATTTTGTCCCCCTCTATTTAAGTCTCTCCCCTTATCACCTTTTCTCTATATTGATGCGGTAATTGGCAATTGACTTTTTCAATCGAAATCATAGTTTTTCTAGTCATACAATTATCTCGATGTTTGCATGAGGTGCTGTTGTTATATCAGAGGGTTTCGATTTGGGTTTGTAGGGTACAGAGAGAAAGAGCTAACAGGGAATTAGGGGATGAAACTCAATCACTCAAATGTCTTTTTTCCCTTTTTTTAAAAAAAATTCAAGTAAATCTTATCTCAAGCCAAATTAAATGCATTACTTATCTTAAGCTAAATTAAATGAGCAGAGAAAAGGGCAATGCGGTCATATTACAATTAATAATCTAGAATATGAAAAAATAAAAAATTCGGCCAAATGCAAAACAATTAGGGTTAAAACAAAAAGTTGTGTTAAATACTAATTAAAAACAATTGGTGGATTAATTAAGTAGATAAGTTAAAAATAATTTAATTAATACTAATATATTTTTTTAAAATGTAGATACTTCCAGTTTTTCCATACGGAATTATGTTCTTTTTATTAAAAAAATAAATTGTCAGTTTATCCTATTATGTGGATAAACTAAATCCCAATATGAATAAATTGACTTGGTAAGTGGGATAAACTAACAAAAAAATAGGTAAGTAAAAACAAATAAATTACCCAATGTGAAATTATGTACGTGAAACATGAGAAATTCTTGTCGATAATGAGAAGATCCTAATTCTATTTATAAGTATAGAATTAGGATTACAAATATTTCAAGAAGGTGAAATAATAAACTGTGTAGGAGAGAGAGTATATAAGGGTTGTTGGTATTTTTTTAGGGTATGAAAAGAGAGAGTATAAGACCCTCCTATTTCTTCTTAAATTCGCTTGTATTTATTTTGCCAATGGCTTTTTATCTCTTGGATGAGATGGATGGATCTTTAGGAGAGAAGGAAGATATATTTTTTGGTCTGTTTTGAATGAATGAATGATGGGGTATTTATAGGTAAAATTTAGAATGGTAAAAAAGTAAATTTGATGAAGATGAGGGGTAGAAAGGTAGTTTTATAAAGGTGAGTGGATGTAAGTCGAATTTGAGTGGAAGTTAATGGAGGTGAGTGGATTTTGAGTGGAGTTGAGTGGAATTTGAGTGAAATTTTAGTGGAGGTAAAAATGAGATTTTACCGGTGTGAGAATCCGCAAATGCGACCTCCCGGGTCTCGTCCCCGTTGGTGGTGGGGGTCCTGGGACGTCGGAACTGATTCCGTCGTTCCATTTGCTGGAGCGTTTTCATTTGATTCATATCAAGTGTCCCTACGTTCTATTTCTAGATGCAAGGGGGTTCATTCAGAGTCGCCAGTACGTTTTACGAGAAAACGGACAAAAAAGGTCGTGTAAGAGGGAAGGCTATAGACAAGCCTTTCTTTACACGTTTGTCTGCGAAACCGGGATTCTTATAGGGTTCGGAAACTATATTACGGTTTGGGAAGGTGTTAAGCACCCATTCCGCCCTTTCGGTCTCTAGTGGTCTTATATGTTTATTCTATGTTGAAAAACTTGGATGCTTTTACCGACAGTCTACTACTTTCTAAATGAAGAAAAACCCTAATTTGGGAAAACGGGGAAAGGGATGAAAACCTTTGTGTTCCGAGATCCGACGTTTTTGTATTTAAAAGATGTAAATGACAAAAACCTTTTATTTTTGAAAGAGTGTTCCGTATTATTTCCTCAGATAATGACGATTTTCTCGAGTTGTGATTATTCTGAAAAAGGTTCGGATCTTTATGTCGGGACTAATTCAATATGGAATTTGAACTCTTTGAGGAGAGTTTATCAGACACGTCGCAGTCTATGAAAAAGACAGGATATGTGGATTTTAATTCCTAGATAAGTCTTTATCGGTCCGGGGTTTTGAAAACACGGTTTATCCGGACGATAATGTACTTACTCTTCTAGTTTTAAAAGTAGTTTTATCAGGGCCTTTTGTTTTGAAAACGGTAGACTATTGGGAACTTGACAATAAGTTTATTCAAATAAAACGTGGACAGAATAACAGAAGTAAAACAAGTACACAGATATCTAATTTTAAATACTAGAAGGGACTTTCTTTACCTTCCCGACGAGAATAATAATAAGAAAGAAAATATAATACGGCAGAGGGATCTCTGGCGATAGTAATCTTCTCTTTCTTCAGATATTTCCGAGAAATCGATTCCAGAAACGGAACACGTCGAGTGTTAAAAATAGATTCGAGAATTCTTCAGAAATAAGATAATAGTAAAGAAATGCTTGACAAAAATCAGATCTAAAGCACCAAATTCTCGGATTCTAATTGCCTCTCCCGAACCCTTGGGGGTGTTGGCCTATTTATACTGCTCGGGAGAGATTGTCGCGCGACATTTCCTTAAAAAAGGAGAATGTCGCGCGACATTGTGATATGTCGCGCGACATACGGGAATGTCGCGCGACAAACGGCTGAAGTGATGGTTCTGACAGATTGATGTGTCAGAAAGTGGTTGGTCTGGTGCAGAGGGGGAATGTCGTGCGACATAGTGGAATTGTCGCGCGACATATCAGGGATTGTCGCGCGACAATGTGATATGTCGTGCGACAATCTCTCTAAAAAAACAAGTTTGTCGGGCGACAAACCCTCCTAGTGTAGTACCGGGTCCTCGGGTGGGTCCTGGACCCAAAATAGTAGTTCTCGGAGGTCGTTAGGGTTCTTGCGGGGGTCACGGATCGGGGTGTCTACAGACCCTCTCGACTCAAACTCCTTGCTTGCAAGGAATTGAGGCGACTGGAAGAGACCATGATCCATGGCTCCCGCATGAACTCTATCGGAGTGTTTATGCAAAAAGTGCTTGTGAGTGTCTCCGGAGAGTGCTTCGTGTTTGGTTTTGCCTCCGGAGAGGGCTTTTGTTACCTCGTTGCCTCTTTCGAGGGCTTTGACTTGCTCCACTTGCCTCAGATGGGAGGACTACCATTGATCTTTTTTGCGCCTCAGGTGGGAGGACTACCATTGCGCCTCAGATGGGAGGACTACCGTTTGTGCCTCTCTGGGAGGGCTTCGCCTCAGGTGGGAGGACTACCGTTTGTGCCTCTCTGGGAGGGCTTCGCCTCAGGTGGGAGGACTACCGTTGTGCCTCTCTGGGAGGGCTTCGCCTCAGGTGGGAGGACTACCGTTGTGCCTCTCTGGGAGGGCTTCGCCTCAGGTGGGAGGACTACCGTTGTGCCTCTCTGGGAGGGCTTCGCCTCAGGTGGGAGGACTACCGTTGTGCCTCTCTGGGAGGGCTTCGCCTCAGGTGGGAGGACTACCGTTGTGCCTCTCTGGGAGGGCTTCGCCTCAGGTGGGAGGACTACCATTGTGCCTCTCTGGGAGGGCTTCTAGATCTGAAAGAAGAAGGAAAAAAAATGCCTCTGGGAGGGCTTTCATGAGTAACTCTTGCCTCTGGAGAGGGCTTGTGATTTTGTGTATTGCCTCCGGAGAGGGCTTGTGTTTGTGAATTTGCCTCCGGAGAGGGCTTGTGTTTGTGCATTGCCTCCGGAGAGGGCTTGTGTTTGTGCATTGCCTCCGAGAGGGCTTGTGTTGGTGAATTGCCTCTCTTAGACTGCTAGAGTGAGAGAGAGAGTAGATTTTTGCGAAGGTAAAAAGAGCTTCTCAGGGTCTATTCCGGATGTCCGTTTCCCCGTATCTTTCTGAACTTTACTCTCATGTTTTCCTCGGGTGAAGATGTTTCACTCAGAAGGCAGTTTTCGGATTTCTTCGCTCTCCGTAGAGTGATGGTCCGAGGTTTTCCAAATCATCTCTTCTGTATCGTGCTGAAAAGAAAATTTGTTTGAAAGTTCAATCTCTGATCTTTATTCTTTTCTTAGTTTTCTCTTTTGGTGGGCCCACATCGTTTTCTGTTTTTTCGATGCCCTTATTTCTCCCTCTTTTGGGAAAGACTTTTCCTGGCCCTCTCTGTTTTTGACCAGGAGTCCTTTTGTCCCTTTGTTGTGATCAGGAGCCTTACTCACCCAAAACGAAGCCCTGAGCCGGTTTTGGCCTAGCTGTCACTTTTGGTGTGGCTCTCCCTGTCACTCTGCATTTCTGTTTCTCTCGCTCGCTCTGGGCGCTCATACGGGTTCTTTCTCTTTTCTACTTTTTCAATTTTTTTCCATTCCCGTTTTATCGTGGCATTCTGCCTTTTCTCATTATTTGATGGTCTCGGTCCTTCTGTGAGATCAGAGACTACTTTTAATCGCGGCATTCTGTTTTCGCATTTTTTCGGAGAGATGATTTGGAAGTTTTCTCTTTGAACTTTTTATCATGGGTGTGCGGTTTTTAGCAATTTTCCGAAAACTGCTTCTCCGAAGTGCCTCTGCAGAAGATAAAATGAGACAGAGGTCAACAAATCAGGGAAGGGGGGGGATTGTCGCGCGACACTTCGGTGCCTGGCTCTTTGTCGCGCGACAATGTGGCCATTTGTCGCGCGACAAACTGACCCACTATATAAACCCCTTGCTGAGCTCATTCCACCTCATTCTCTCCTTTCTCTTTCTCTCTCTAGCTCTCTTTTTCTCTCTTCTCTTCTCTCCCAAGCGCGGAAGCTCTGCCGTGTTTTTGACTTTTCCGACCTTTTCACATATATTCTACCTATATTGATGGACCCTACTCATCTCGACCGATTGGAGGGTGACCAGGAGGAGGTCACCTTTACTGACGCTCAGGGCGTTCTTCGCTGAAGCCCTCATCACGACGACTGGGCGGATTTGGACTGGTATGATGAGGATGGGATAGACCGCGGTCGGGCGGTGGTCTATCGGGATGCTATCCGAGCTGCTCCGGTCCCGGACGTCCCGTGGCTTTTGATGGAGCCCGTTTCTCACGAGATTCGTCGTCGATCTCTGGTATGTCTTCTTTCGTGCATTTATCTGTTCTGCTTCTTGTCATTTCCTGTATTCGTTTTAGATAGTGTTAGTATGCATGTCTGACTAGGAATAACGCCCGATTTTTAGCGAACACATACTTTTACCTGTGATACCTCTTAGTTTAGAAAATTACATAATGTACCCCCATAACTCTATAACTCTCATAATTACACCAAAGTACCCTCAGGTTTTGGAAAATTACATAATTTACCCTTATAACCCCTATAACTCTCATAATTACACCAAAGTACCCTCAGGTTTTGGAAATTACATAATTTACCCTTATAACCCCATAACTCTCATAATTACACCAAAGTACCCTCAGGTTTTGGAAATTACATAATTTACCCTCATAACCCCACATCTCTCATAATTACACCAAAGTACCCTCAGGTTTTGGAAAATTACATAATTTACACCTATAGCCCTATAACTCTCATAATTACACCAAAGTACCCTCAGGTTTTGGAAATTACATAATTTACCCTTATAACCCCATAACTCTCATAATTACACCAAAGTACCCTCAGGTTTTGGAAATTACATAATTTACCCTCATAACCCCATAACTCTCATATTTACACCAAAGTACCCTCAGGTTTTGGAAATTTACCCTCATAACCCCATAACTCTCATAATTACACCAAAGTACCCTCAGGTTTTGGAAATTACATAATTTACCCTTATAACCCCATAACTCTCATAATTACACCAAAGTACCCTCAGGTTTTGGAAAATTACATAATTTACACCTATAGCCCTATAACTCTCATAATTACACCAAAGTACTCTCAGGTTTTAGAAAATTACATAATTTACCCCTATAGCCCTATAACTCTCATAATTACACCAAAGTACCCTCAGGTTTTAGAAAATTACATAATTTACCCCTATAGCCCTATAACTCTCATAATTACACCAAAGTACCCTCAGGTTTTGGAAATTACATAATTTACCCTTATAACCCCATAACTCTCATAATTACACCAAAGTACCCTCAGGTTTTGGAAATTACATAATTTACCTCATAACCCCATAACTCTCATAATTACACCAAAGTACCCTCAGGTTTTGGAAAATTACATAATTTACACCTATAGCCCTATAACTCTCATAATTACACCAAAGTACCCTCAGGTTTTAGAAAATTACATAATTTACACCTATAGCCCTATAACTCTCATAATTACACCAAAGTACCCTCATAACCCCATATTCGTTCCTTTGTCTGCAGTGGGTTGGCCGCGGTTGGGGTTCCCCCAACACTATATCTTCGGAGTGGCGACGGGCACCGGCCCCTATCCAGGAGTTGATTCTTGCGACTCCTTTTGGCTCCCTCTTCGACGCCCTCCCGGAGCGGGTTTCTAGGGCGACAGTTTTGGTGTCGGCATTGGCTTGCCACTGGTGGGATACTACTCATACTTTTCACTGGAGCTGGGGTGAGATGACAATGACACCCCTTGATCTTTTTGCTCTGACCGGGATTCCTTCAGGGGGGGTCCCTATTCAGATCGACGTTCCCCTGCGTCTGACAGCCGAGGGCATTGTTAGTTCATTAGGATGGTTCCCGGAGCGGCGGAGTTCTGGTGACACGATTCCTCGGGGCGTCTTGGTTACGCGTTTAGCCACAGAGAGGGCTCGGCTAGTCGCTTCAGGGGTTCCTATGACCCGTCAGGAGGCGCGTCAGTATGCCCGCGTCCTCCTTCTACTGACACTTCATGATCTATTCGAGGCTCGTGGTGGGGACACGGCTCATCTTTGGTGGTTGCCCTATCTTCGGGACTTTAGCCTCCTGTTTGACTACGACTGGGGAGGCTTCATTCTTGCAGTCCTTTACGATGCCATGGACCAGGTCTCTCGTCATTTAGCCCTGAACCTCAAGGGCTTTTCTTTGCTGTGGGAGGTACATTTTTTAGTCTTTCTGTCTTTGCTTCAGTTCTTTGCTCATTACTTGTTGATCATTGCTGATTTCTTCTATCTTTCCTTTTCAGAGCTGGTTTGTAGCTTATACCCGTCTGGGTCGCGCCCAGGTGGATCTCCTCGTTGAGAACGAGGACCAGTTCCCTTTTCTCCGCCGATTCATCGCGGGGAACTATAGGGCTCCCTATGTATACCGGACTCGGGAGACCGGAGCTGCTGCTGTTCATGATCTGCGGGAGGAGCAGGTAAAATATTTTTAGTTTTCTTGCTTTTCAATAGTCAGATAGAGTAGAATATATAAAATACTGAAATAAAATCTTATTCTCTTTTCAGATTGAGTGGGCCCCTTGGGGTGATCTGGGTCATCATTATGGGTATGGCCGTGCTCTGACCGCCTCGAGGACCAGGCGGCTTATCCGGGATGAGTACGGCCTTCTCTTCTACTTGGGTGAGAGGGTCATTCGTCAGCACACGCCATCCCAGTGGCCTCGTGTTCCATTGTTCCCTCCTGTTCTGATGAGGCGGACGGGCGAGATCGACCGGTGACGGTGCAGGCTTTGGTTGACGGACTCGGCTTCCAGACGTTCGTCGAGGAGGGAGACTATGCTATTTTTGCTGCCCGTTACCTGATGAGGGAGCCGAAGGGGACTCGGGGACGGGTCTTCTATGAGAGGTATCGGGCATTGGGGGGTGATCCTCATTACATACGGGGACAGACCCATTTAGCTAGGGTGGTTCCGGGTCATCTGCCACCTGTCCCCGATCAGAGGGACAACATTCCGGATTCTGAGGATGAGGATCCTGAGGGAGAGAGGGATGTTCCTGCTGCGGCTGAGGGCGGTGGTCGGCCAGAGGGCGAGGGAGGTGATGCGACAGCCGTTCCGGAGCCGTCACCTCAGGCGACACCTGCGGGGGAGCAGCGTGCTGAGGGCTTCGAGTTTCCCACCGGCCCTTCCGTGTCTCCGGGGGGCCTTTTTGCTGCTGCTGAGGCTGCTGAGGGGAGAGCGGGATTTTCTGAGAGGTCCTGGGAGCCCGCGGACCTTGGGGCAGATTTTGATCAGTTTGGGCGGACTCCTCCCGCGGCGGCGACTACTCCTTCTAGTGGGGTACCTCCTTTGGGGGCGACGGCCATGGTGGATCCTCCGGGGGTCCGAACATATGCTACGTTGACCCCTCTACCGGCGACTGTCATGGGGCCTCCCGCCCGATCTCCGGGCTTTGGCGGCTCATCCTCTCGTCCACCCTTGTTCCCCATTCGTGAGGAGGGAGGGTCTTCTTCTGCAGCTGCTCCTGCGGGGTCATCTATTTCGTGGGTAGATCTACCTCCACTCCCCAGAGATATTTCTTATGTCGGCGCGGGCCTATGTCGATATTCTGTCCCGGAGTATCCCCTTCCCGAGGATACTTTTGATTTCTTGGGTGGTCGCTCTGATGATGAGGTATCTTCTTCAACTTCTCCTGATACTTTCCTGTTTATATCTATTTATTTTGACTGTGCTGACTCTCCTCTTATCTTATGTCTTTTCACAGAGAGTGGGTGTACGGGTGGCAGACCTACGGGCCTGGTATTCCCAGTATTTCTACAGCTGGAACCTGCTCCAGTACGTCGGTCGAGACCCTCCAGCATACATGCGCGACTATCAGAGGGCTATCGACGTCTCCTTACGGCCGGACGACCCCCTGACTTCCTCCCATGCCCGGACGGATTCTCGGAGGAGCAGTAGTCGGACTTCCAGGCGTTCCCGATCGTCGGTGATCCGTCCTACGGCACCGGTCCAGTCCACGGGGCCTTCTCAGGCGGCAGTTCCTTCTGTTCCCGGCGTCCCAGTTGTTGATCTTACCCCCGAGGAGGGCTCGGGAGATAGTGGGAGCGTGTCAAAACGCGCCCGAGTAGATTAGTTTTCCCTTTCTGCACTAAGTCGTTAGTTTTGGACAGATGTGCTTAGACAGATATTTAAAAACTGTTCTTTTATTGGTTTTATAAAATATCTTTATCTGTGTTTGATTATACTTTTATTCTGTCTGTGCAAGATATATACACATATATATATAAGAGTCGGTAATTTAAAAGTCATACCTTGTAGTGTAGTGATACTTATGTTTCCTGCAAAAAAGAACAAAGTGAGAACAGAAAGGCATCCAGAAGTGATTCTTTTGGCAAAAATGACCATTATGTATAAGGAAACAAGTAGGGTGCCCCCCAGATGGGTTTGTCGCGCGACAATCCCTCCTGGTCATGGGTTTGTCGCGCGACACTTCCCCCTGAAAATGGGTTTGTCGCGCGACAAACAGGTACAGGACCCTCTTTTTTGCTATAAATACACCCATCTTCCTTCCTTCATCCCCACGCCTCTCCAAAATGTCTTCCTACCGTACCAACTCTGATTTTTCTTATGTTAAAGCTCGAGATGCTCTGGTATCTTCTGAAAATGGTTTGAACTTTGGTGCATTCAGTCCTTTGGCGGGCTGGTGCCATCGTCCTGTAGATTTCTCCTTTCTTTTAGGTGCCTTGTATTTCTGGAGTCCTGCGGACCATCTCTTCCGTTTTGGACTAGATGAGCTCTGCCCAACCTATGAGGAGTTCTCCTGGCTGTTACGTTCTGACGTTCGTCTCCCGATGGCAGTTCCTATAGAGGGAATCGGTCCCCGCGACATGCTAATTGCTCTGTTAGCCATTCCCCAAGCGGCCTGCGATGGTTTCATTGTCGACGGTCTCCTTGACCTCCACAAAATGGTGAGGTTCTTTCATCGTTATGAAGATAGGGCCTCTTACGGCGTGGGGCGTACTGCAGCGGCCCTGATTTGCCTGGTTTCTGATATGCTGCTGGTGACAGGTTCTTCCCGTGTTGATCCGACTATCTTGAGTCTGATTTACCAGGCTAGAAATGGGGAGTCTATAGTGCCGATCATTCTTGCAGAGACCTTGAATGGTCTTGATGATGTTCAACGGGGGGCCTCGCCCTTCTTCCGGGGGAGCCCGCGTCTGCTATACATGTGGCTGCTAGAGCGCTTTCGATCGGTGGGTTTCAGCGGAGTTCGGCTCGACAATCCGACTCATTTCTTCCATCGGCCTCTCTTTGGTGCTTTGACCATGTCTTCCTCTGATTGGACGGTGTGGTTTTCGGAGAACTTTCGGGCTATCCGGTGGAACATTCCTTGGTGGAAGCTGAGGGCGATGGTACTTAGCACTGGGGGTCAGAACTACGTTCGGCTCCGCGGGCTCTGGTTTACTTCCTTTTACCTCCCTGGGCGTCTTCTTCGGCAGTTTAACATTCCTCAGGAGGTTCCCCTTGGTCTGAACAACTTCTCTTCTGAGTCTAAATTTGTGACCCCACATGTTTCTTTATTGGTAGAGAGGATGTGGCGTGCTCGACTGACTCGTCAGTTTAACTATGCCCGTTTTGGTATTTCCAGGCCCCTCCGGGCTGACATTATCCGCTATTGCTGGCAATCTCTAGAAGGAGAGCTGATTGATGACCCCTTTCAAATGGAGTGGTTCCGATTCATGGATTCTGAGCCTACAGAGGATGGCATTGTCTTTGCGTACCAGATTTTGGATGAGGCTCGAATTGATTTGGCCGCTGAGGACCCAGTGTGGCCAACCCCTAGGGATTAGTTTCTTCTTTGTATGCTGTACTTCCTTTGTAACTCTCGGTGTTCTGAACCACCTCTTTAATAATATATGAAGGGACTTTTTATGAGAAATAAATTTCTTTACAAAGCTTTAAACCGGGCCTGAAGTCACTTCTCAGGTTGCCTACGTTCCCCCCTTTTTGATTTTTTCCAGAAAATACAATATTCGAGTTGGGGCTCAGGTTTACGTAGTTCTTATACATGTCGTGCTTATTGATAATACTTCTTCAGTCGGTCCATGTTGACTGGTGAATGTAGTAACTGCCCGTCTAGGTCAGTGAGTATAGCGGCGCCCCCTGTATTGATTTCTTTGACGATATACGGCCCTGTCCACTTCTGCCCGAACTTTCCCCTCGGATCTCTGGCTGGCTCTCGAATTTCTTTCAACACGATGTCATTTTCAGTGATACCCCGAGTCCTCACTCTCTGGTTAAATGCTCGAGCGATTCTCTTCTGATATCCTTGATGGTGGTATGCGGCTTTCAATCTTTTCTCATCTAGTAAGGCTAGCTCGTTATAACGTGCCTGGACCCACTCCAGTTCATTGACCTGATTCTCTAGCATTACTCTGAGGGAAGGGACCTCTAACTCGACAGGGAGGACTGCTTCCATCCCGTATGTAAGCGAGAACGGGGTTGCCCCGGTAGAGACCCTTTCGGTGGTGCGGTATCCCCACAATGCATATGGTAATTTCTCCGGCCAGTCCCGGCAGGTGTCGGTCATCTTGCTTAGGATATTCTTCAAATTCTTGTTGGCGGCTTCAACTGCCCCATTGGTTTGTGGTCTATATGGCGAAGATTTGTGTCGGGTGATACCGTATTCCTCCATGACTGTATTAGCTTCTCCTTCGAAGTGGGTGCCGTTATCTGAGATGATCTCGTGTGGGACCCCATATCGGCAGACAATATTCCTTTTGATGAATCGGGCAACTTTCCTGGCATCCAGGGTTTGGTAAGATTCGGCTTCCACCCATTTGGTGAAGTAGTCGATGGCTACTAGTATGAATTCATGGCCGTTGCTGGCTTTGGGTGAGACTTTCCCAATGACGTCAATTCCCCAGGCTGAAAAAGGCCAGGGAGCAGTCATGTTGTACAACTCTTTTGGAGGAAGCTTCTGGGACTTAGCATAAATTTGGCATTTGTGACAACGGCGTACATGATCAGCGCAGTCAGTTTGTAGGGTAGACCAGAAATACCCTTGCCTGATGATCTTGCGGGCAAGCGTATGCCCGCTCATATGAGGTCCGCAATCGCCCCCATGTATCTGATCCATCATTCTAACTGATTCTTCTTCGGTGAGACATTGAAGATGAGTCCCGTCGTAGTTCCTCTTATATAATCTTCCGGCACAGAGTATGAATCCTGATGCTAGTCTCCTGAGTGTGACCCGTGTTCTCTTGTCTGCTTTCTCGGGATACTGATGGTTCTTCAGCAGGTTCCAGATATCATAAAACCAAACGGTTGAGTCACCGTCTTTTTCAATTTCCACCTCAAGGGTCATGCAGTGCGCGGGTCCTGATTTCTTTTGTACCGTGAGGGTTATTTCTTCCATCCCCTCCGGAATATCGATCATAGATGCCAGGGTTGCCAATGCGTCAGCAAAACTGTTCTGGGACCTGGGGATATAGTAAAACTCCACACGCTCGAACCTTCCTGCGACTTCTTCTAGTCGGGCGAGGTAAGGGACCAATTTCTCATCTCTGATCTTCCATTCCTTCAGAACTTGATGGACCACTAGTGCTGAATCTCCGTATACCTGTATCCTCCTTATACCCTTTTGAAAAGCGATCTCTAACCCGAGTATGCAGGCTTCATATTCGGCCATATTGTTGGTGCAGAAGAAGTCCAGTCGATATGATACCGGGGAGTGAGTTTGGTCTGGAGAGACTAACAGGATGCCTATCCCGTTTCCGTTCCGATTGGCGGCCCCGTCAAAGTACAACCTCCAGTCTTCATTGATCTCGACGTTCATGATGGTTTCGTCCGGGAATTCGGCTTCTTCTATCATGTCTCCCAATATCGGATTGTGGGCCAGGTAATCAGCTATGATCTTGCCTTTGACTGCCTTCTGGGTCATGTAGGTGATGTCGAATTCGGAGAGTAGAAATAACCATTTTGCCATTCGATTCGAGAGAGCCGGTTTCTCGAAGAGGTATTTCAACGGATCAATCCGTGATGCCAGGATGACTGGAAAAACTAGCATGTAGTGCCGTAGTTTCTGTGTTACCCAGACGAGAGCGGTACACGATTTTTCCAATGGTGTGTAGTTTATCTCAAATGGGGATAGCTTTTTGCTGAGGAAATAGATGGCCTGCTCCTTCCGGGTATCGGTGAGGTGTTGGGCTAGCATTGCTCCTGCGGCTGAATCAGTGACGGTTAGGTACAGAATTAGTGGTAGTCCGGTCTGAGGCGGGGCTAACACTGGGGGCTTGGAGAGGTAATCTTTGATTTTGTCAAAAGCCTCCTGGCATTGATCGTTCCATTCTCCTGTTGAAGACTTCCTCAGGAGTTTGAAGATGGGTTCGCACTTTTGAGTGAGCTGAGAGATAAACCTACTGATGTACTGCAGATTACCCAAAAAACCCCGGATTTCTCTCTCGGTACGAGGCTCGGGCATGTCTTGGATAGCTTGAACTTTAGCGGGGTCCACCTCGATTCCTTTCTTACTGACGACATATCCCAGGAGTTTTCCTTTGGTTACCCCGAACACACATTTCTGCGGATTGAGTCTCATCTGATACTGGCGGAGCCGATCAAAGAAGGCTCGCAAGGCTGGTACGTGGCCTTCCCTCTCTTTTGACTTGATTATCATGTCGTCTACATACACCTCTACTTCTTTGTGAATCATGTCGTGAAAGATAGCCGTAGCTGCCCTCTGATATGTTGCCCCGGCGTTCTTCAGCCCAAACGGCATAACGGTGTAGCAGTATGTTCCCCATGGTGTGATAAATGCTGTTTTCTCCTGGTGATCCGGGTGCATCTTGATCTGGTTATATCCGGCAAAACCATCCACAAATGACTTCAGGGCGTGGTTGGCAGTATTATCTACTATCAAATCGATGTTGGGCAATGGAAAATCGTCCTTTGGACAAGCTTTATTGAGATCCCGGTAATCCACACACATGCGGACTTTCCCGTTAGCCTTTGGAACAGGCACGATGTTGGCTAACCACGAGGGGTACTCGATCACCCGTAAGAATCCCACACTCAGTTGTTTCATTACTTCTTCTTTCACTTTCAAGGACCATTCTGGCGTAAGTTTCCTCAGCTTCTGTTTGACGGGCCTAAGTTCTGGATTGGTGTGTATTTCGTGCATGACTATCTGACTGTTCAAACCCGGCATATCTGCATAAGACCAGGCGAAGACATCCACATACTCTTTCAGAGTTTGTGTGAATTCTTCTCTCTCTGTCCCACTTAGGCTTGCCCCAATGCGGACCTCTTTTCTTTCCTTCTCTGTTCCGAGGTTAATCACAAGAGTGTCTCCTTCCTCGCTTTGTATACGTTGCTCCTCCCGTTCAGGGTGTTCGTTCATTCTTTCCAATTCCATATAAGCAATTACAGAATTAAAAATAACAGGATAACGCAAAATAGACTCTTCTTTATTGATACTAGTATTTACAGGTACAAGTTTAAAAAGTTCATTTAGGAGTGACTCCTTCCTATCCTTACCCTCACTCTTATCTCTCACCCTTACAATTTCGCTCTTTTCCCTTTCCCCTTGGTAGTCTGGATCAGCGTATATCAAGTGTACAGGGTCGTCTCCTGGCTCATCATCTCCCAGAGCCATGATGTCGAAGAGATCTCCGATCATTTCTTCCTCTTCGCCTTTCATGTCTTCACTTTCTTCCTTCGGCCCGATTGTCAACTTGGTAGCGAAGCTGTGTACGGTGTTTTCTTTGATATATAGGTCCT
This sequence comes from Lonicera japonica, assembly GCA_021464415.1. Lineage (NCBI taxonomy): Eukaryota > Viridiplantae > Streptophyta > Magnoliopsida > Dipsacales > Caprifoliaceae > Lonicera > Lonicera japonica. Next base: position 39,017,154 of record CM038471.1, read on the forward strand.
CTTCATAGAAGATTTCCCACCCAGGAAGGTTCTCTCCGTCGCTGTTTCTCCAAGGCTCCTGGAAGCCGCAAAAGGGGAAGTCCTCTCCTTCTTTGACAAAGAACCCGTTCAGAGAGCTGAAACTCGGATACTGATGCCCTCGACCCCTTTTTTGTTGATCGTCCTCTTCAGTGTGTTGGTACCCCAAACCTTCCCTCTCGTACCTTGCTACTGGTTCCAATGCTTGAAGTAGTCCTGGTTGTCCCATTCCCAGACCGGCTCCAGGCAAGTATTTCATCATTCTCAACATATTTGTAATCTTGGTGCTGAGACCGGGGATATTGTCAGGGGGAAGATACCTGATTGTCTGGGTGCTAAGAGTTTGCACTTGAGGCTCGTAAGAAAAGCCTCCTAACTGTATGCTCTGGCTCCCGATTCCCAAAACTGGTAACTCCATATCCGCCAAGGTCCTTTCAGGATCTCCTTGGATGGTAATTATGTTCCCTTCAAACGGTATCTTGATCTTTTGGTGCAAGGAGGAGGGGAGTGCTCCTATGTCGTGTAGCCATGCTCTTCCCAACAGTAGGTTAAAACTGGAAGGAATGTCTATGATTTGAAAGTCGGCCGGGAAGCTTCCGGGACCAACCATGAGATCAAGTTTCAGAGACCCCAGAACGGCCCTCCTGGTATTATCATAGGCCCTGACGGTTACAGCGGATGGTGAGAGCTCTGAATCTGAGATACCCAAGCATCTGGCAGTCTTTAGGGGGCAGACATTTATGGTCGACCCATTGTCGATGAGAACTTGTGGCAAGATCTTCCCTCGGGTTCGGACGGTGATATGGAGAGCCAGGCTGTGTTTTCTCCCCAACGGAGACAAGTCTTCATCTGAAAATGACAGACTTCTTTGGACTGTGAGTGACCCGATCATGTTTGGCAGTTGTTCGGGCGTGGAGTCCGGCGATATGACAGCCTCATCCAGGAGTTTAATGAAAGCGGTCCTGTGAGGTTTGGAGGCAACCAAGAGGCCCCAAATGGTGATGTGTGCCTGGGTTTTCTTCAACTGTTCCAGTACTCGGTCTTCTCCTACTTCTTTTGGAGGCGGTGATTTTTCGGCATCCATCGGTGGTGGCTGGTATACCTTTCCTGAGCGGGTAATCTGTTGTATCCAAAGGGATGTTAGGTCTGATCCCTCTGAAGTTTCTGACGACTCTGGTTCTGCCGACCAACTAAAAGTCCCGGGGGAGGTTTCTGTCATACATATCGTCTCCTTATGAGGGGGGCGGGGTTTCCATGGTTGTTTTTTCTTGTCCTGGGTCCATCCTATCCCAGCTTTCCCAGGATTGGTTTTGATGGTGAGGGGTTGCGAGATCCCCTGATTTGTCTTTCCTAAGCCCTGCCCAGGTAGGAAGTTCATCTTGGCCATCCATTGGTCAATTATTGGGTTGAGGCCTGGGGCAACTTGTGCTTTTGCCGATAGCATAACGGGTGCCTTATAGGCTGAATCGTCCCGAATGAGTCCTACGGGATCAAAGCCTTCATCAGTGGTTAAGGCGTTAATTCCTGCAGGTGGAGCATGATTGGGGAGGGGGTTGTTGGTAACATTGGGCCCGCCGGGTGCGGGGACGGTTCCGGCTTCAATGAGGTCCTGAATACGATGGCGGAGAGCTAAACAACGTTCCGTGTCATGGCCTGCCGCCTGATGGTACGCACAGTTCTCATTCATTCTCCAAGTGTTGGGGATAGGATTTGGTGGAGGGCGTGGGTTGAGTGGGGTGACTAGTCCGGCCTTTTGGAGTAGTTCCAGGCTTTTGACCAGAGTAGTGGGGAGGGTGCAGAAATTTCTCCTTTTCTTGACCTCGGTGTTTGAAGAGTCTCCTTGCGTAGGCCAACTCATTGGGGGGACCTGCGGTGACTGCTGAAATGGGTTTTGTTGATATGGGTACGAGCTTAGTTGGTTTACGGCTGGAGTGGCCGTCTTTCTTCCAGTGTAAGAGGCCTTCTTGGTATCCGTGTCCGCCTTTCTGGCCAATTCTTCCTCTACCTGTGACCCCATACTCAATAGGGCTCTGAAGTGTGGGAATACATGCTTTCCCATGCAGTTCAATACAGCTGGAGTAAAATTCTTCTGTATGATTTCTAACTGCTCTTCTTCGTCGGGCCGTTTGGACATTTGGGATGCCATTTCCCTCCAGCGGGTGACAAAGTCGCTGAAGCTTTCTTTCTCGCCTTGCTTGGCCATTTCCAGGTGTTTACGGGTAATTTCCAAATTCTCGTTGGACCCGTACTTGGTCATGAATTCTTTGACGATATCCCCCCAAGTTTTCGTGTGGTGTTTCTCTAGGTCGAAGAACCATCTCAGGGCTGCCCCCGTGAGAGTCATGTGAAAAGCCTGAGCCAGCTCCGGCTCTCCACAGCCGGACACTTGCATGGATCTGATGTAGGATTGGAGATGGGTTTTGGGGGGTGTAGTACCAGTGAATTTGGTGATAGAGGGGAGCTTAAATCCTTGAGGTAGTCTGGCTTCTGGGTAGAGGGAAAAGGTGTTCATGTCTGTGATCTCGTCTGCCCCTTTCATCAGAGAAACACCTCTTTGCAGAACCTTCATCTGCTCTTTCAATTTCTTCATTTCTTCGCTCTCTCTTGACACCTCATCGGGCTGTTCCCGGGCTATCATCGATTCTGCGTATACTGCCCGGAGTCGGTTGATGTCTGGGTACTCATTGGGAGGGGCTATTGGGGCTGGTGGAATAGGTCTTGCGGGGACTTGTGGCCATGGTTGATATTGGGGATCGAGGCCTTGCTGAGGTTGTGGCCAGACGATGGGTGGCTCTTGTTGTTGGTATGTGGGGCCTGAATCCGGGGCCCATTGGTTCTGATTGTTGGGGTCGGTTTGAACGGGACCGGCCATGTTGGGGCCCGTTTGGGGTGGATTGGTTCCTTGGATTGGGGGAAGTACTTGTGAAGATTGCCCTTGATTCGGATCTCGATTCGGTGGTAGTTGCTCAAACCCGGGTGGTGCGGTCCGTTCGGCTGACAACTCTTCCATTCGAATCCGGGTGTTCTGTTGCTCACTTGTGAGGCTTGCCAAATTCATGCTGACGGTCATCAACAAACGGTGCATCTCTGCTAAAGTCGGTTGAACTGCAGACGCCTCGGCTAGGCTCTGATTTGTCTCCTGATTCTCTCGTCCATCGGCCATTTCAGGTATGCTTGGTCTTACTAGTCTTCCGGTATGATCTCGACCGGCCCAACCTTCCAGACTGACGCCGCTTTATGGCTGTAGACGAAACCACGTGGCGAAGATGAAGGGAGAATATGATGTGACTCGATTTTTGCCAAAAGAATCACTAAAAATGGTCGAGAGAAAACCTCGGAAAACAGGTGTGGTAAAGTAAGCCGTAAGGTGGTACATCCCCTACAGCTGTATGACAAGTGTTTTAACTGACTCAATCTTAGATGCAGCGTAGGTGTTCGAACGGTTAAGGCTTCAGGCTCCCTCCTTTTTGGCAAGACCTTGCGATATACCCCAAGGGCGGGTACGTGCAAGAATCTTTTGATATACTTCCCGGGTACGTGAGTGTTCTCGTCACTCGATATACCTCGGGGGCGTACTTGGCCAAGGAGAGTGGAAGTAAATGCTTTCGGTTTATGTTGGCCCAAGCAAGCCAACTCCCTACTCACTTATAATACTTCCGAGGGTTTGGGGTAAATTCACACTCGTAGAACCAATGCATGATTTGTGATAGTGCGTGTAAAGTTCGAAAGGTTGGTTTCACAAATATCATTATCTTTATTACGTCTTTTCGAAAAACTCCCATTTTTTAGAAAAAGGTTTCTTCTCAATCAATTAACATGAGTAGGGAAAGCAGTAAAAGCAAGTTTTCAACAGATAAACAAAGGTCCACATATAAGAGTCTAGTTTTCTAATACTGTCCCCAGCAGAGTCGCCACTGTGAGAATCCGCAAATGCGACCTCCCGGGTCTCGTCCCCGTTGGTGGTGGGGGTCCTGGGACGTCGGAACTGATTCCGTCGTTCCATTTGCTGGAGCGTTTTCATTTGATTCATATCAAGTGTCCCTACGTTCTATTTCTAGATGCAAGGGGGTTCATTCAGAGTCGCCAGTACGTTTTACGAGAAAACGGACAAAAAAGGTCGTGTAAGAGGAAAGGCTATAGACAAGCCTTTCTTTACACGTTTGTCTGCGAAACCGGGATTCTTATAGGGTTCGGAAACTATATTACGGTTTGGGAAGGTGTTAAGCACCCATTCCGCCCTTTCGGTCTCTAGTGGTCTTATATGTTTATTCTATGTTGAAAAACTTGGATGCTTTTACCGACAGTCTACTACTTTCTAAATGAAGAAAAACCCTAATTTGGGAAAACGGGGAAAGGGATGAAAACCTTTGTGTTCCGAGATCCGACGTTTTTGTATTTAAAAGATGTAAATGACAAAAACCTTTTATTTTTGAAAGAGTGTTCCGTATTATTTCCTCAGATAATGACGATTTTCTCGAGTTGTGATTATTCTGAAAAAGGTTCGGATCTTTATGTCGGGACTAATTCAATATGGAATTTGAACTCTTTGAGGAGAGTTTATCAGACACGTCGCAGTCTATGAAAAAGACAGGATATGTGGATTTTAATTCCTAGATAAGTCTTTATCGGTCCGGGGTTTTGAAAACACGGTTTATCCGGACGATAATGTACTTACTCTTCTAGTTTTAAAAGTAGTTTTATCAGGGCCTTTTGTTTTGAAAACGGTAGACTATTGGGAACTTGACAATAAGTTTATTCAAATAAAACGTGGACAGAATAACAGAAGTAAAACAAGTACACAGATATCTAATTTTAAATACTAGAAGGGACTTTCTTTACCTTCCCGACGAGAATAATAATAAGAAAGAAAATATAATACGGCAGAGGGATCTCTGGCGATAGTAATCTTCTCTTTCTTCAGATATTTCCGAGAAATCGATTCCAGAAACGGAACACGTCGAGTGTTAAAAATAGATTCGAGAATTCTTCAGAAATAAGATAATAGTAAAGAAATGCTTGACAAAAATCAGATCTAAAGCACCAAATTCTCGGATTCTAATTGCCTCTCCCGAACCCTTGGGGGTGTTGGCCTATTTATACTGCTCGGGAGAGATTGTCGCGCGACATTTCCTTAAAAAAGGAGAATGTCGCGCGACATTGTGATATGTCGCGCGACATACGGGAATGTCGCGCGACAAACGGCTGAAGTGATGGTTCTGACAGATTGATGTGTCAGAAAGTGGTTGGTCTGGTGCAGAGGGGGAATGTCGTGCGACATAGTGGAATTGTCGCGCGACATATCAGGGATTGTCGCGCGACAATGTGATATGTCGTGCGACAATCTCTCTAAAAAAAACAAGTTTGTCGGGCGACAAACCCTCCTAGTGTAGTACCGGGTCCTCGGGTGGGTCCTGGACCCAAAATAGTAGTTCTCGGAGGTCGTTAGGGTTCTTGCGGGGGTCACGGATCGGGGTGTCTACAACCGGAGGTAAAAAATGTTGAATTACCTTTGTAGGCCAATGATAATATTAGTATTTAACCCCATCACTATAGATGTATACTTAAGAGTAATAATATGTCTCGAGGCCAAGAGAATATCTGTAGGTGTTGCACCTTATAATATGTCTCTTTGTAGACATATTACTATAGATATTAACTTAAGAGTCATAATATGTTTCCATACCAAGAAAATATATATGTTTAACTAGTGCACCATATAACTATTTGTGAACCTAGGTAGGGAGGAGCCATCGGTTGGTTCCACTTAGGGCTTGCGGTGGCGCGCAAAAGCCGGGTCGTCCCTGACTTTTGAGGGGCCCTAAGCAAACCTTTTTCTTAGGGCCCTTTTGCATAAAGGGTTCGATACGTTGAATAGTCTATATAAAGAATGTTCCTTTAGTAATGAAAATTTGTCATTAGAGGGTTGGTCATTTCTTGATCCAAATCCTACATGTATATAATTACATCAATAAATTTGTGGCAAATAAAAAACAAACCTTAATTGCATTGACAACTAAGCAATAGTTAACCGTGACAAGAAATATTTAAATAATAAAAACGAATTAATTTTTTCGGTCTTTACATTTCATAAATACTAAAATTTAAGTTAAAATAAAAATTAAAAAGATAATTTTGTTCAACAACAACCTAAAAAAAATCTCAAATGCCGCTAATAGAAATAATTATATAACGAGTAAATATATTTTAAATGGTTTTATGTAATTAGAAAGAAAAACTATTATGATTTTTCAAAAACATGTTAATTGATCAACAACCCTAATACTAAAAAATACAAAATCAAATTATATTTTGCACATGATATAAATTAAATAGTAATCTACATTTCTTTAGAAGTCGACACAATAAAATTGAAATAGTAACATTTTAGAGAGATAAATCACTTTGATGTTTAGTGCGTGAACTATTTACATTAATAATTAAATATTTTTTTCATGTATTCTTAAATTGTGTTAGTAGGTGGGTCTAACTTTTTATTTAAGTAGTTAATTGGACTTCTATGCTTTCACTTTTGGTCAACCATTAAAGTCTTGCTTTTATTAATCAAAATTAGATCATACTAAAAAACAGTGGCAAAGGTAAAAGTCTAAATTAGTGAGCGTTTGATTACTAAAAGAAATTAAGTTATAAATTTTTTTTGACAAATACAATACAAGAACTTTTAAGTGGGATATAAATAGTATTTTGAATTAAATATTTAAGAACATTTTCTATAAGAGTAAATTGATCCATTTAAAGGACCGTTGTAGACACCCTGATCCGTGACCCCCGCAAGAACCCTAACAACCTTCCGAAAGTACTGTTTTTGGAGTCCGGAACTCACCCGAACACCCGGAACTTCCCCGAAGGGGTTTGTTGGCCAAACAAACATATTTTTAAAGAGAAATGTCGCACGACAATCAAGTATGTCGCACGACATATGCCCTTTATAGGGACATGTCACGCGACAAACACCCCACCATCCACTTTCTGACTCATTAGTCTGTCGGAAATATCATTAAAGCAAAATGTCGCACGACATATACCCTTTTTGGGGAAAATGTCGCGCTACATACCACTTTCCATCACTATAAATAGGCCAACACCCCCCAAGGATTAGAGACAGGAACTTAGGAATGAAGAATTATTGGTTTAGGATCTGATTTTCTGGTTTTTCGTCAAGCATTTTCGATTATCGTCTTATTTCTGAAGAATTATCGAATCTATTCTCGACACTCGACGTGTCCCATCTCTGGAATCGAATTCTCAAAAATATCTGAAGAAGGAGAAGATTATTATCGCCGGAGATCTCTCTGCCATATTATATTTTCTTTCTTATTATTATTCTCATCGGGAAGGTAAATAAAGTCTCTTCTAGTATTTAACATTAGATATCTGTGTACTCATTTCGCTTCTGTTGTTTTGTCCACATTTTGTTTGAATAAACTTATTGCCAAGTTACAAATAGTTTACTATTTACAAAACAAAATACCATGATAAAATCATTTGCAAAAAACCAGAAAAGTAAGTACACTATCATTTGGATAAAATTCTGTTTTCAAAACCCGGACTGATAAGACTTATCTAAGAATCAAAATCAACATATCATGTCTTCTCTATAGACTGTGACATGACTGACCAAACTCTCCTCAAAGAGTTTTGATTTCATATTAAATTAGTTCCGATAAGAGATCCAAACTTTTCTAGAAGAAGTTAAAAACTCGAGAAAACCGTCATTATCTGAGAAATAATACGAGAGACTTTCTTTGAAATAAAATATCTTTTGTCACTTGTATTTACGTCTTTTCAAAAACAAAACATTGGATCTCGGAATACAAAGGTTTTTCATACCCTTTCCCATTCTCCCTAAAAATTAAGGTTTTCATTCGAAAAGTAGTAGACTGTCACTAAAAGCATCCAAGTTTTTCAATATGAAATAAACATATAAGACCACTAGAGACCGAAAGGGCGGAATGGGTGGTTAACACCTTCCCAAACCGTAATATAGTTTTCGAATCTTATAGAATCCCGGTTTCGTAGACAAACGTGTAAATAAAGGCTTATCTGTAGCCTTTCCTCTTACACAACCCTTTTTGTCCGTTTTCTCGTAAAACGTACTGGCGACTCTGAATGAACCCTCTTGCACCTAGAAACGGGATAGAGGAACACCCGATATGAATTATCAACACACCAATAGAAGCAAATGGAACGACATAATCCATTTTCGACGCTTCAGACGCCCAAGGACGGGAGCGAGACCCGGGGGTCGCATTTGCGGATTCTCACAACCGGCAATCAAGATTTGTAAAAGGATATGTTATCTTAGCTTTACGGGGCTTAGGAATTTTGAAAAGAGTAGAGTTTGGTGTTAAAAAAACAAATATAAGCCAAATTGATCACCATTTTTAAAATTAAACATAGAGCTTTTGAGGGAAAAAATAAATAGAGAAAAATTAAACAGAGCTTAGAAATGTGCTACATGTAAGGTTAAAAAATTGTGGCTGTCAACGCAAGTCCCATGGCTTGACACACGATCAAAACAGCAATACCAAAGCCACCATCCGCTAGACCAAAAGCCTCTTTTGATACGTATCTCTAACGCAAAACACTTTTAACTATTTTAACGTATATTTATAACGGCCCCAAATAATCCAAGGCCCTGCTGCATCGGGGGCCCTTGGAGGCAGCCTGGGCCGCCTATGCTCAGGGCTAGCCCTATGCATAAGGTCACATATTATAAGCAAATTGAGGTGGGAGAGAGCCATTACTTGGTTGGTAGGGGAAGGGAAAGACTGACGGCATACCAATCTAGGGTTTGTAGTAGCTTCAATGGTGGGGGTAGAAAGACACCACATTTTATGGTAAAAAAGGGATTTGTAGATCCATCTAGGGCTGTGTTCCTGGTTGCAATAGTGGTTGTTGAAAATCAACATCGTTTGTTAATACACAATTCAAATAAATAGAACTTGACAAGGTAATTGTGATCCATCCATTTTCGAAAAACCTACAAATCATTACTACCCTTAAATTACCACCACATAATTGACTACCTTTATTTTCTCTCCCTTTATTTAAGTCTATCCCCTATTCACCTTTTCTCTATATTGATGCCGCAATTGACAATTGACTTTTTCAATCAGAACCACAGTTTTTCTAGTAACACAATTATCTCGATGTTTGCATGAGGTACTGCTGCTATATCAGAGGGTTTGGATTTGGGTTTGCAGGGTAGAGAGAGAAAGAGCTAATAGGGAATTAGGGGATGAAACTCAATCACTCAAATATCTTTTATCCTTTTTTTTATTTTATTTTTTTAAATCAAGTAAATCTTATCTCAAGCCAAATTAAATGCATTACTTATCTCAAGCTAAATTAAATGAGTCGAGAAAAGGGCAATGCCGTCATATTACAATTAATAATTTATATATGAAAAAAATATATTTTAAAAAAATAAAAAAATTGCGCCAAATGCAAAACAATTGGAGTAAAAACAAAAACCTGGGTTAAATACTAATTTCAAAATCAGGCTGGGTTTGAGTAAAAACAATCCAATAATAGTGGGCTAAATACTAATTTTTTAATCAAACAAATACATTAAAATTCAAAAACCAAAGAAATACGATAGAAAACAATTAAACAACAATTTAGAACCCTAGATTCCTTTTGTCATCTGGGAAAGATAACTATCAATGGGGTTTGATATTGTTAATAAGAGTCTTATGTGTGTTTTAATATATGTTCTTCGTTTGTTGAGTTGAGGGTTATAGAATAGAATTTGTAGTAGGGAAATTTTTGGTCATTATAACACTTTGTTCAACTTTGCTAGAATTATGCTGATGGATTTTCTTGGGGGGACTCTAAGTTGGTGGATTAATTAACTGGATAAGTTAATAATAATATTCTTTTTATAAAATAAATAAAAATAAAATTGTAAGTTTATCCTATTATGTAGATAAACTTAATCCCAATATGAATAGACTTGGTAAGTGGGATAAACTAACAAAAAAAAAAAAGAAGGTAAGTAAATAAAAAAAAATTACCCAATGTGAAATTATGTATATGAAACCTGAGAAATTCTTGTCGATAATGACAAGATCCTAAGTCAATTTTGCGGACAAACCTTAATGCAATATAATAGAGGTAATGGGTTAAAAGGGTTTCTTTTATAATTATATTCAATAGAATGACTCTTTAAATTTTTTATTCTAAAATAAAGATACTCATTTTTCTTTGCATAAGATACCATTCATCCATTTATTTTAATTTTTTTCCTTAAAATAAATTAATCACTACTAGCCACCTCCACCACTATCCCCCTCCGAAACTCCGGCAATTATTACTGGAGTATTTTGACCTCATTGGATCTCCGACATAGGTACTACAAATATATTTTGGTAATAAATCTGCTAGCAACTAAAGATAAATACGTAAGCGCAAATATGTTTTTGCACTAAATCCGCAAGCAACAAATGATACTTGTTTTAGAACAAATTTGTTTTTGAACATGAGAAGTTCTTGTCGATAATGACAAGATCTTAAGTCAATTTTTCGGACAAACCTTAGTGCAATATAATAGAGGCAACGGGTTAAAAGGGTTTCCTTTATGATTATATTCAATAAAATGATACTTTACTTTTTTCATTCTAAAATAAAGACACATATTTTTCTTCACCTAAAATACCTTTCATCCATTTATTTTATTTTTTTCTTAAAAATAAATTAATCACTACCAGCCACCACCACCACTCTCCCCCTCCAAAACTCTGGCAATTATTACAAGAGTGTCTTGACCTCATCGGAGCTTCTGCGTAGGTACTACAAATATATTTTTGCAATGAATCTGCAAGCAACTAATGATAAATGTGTTAGTTCAAATATGTTTTTGCATTAAATCCGCAAGTAACAAATGATACTTATTTTACAAATTCATTTTTGCACTGATGGTGTCAAAATCTAGAAGTAGATAATTAACCAATCAATAAGCGAATATTGATAAATAAAAAATTAAATGTGGCGTAATAATGAACACATGATATTTTTTTTAAGATAGGTTCCCCCGGTAGCGCTAATGCGATCAATTTGGATGATAATACAAGCTACCAATCTCTCTCTATAATTTCCTTAATTCTATTTATAAAGATAGAATTAGGATTACAAATATCTCTATGTAATTTTCTTAATTCTATTTATAAGTATAGAATTAGGATTACAAATATTTCACGAAGATGAAATAATAAATTGTGTAGGAGAAATAGTGTATAAGGGTTGTTGGTATTTTTTGGGGTATGAAAAGAGAGAGTATAAGACCCTCTTATTTCTTCTTAAATTAGCTTGTATTTATTTTGCCAATGGCTTTTTATCTCTTGGATGAAATTAATGGATCTTAGGAGAGAAAGAAGATATGTTTTTTGGTGTGTTGAATGAATGAATGAGGGGAGGTTTTTGTAGGTAAAATCTAGAATGGTAAAAAACTAAATTTGATGAAGATGAGGGGTAAAAAGTTAATTTTATAAAGGTGAGTGGAAGTAAGTGGAATTTGAGTGGAAGTTAATGGGGGGTGAGTGGAATTTGAGTGGAAGTTAATTGAGGTGAGTGGAATTTGAGTGGAGTTGAGTAGGATTTTAGTGGAGGTAAAAGTGAGATTATACCGGGGGTAAATGTAAAATTTTACCAAGGGTAAAATTATTGAATTACCTTTGTAGGCCAATGGTAAAAATCAGTATTTAACCCCATCAATTGCCCCCTATCCTTTATTTTTATCTTCAAAGCTGAATGTTAAGGATAAATATTTTTGTCGGTTAAATGGTCCGGCTCAAAGTTAAGGCGTAAAAGTAGGTACTTGTCAAGAAAGATAATCACGGGGAGAGCTCGAATAACCGATGTGTAAGGCTTTGTTAGCCCTTGAACATAAGTTTGTGGAGCTCGGAACATTAATTAATGTGTGTGTGTGCAAGTTGATCTAGGTAAATTTCCTATCCAGAAAACAAAAACAAAAAAACAAAAATGAAAGACTTTCTAAGTCAATAAAAGTTAAAAATAATTTAATTAATATTAATATTTTTTTAAAATGTAGATAATTCCAGTTTATCCATTTATATCGAATTATGTTCTTTTTATAAAAAAAGATAAAAAAAAATTGTCAGTTTGTCCTATTATGTAGATAAACTTAATCCTAATATGAATAAACTTGGTAAGTGGGATAAACTAATAAAAAAAATGTAAGAAAAAAACAAAATTACCCAGTGTGAAATTATGTACGTGAAACATGAGAAATTCTTGTCGATAATGACAAGATCTAAGTAAATTTTGTGGATAAATTAACCTTAGTGCAGTATAGTATAATAGAGGCAATGGGTTAAAATGGTTTCCTTTATAAATATATTCAATAGAATGTCACTTTACACTTTTATTCTAAAATAAAGATACTTATTTTCCTTTGCCTAAAATACCCTTCATCTATTTCTTTTATTTTTTTCTTAAAAATAAATTAATGACCACCGGCTACCACCACCACCACCACTATCCCCTTCGAAACTTCGGCAATTATTACTGGAATGTCATAACCTCATTGAAGTTCCGGCACATGTACTACAAATATATTTTTGCAATAACTCTGCATGCAACTAATGATACATATGTTAATGCAAATCTATTTTTGCATTAAATCCGCAAGCAACAAAATGATACTTCTTTTAGTACAAATATGTTTTGACACTAAATCTGCAAGCAATTCATGATATATTTTTAGTGCTAATTTCACTATGTGCTTGATGGTGTCAAAATCTAGAAGTAGATAATTAACCAATCAATAAGCGAATATCGGTAAATAAAAAATAAATGCGGCGCAACGATGAACACATGACATTTTTTTTAAGGTAGGTTCCCCCTGTAGCTCTTATGCTATTCCGGTAGTACGTCCTCCTTTTGTGTGTGCTTGCTTTGTATTAGCTCAAAGGCGATCAATTTGGATGATAATAGAAGCTACCAATCTCTATCTATAATTTTCTTAATTCTATTTATAAATATAGGATTAGGATTACAAATCTCTCTCTCTATAATTTTCTTAATTCTATTTATAAGTATACAATTAGGATTACAAATCTCTCTCTCTATAATTTCCTTAATTCTATTTATAAGTATAGAATTAGGATTACATATATTTCAAGAAGATGAAATAATAAAATGTGTAGGAAAGATAGTATATAAGGGTTGTTGGTATTGTTTTAGAGTATGAAAAGAGAGAGTATAAGACCCTCCTATTTCTTCTTAAATTGGCTTGTATTTATTTTGCCAATGGCTTTTTATCTCTTGGATGAGATTAATGGATCTTAGGAGAGAAGGAAGATATGTTTTTTGGTGTGTTGAATGAATGAATGAGGGGAGGTATTTACAGGTAAAATCTAGAATGGTAAAAAAGTAAATTTGATGAAGATGAGGGGTAAAAAGGTAATTTTATATAGGTGAGTGGATGTAAGTAAAATTTGAGTGGAAGTTAATGGAGGTGAGTGGAATTTGAGTGGAAGTTAATGGAGGTGAGTGGAATTTTAGTGGAGTAGAGTAGAATTTTAGTGGAGGCAAAAATGAGATTTTACTAGGGGTAAAAATGGGATTTTACCGGAGGTAAAAAATGTTGAATTACCTTTGTAGGCCAATGGTAAAATTAGTATTTAACCCCATCAATTGCCCCCTATCCTTTATTTTTATGCTAAAAGCTGAATGTAAACGATAAATATTTTTGTCGGTTAAATGGTCCAGCTCAAAGTTAAAGCGTAAAAGTAGGTACTTGTCGAGGAAGATAATCACGGGGAGAGCTCGAATAATCGATGTGTAGGGCTTTGTTAGCCCTTGACCATAAGTTTGTGGAACTCAGAACATTAATGTGTAAAGCTAGCTAGACTTTGATCATTAGTCTTAGAGTTTCAGAATATCATTGTGTAAAGCTGGCTAGACGTTGATCTCGAGTCTTAGTTCAAGGAAGCTACATCCCGGATGCTAGTCATTGAGCTCAAAACATCAATGTATAGAGCTTTTAGAGCTTCAGGACATCATTGTGTAGGGCTGGCTAGACGTTGATCTCGAGTCGTAGTCCAAGGAAGCTAGATCTCGGATGCTAGTCGTTGAGCTCGAAACATCAATGTGTAGAACTCGTTAGACATTGGATGCAAGTCGTAGAGCTTGGAACATTAATATGTAAAGCTCGCTATACTTTTGGTTATAAATAGTTTGATTATATCCAGGCATTTTTTAACTGTCTTCATATGTACGTATACATATATATATATATATATTGCACCTTTTTTTGAGGTTTGCCTTTATTGTCGGCGGCCTCTCTCCTTTTCAGACAGCTTTCCCTTCTTTTTTGAACTCGAAATCCGTGCTCTTACTCTCTCTTCATCTTCCTCTCCCTCTCCATCTTCCTCAGACCCAATCCATTTCTTCCATCAGCATCCGCCATTTCTCTCTTCTAACGCCATTTTTCTTTTTTGTAAAATAGTTTCTCTTAGAAAAATAAACCAAAATAATGTCAAGCACTCACCGATTTGCAGGTCCTCCATGTGTAGCTTGTGCTTATAGCCATAAGAGATGTCCTCTATCTTGCGAAAATACTAAAATATTTTCAAAAATGATTGATTGTCAGGATTAACACACAATCTTCACTGTTTTTGGGGTAAGGAACGTTGCGGCTTTTTTGCAAGATGTCCCCGAAAACTAGCGTCTTGAGACTCTCAATTCATATCTTCTTGAAGCCACGGCGAGAATCGAGAATCCCATTAGAGGCTGTACTACTCTCCTTACCTCTCTTCAATAGATGGTGAAAGAGTTACAAGCACGGGTCACGGCATTAGAGGCTCGGTTAGAAGGGGGTTTTCCTGCATTAACCCATTATGCTCCTTTGCTCCTCCTGGAGGTTCTTCGAGGTTCCCTTTGTCGGCAGAAAATAACATGCCTGATGTTATTCCGACTGCCGTGAATCCTTTAGAACCTGTTCCCGGACATTTTTTAAGGCTTCTTATGTCAGAAGAGGGTGTACAGGATATCCTTTCGACTACCACGAATCTTACAGAAAATGGGGCTCTTCCGACTGAAGTGGATTTGCTGTCATTTTCGAATCTGTCCTATTGCCAAGTTTCCTCGGGCGCCTATCACCAGGCTACGTTGGGCGCCTATCATCAGGCTGTCTCAGACGGGTTTTTATCTCAATCTTCTCAAGCTAATTTTGTTGCGGAGTTTGCTGAACCAACAAGCCTTGACTGGACGGATTTAAGGAATATAGGACATGATTTTTCTAATTCTTCTTCTTCTGATTTCAGTACTATTTTGAATTTTAGTGCTGCTGATCTTCAAATTCTTCAGCCTTTTTTGAGTGATAGATAATGTGCACCTCTAGTGAGGGTTTGATAAAAACGTTCCGGAGACGTTCCACTTCAATTGTAATAAATGTTTTTTTAAACTCGTCGATTTTACCTACAATAAAGATCATTAATCGTAAGAAAATGACACAACTTTAGATATATTAATATAGAGAGAAATCATATATGAATTATTAAAAAATAACTTATCTCTTATTTTGGGTTTTATCCCATTGGAGTAACCGTAACCAGATTCTTAAATGATTAGGCGCCCGTAAATATTGAGATAGTGTAGGCCCACGGGATTTTCGCATTTCTTGTTGCAGCAACTTTGTATCGCTGTTTTGAACCCTGAGATGGACAAATTTGAGAAATGCTTGAACTGAAAAGTTGTAGCTCTTCAAATTTTCTTCAAAATGAACTCTAAAATCGCATGATTTAGAGGATTGAGTACAAATTTATACGCCGGATAATATTGAGTCACCGTAGGCCCGTGGGATTTTCGCCTTTTTCGATCCAAAAAGTTTCTATCGAAGTGTTGAACATAGAGATAGCTGAATTTGAAAAAGTCTTGAACTGGAAAGTTGTAACTCTTGAAATTTTCTTCAAAATGGACTACATAATCACATGATTTGGAGTTATGAGCAAAACGTTATGCGCCCGAGAATATTGAGCTACAAAAGCCCGCGGGATTTAGAGTTTTTCACCGAAAATTCACTTATAATTTCTAAAGAACGAGAGCTTTAGAGAGTTTATCGTTCCCACAGATGGCGCCAACTGATGGTGTCAAAATCTAGAAGTAGATAATTAACCAATCAATAAGCGAATATCTGTAAATAAAAAATAAATGCGGTGCAATGATGAACACATGACATTTTTTTAAGGTAGGTTCCCCCGGTAGCTCTTATGCTATTCCGGTAGTACGTCCTCCTTTTGTGTGTGCTTGCTTTGTATTAGCTCAAAGGCGATCAATTTGGATGATAATACAAGCTACCAATCTCTCTCTATAATTTTCTTAATTATATTTATAAATATAGAATTAGGATTACAAATTTCTCTCTCTATAGTTTCCTTCATTCTATTTATAAGTATAGAATTATAATTACAAATCTCTCTCTATAATTTTCTTAGTTCTATTTATAAGTATAGAATTATGATTACATATATTTCAAGAAGATGAAATAATAAACTGTGTAGGAAAGAGAGTATATAAGGGTTGTTGGTATTTTTTTGGGGTATAAAAAGAGAGAGTAAAAGATCATCCTATTTCTTCTTAAATTGGCTTGTATTTATTTTGCCAATGTCTTTTTATCTCTTGGATGAGATTAATGGATCTTAGGAGAGAAGGAAGATATGTTTTTTGGTGTGTTGAATGAATGACTGAGGGAGTTATTTATAGGTAAAATCTAGAATGGTAAAAAAGTAAATTTGATGAAGATGATGGCTAAAAAGTTAATTTTAAAAAGGTGAGTGGATGTGAGTGGAAGTTAATGAAGGTGAGTGGAATTTGAGTGGAGTTGAGTGGAGGTAAAAATGAGATTTTATCGGGGGTAAAAATGAAATTTTATCGGAGGTAAAAAATATTGAATTACTTTTGTAGGCCAATGGTAAAATTATTATTTAACCCCATCAGTGCTGATTACTCTATGTAAACATACATCTTCTACTGCAAAAAATATATTTGCCACTAAATTCGCAAGAAACAAATGATACATATTGATGGGGTAAAAAAATAATTTTACCATTGGCCTACAAAGATAATATTTTACAGTTTCCTTTAAACAAATATTCTAATGCATAATTTCTACACTTTTCTTAAATAAATATTTCACTCCGTTCCTCACTTTCCTTTAAATAAATATTTCTCTCCATAATTTCTACACTTTCCTTAAATAAATATTTCACTCCATTCCCCACTTTCCTTTAAATAAATATTTCTCCCCATAATTTCTTCACTTTCCTTAAATAAATATTTCACTCCATTCCTCACTTTCCTTTAAATAAATATTTCTCTCCATAATTTCTACACTTTCCTTAAATAAATATTTCACTCCATTCCTCACTTTCTTTTAAATAAATATTTCACTCCATAATATTCATCACTTTTCTTTAAATAAATATTTTTCTCCATAATATTCTACACTTTCTTTAAATAAATATTTCACTCAATTCCTCACTTTTCTTTAAACAAATATTTCACTCCATAATATTCCTCTTTTATCAAATTACCTTTTGCCCCTCATTTTAATCAATTTTATATTTTTACCATTCTACATTTACCTATAAATACCTCCACTCATTCATTCATTCAACACACCAAAAACATACACCAAAAAGATACACCAAAACATACACAAAAAACACAACAAAAATATATCTTCATTCTCTCCCAAAATCCATCCATCTCTTCTAAGAGATATAAAGCCATTGGCTATACAAATACAAGCCAATTTTTTAGGGTCTTATACTCTCTCTTTTCATAACCCAAAAAAATACCAACAACCCTTATACACTCTCTCTCCTACATAATTTATTATTTATTCTGTTGAGATATTTGTAATCCTAATTCAATACTTATAAATATAATCACGAAAATTATAAAGAGAGAGATTGGTAGCTTTCTATAATCCTAATTCTATACTTATAAATAGAATTAAGAAAATTATAGAGAGAGAAGTTGGTAGCTTGTATTATCATCCAAATTGATCGCCTTTGAGCTAATACAAAGCAAGCACACACAAAAGGAGGATGTACTACCGGAATAGCATAAGCGCTACCGGGGGAACCTACCATAAAAAAAATGTCATGTGTTCATCATTGCGCCGCATTTACTTTTTATTTTCCGATATTCGCTTATTGATTGGTTAATTATCTATTTCTAGATTTTGACACCATCAGTTTGTGCCATCTGTGGGAACGATAAGCTCTCTAAAGCTCTCCTTCTTTAAAAATTACAAAAAAATTTTCGGTACAAAAATTTCAAATTCCGCGGGTCTACGTAGCTCAATATTCTCGGGGGCATAACTTTTTGCCCATAACTCCAAAATATGCGATTCGGGAGTTCATTTTGGAGAAAATTTCAAGAGCTAAAACTTTTCTGTTCGAGATTTTTTTAAATTCGTTCATTTCAGGGTCTAAAACTTCGATACATACTTTTTGGAACGAAAAAGGCATAAATCGGGCCTACGGTGACTCAATATTATCAGGCGCATAACTTTATGCTCAGAATTCCAAATCTTGCGATTCTGGAGTCCATTTTGAAGAAAATTTCAAGAGCTACAACCTTTCAGTTCAATCCTTTTTCAAATTTGGCCATCTCGGGGTCCAAAATGGGGATACAAAGTTGCTGCAACAAAAAATGCGAAAATCCTGCAAGGCCTACGCTAGCTTAATATTTATGGGTACATAATCATTTAAAAATGAGGTACAATCGATGAGCTTCAAAAAAAATTATTACAATTGAATGTAATTTTTATCAAGTTCATTCGACAAACCACAAGAAAGAAATTAAAGAAATTTTCAGCCGATATCAAACTTCCACAAAGCTGAACGTGATTTTGAAGTCTGTCAGATAACCGCAAGACCATCCCAACCCAAAGAGATCTGGCTAAGAATGATCATCTACTGCTGCATCATTGGTCCAGAGATCAAAGTTTTGACGTTTCCTGGTAATAAATGAGAAAATTATTAGAATTTGCCTAAGTCAAAAGTGGGCATGGCTCTTTTCAAGACATAGCAAAAAGAACAAATTTTCCTTTTAAGAAACCAAGGACTTAAATGAGAAAATTGTCAGAATTTGCCTAAGTTAGAAGGGAGCAAGACTCTACTCAAAACATAACCAAAAAGAACAATTTTTTTTTAAGAAACCAAGGACTTAAATGTGAAAATTTTCAGAATTTGCCTAAGTCAGAAGGGGGCGTGACTCTACTCAAGACTTAGCCAAAAAAAACAAATTTTCCTTTTAAGAAACCAAGGATTTCGAAAAAAATTCCTATCTCCATATAGGGGTCATGCTTTAAACAATTACAAGTGGAACATCTCCAGAACGTTTGTATAAAGCCCTCACTAGAGGTGCACATTATCTAGTCACTCAAAAAAGGATGAAGAATCTGAAAATCGTCAGCACCAAAATTCAAAATAGTACTGAAATCAGAAGAAGAATAATTAGAAAAATCATGTCCTATATCCCCTAAAGCCGTCCAGTCATGGCTTGTTGGTTTGGCAACCTTTGCAAAAAAAAATCAACTTGCGAAGATTGAGATAAAAAACCGTCCGAGGCAGCCTAGTGATAGGCATCCAAGGTAACCTGGTAATAGGCGCCCGAGGCAGCTTGGTAATAGGATAGCCTGGTGAAGAGCTCCATTTTTTATAAGATTCGCGGTAGTTGAAAGGATATCCTGTACATCCTTTTCTGACATAAGGAGCCTTAAAAAACTTCCCAGAATAAGTTCTTGAAGATTCACGGCAGTCGGAATAGCATTAGGCATGTTATTTTCTGCCGACGAAGGGAACGTCTAGGAATCTCCAGGAGGAGCAAAGGAGCATAACGGGTTAACGCATGAAGACCCTCCTTCTAATCGAGCCTCTAATGCCGTCACTCGTGCCTGTAACTCTTCCACCGTCTGTTCAAGAGAAGCAAGGAGAGTAGTACAACCTTTAGTGGCATTCTCGATTCTCGCCGTGGCTTCAAGAAAATATGAACTGAGAGTCTTAAGATGCTTGTTTTCAGGGATATCTTGCAAAAAAGATGCAACATTCCTTACCCCGAAAACAGTGAAGATTGTGTGATAATCATGACGATCAATCACATTTAAATTTTTTTTAGCATATTCGCAAGATAGAGGACATCTCTTGTGGCTATAAGCACAAGCCACACATGGAGGACCTGCAAAACGGTGAGTGTTCGACATTATTTTGGTTTACTTTTATAAGCGAAACTGTATTACAAAAGAGAAAAATTGCGTTGGAAGAAATTGATGGTGATAGAAGAAATGGATTGGGTATCGAGGAAGATGAAGAGGGAGAAGGGATAAGAGCACGGATTTCGAGTTCGAAAAAGAAGAGAAAGCTATCTGAAAAGGAGAGAGGGAGAGGAGCCTCCGACAGGGAGGATCTCAAGGAAAAAAAAAATCGATGAAAAGGTGCCAAAAAAATAATAATATATATATAAATATATATGTATATATACATATGAACACAGTTGAAAAAGGCCCGAATAGAATCAAACTATTTATGACCAAAAGTATAGCGAGCTTTACATATTAATATTCCAAGCTCTACGACTTACGTCCAATGTCTAACGAGTTCTACACATTGATGTTTCAAGCTCAAAGACTAGCATCCGAGAACTAGCTTTCTTGAACTAAGACACGAGATCAACGTCTAGCCAGCCTTACATAATGATATTCTAAAACTCTAAGACTAATGATCAAAGTTTAGCTAGCTTTACACATTAATGTTCCGAGCTTCACAAACTTACGGTCAAGGGTTAACGAAACCTTACACGTCGATTACTCGAGCTCTCCCTTTGATTATCTTCCTTGACAAGTACCTGCTCTCACACCTTAGCTTTGAGTCGGACCACTTAACCGACAAAAATATTTTATCCTTCACATTCAGCTTTCAGCATAAAAAATAAAAGATAGGGGGCAATTGATGAGATAAAAAAATAATTTTACCATTAGCCTACAAAGATAATATTTTACACTTTCTTTTAAATAAATATTCTACTCCATAATTTCTACACTTTCCTTAAATAAATATTTCATTCCATTCATCACCTTCCTTTAAATAAATATTTCTCTCCATAATTTCTACACTTTCCTTAAATAAATATTTCACTTCATTCCTCAATTTCCTTTAAATAAATATTTCTATCCATAATTTCTACACTTTGCTTAAATAAATGTTTCACTCCATTCCTCACTTTCCTTTAAATAAATATTTCACTTCATAATATTCATCACCTTTCTTTAAATAAATATTTTTCTCCATAATATTCTACACTTTCTTTAAATAAATATTTCACTCCATTCCTCACTTTTCTTTAAATAAACATTTCACTCCATAATATTCCACTTTTATCAAATTACCTTTTGCCCCTCATTTTAATTAAATTTACATTTTTACCATTCTACATTTACCTATAAATACCTCTCCTCATTCATTCATTCAACACACCAAAAACGTACATCAAAAACACAACAAAAATTTATCTTCCTTCTCTCCCAAAATCCATCCATCTCTTCGAGGAGATATAAAGCCATTGGCTATATAAATACAAGCCAATTTTCGAGGGTCTTATACTCTCTCTTTTCATAGCCCAAAAAATACCAACAACCCTTATACACTCTCTCTCCTACACAATTTATTATTTATTCTGTTGAGATATTTGTAATCCTAATTCTATACTTATAAATAGAATTAAGAAAATTATAGAGAGAGAGATTGGTAGCTTTCTATAATCCTAATTCTATATTTATAAATAGAATTAAGAAAATTATAGAGAGAGAAGTTGGTAGCTTGTATTATCATCCAAATTGATCGCCTTTGAGCTAATACAAAGCAAGCACACACAAAATGAAGACGTACTACCGGAATAGCATAAGCGCTACCGGGGGAAACCTACCATAAAAAAAATGTCATGTGTTCATCATTGCGTCGCATTTATTTTTTATTTACCGATATTCGCTTGTTGATTGGTTAATTATCTATTTCTAGATTTTGACACCATCATATTCTATACTTTCTTTAAATAAATATTCTATTCCATAATATTCTACACTTTCTTTAAATAAATATTTTCTCAATAATATTCTACATTTTCTTTAAATAAATATTTCACTCCATTCATCTCTTTTCTTTAAATAAATACTCCACTCCATAATATTCATCACTTTTCTTTAATTAAATATTTCTCTCCATAATTTCTACACTTTCCTTAAATAAATATTTCACTCCATTCTTCACTTTTCCTTAAATAAATATTTCTCTCCATAATTTATACACTTTCCTTAAATAAATATTTCACTCCATTCCTCACTTTCCTTTAAATAAATATTTCACTCCATAATATTCATCAATTTTCTTTAAATAAACATTTCTCTCCATAACATTCTACACTTTCCTTAAATAAATATTTCACTCCATTCCTCACTTTTCTTTAAATAAATATTTCTCTCCATAATTTCTACACTTTTATCAAATTACCTTTTTGCCCCTCATTTTTATTAAATTTATAGTTTTACCATTCTACATTTACCTATAAATACATCCCCTCATTCATTCATTCAACACACCAAAATATACACCAAAAAAAAACACAACAAAAACACATCGTTCTTCTCATCCAACACCATCCTTCTCTTCCAAAATCCATCATTCTCTTCAAGAGATATAAAGCCAAAATAGGAGGGTCTTATACTCTCTCTTTTCATACCCTAAAAAATACCAACCACCCTTATACACTTTCTCTCATATATATTTTATTCATCTTCTTGAAATATTTGTAATCCTAATTCTATACTTATAAATAGAATTAAGAAAATTATAGAGAGAGATTAGTTGCTTGTATTATCATCCAAGTTAATTACCTTTGAGCTACTATAAAGCAAGCACACACAAAAGGAGGACGTACTACGGGACTAGAATAAGCGCTACCGGGGGAACCTACCTTAATAAAAAATGTTATGTGTTCATCATTGTGCCGCATTTATTTTTTTATTCACCGATATTCACTTATTGATTGGTTAATTATCTCTAAAGCTCTCGTTCTTTAGAAATTACAAGTGAATTTTTGTTACAACAACTCTAAATCCCGTGGGTCTACGTAGCTCAATATTCTTGGAGGTATAATTTTTTACTCGAAACTCCAAATTATGCGATTCTATAGTCAATTTTGGAGAAACTTTCAAGAGTTACAACTTTTCAGTTCGAACTTTTTTCAAATTCATCCATCTAGGAGTTCAAAACTTCTATACAAACTTTCTATAACAAAAAGGCAAAAATCTCGCGGGCCTACGTTGACTCAATATTATGAGGCGCATAACTTTGTACTCAAAACTCCAAAGTATGCGATTCTGGAGTCCATTTTGAATGAAATTTCAAGAGCTACAACTTTCCAGTTCAATAGTTTTTCAAATTTAACCATCTCAGGGTCCAAAGCGGGGATACAAAGTTACTGCAACAAAAAATGCGAAAATCCTGCAAGGCCTACGCTAGCTTAATATTTACGGGCGCATAATCATTCAAAAATCAGGTAAAATCGATGAGCTTCAAAAAAAATTATTACAATTGAATGTATTTTTTATCAAGTTTATTCGACAAACCAAAAAAAAGAAATTAAAGAAATTTTCAGTGGATATCAAACTTCCACAAAGCTGAATATGATTTTGCAGTTTGTTAGACACCCGCAAGATCACCCTAGCCCAAAGAGATCTGGCTGAGAATGATCATCTACTGTTGCACCACTGGTCCAGAGATTAAAATTTTGACGTTTCCTGGTAATAAATGAGAAAATTGTCAGAATTTTCTTAAGTCAGAAGGGAGCATGACTATACTCAAGACTTAGTCAAAAAGAACAAATTTTTCTTTTAAGAAACCAAGGACTTAAGTGAGAAAATTGTCAAAATTTGCCTAAGTTAGAAGGGAGCAAGACTCTACTCAAAACTTAGCCAAAAAGAACAAATTTTTCTTTTAAAAAACCAAGGACTTAAATGAGAAAATTGTCAGAATTTGCCTAAGTCAGAAGGGGGCATGACTCTACTCAAGATTTAGCCAAAAAGAACAAATTTTCCTTTTAAGAAACCAAGAATTTTGGAACGTTTGTACAAATTTCCCTATCACCATACTGGGGCCATGCTTTAAACAATCACAAGTGGAACATCTCCGGAACGTTTGTACAAAGCCCACACTGGAGGTGCACTTTATCTAGTCAATCAAAAAAAAGGCTGAAGAATCTGAAGATCATCAGCATCAAAATTTAAAATAGTACTGAAATCAGAAGAAGAATAATCAGAAAAATCATGTCCTATATCCCCTAAAGCCGTCCAGTCAAGGCTCGTTGGCTCGGCAAACTCCGCGACAAAATCAGCTTACGAAGATTGAGATAAAAAACCGTCCGAGGCAGCCTGGTAATAGGGCAGATTCGAAAATGACGGCAAATCCACTTCAGTTGGAAGAGCTCCATTTTCTATAAGATTTGTGGTAGTCGAAAGGATATCATGTACATCCTCTTTTGACATAAGGAGCCTTAAAAAACTTCCGGGAACAGGTTCTGGAAGATTCACGGCAGTCAGAATAACATCAGGCATGTTATTTTCTGCCGACGAAGGGAATCTAGATGAACCTCCAGGAGGAGCAAAAGAGCATAACGGGTTAACGCTGGAAGACCCCCCTTCTAACCGAGTCTCTAATGCCGTCACCCGTGCTATTAACTCTTTCACCTCCTGTTCAAGAGAAGTAAGGAGGGTAGTACAACCTCTAATTTGATTCTCGAATCTCACCGTGGCTTCAAGAAGATATGAACTAAGTATCTCAAGATGTTGATCTTTGGGGACATCTTGCAAAAAAGATGCAACGTTCCTCACCTTGAAAACAATGAAGATTGTGTGATAATCTTGACGATCAATCACATTTCGAAAATTTTTAGCATATTCGCAAGATAGAGGACATATCTTGTGGCTATAAGCGCAAGCCACACATGGAGGACCTGCAAAACGGTGAGTGTTCGACATTATTTTGGTTTACTTTTGTAAGAGAAACTGTATTACAAAAGAGAAAAATGGTGTTAGAAGAAATGAATGGTGATGGAAGAAATGGATTGGGTCTCGAGGAAAGTGAAGAGGGAGAGGAAGATGAAGAGGGAGAAGGGATAAGTGCACAGCTTTTGAGTTCGAAAAAGAAGGAAAAGCTGTTTGAAAAGGAGAGAGGGAGAGGAGCCTCCGACAGCGAGGATCTCGAGAAAAATTTTTCGCTGAAATCGGGCCGACAACAAAAGATGTGCCAAAAGAAAAAGAAGAAGAAAAAGAAAAAGGAAAGGAAAAAGAAGAAATATATATATAAGATATATATCTATATATATATATATATTTATATGTGTGTATGAAATAAATAGTTAACAAATGCTCGAGTAGGGTCAAATTTTTTATGACCAAAAGTATAGCGAGTTTACATATTAATGTTCCAAGCTCTACGACTTGCATCAAATGTCTAATGAGTTCTACACATTGATGTTTCGAGTTCAACGACTAGCATCCGAGATCTAGCTTCTTTGAATTAAGACTCGGGATCAACGTTTAGCCAGCTTTACACAATGATGTCCTAAAACTCTAAGACTAATGATCAAAGTCTAGCTAGCTTTATACATTAATGTTCCGAAACTCCACAAACTTATGGTCTAGGGCTAACAAAGCCCTACACATCGGTTATTCGAGCTCTCCCCATGATTATCTTCTTCAACAAAGTACCCGCTTTTACGCCTTATTTTTGAGCCGGACCATTTATCCGGGAAAAATATTTATCCTTCACATTCAACTTTCAGCATAAAAATAAAGGATGGGGGCAATTGATAGGGTAAAAAAATAATTTTACCATTGGCCTACAAAGATAATATTTTACACTTTCTTTTAAATAAATATTCCACACATATTCTACACTTTCTTTAAATAAATATTATACTCCATAATATTCTACACTTTCTTTAAATAAATACTCCACTCCATAATATTCATCAGTTTTCTTTAAATAAATATTTTTCTCCATAATTTCTACACTTTTCCT
This sequence comes from Lonicera japonica, assembly GCA_021464415.1. Taxonomy (NCBI): domain Eukaryota; kingdom Viridiplantae; phylum Streptophyta; class Magnoliopsida; order Dipsacales; family Caprifoliaceae; genus Lonicera; species Lonicera japonica. The sequence continues at coordinate 39,043,298 of CM038471.1, forward strand.
TAAATAAATATTTCACTCCATTCCTCACTTTTCTTTAAATAAATATTTTTCTCCATAATTTTGACACTTTCCTTAAATAAATATTTCACTTCATTCCTCACTTTTCTTTAAATAAATATTTCTTTCCATAATTTATACACTTTCCTTAAATAAATATTTCACTCCATTCCTCACTTTCCTTTAAATAAATATTTCACTCCATAATATTCATCACTTTTCTTTAAATAAACATTTCTCTCCATAACATTCTACACTTTCCTTAAATAAATATTTCACTCAATTCTTCACTTTTCTTTAAATAAATATTTCTCTCCATAATTTCTACACTTTTACCAAATTACCTTTTTGCCCCTCATTTTTATCAAAGTTATATTTTTACCATTCTACATTTACCTATAAATACCTCTCCTCATTCATTCATTCAACACACCAAAACATACACCAAAAAACACAACAAAAACACATCGTTCTTCTCATCCAAAACCATCCTTCTTTTCCAAAATCCATCATTCTCTTCCACGAGATATAAAGCCAAAATAGGATGGTCTTATACTATCTCTTTTCATACCCTAAAAAATACCAACCACCCTTATACACTTTCTCTCCTATATATTTTATTCATCTTCTTGAAATATTTGTAATCCTAATTCTATACTTATAAATAGAATTAAGGAAATTATAGAGAGAGATTGGTTGCTTGTATTATCATCCAAGTTAATTACCTTTGAGCTAATATAAAGCAAGCACACACAAAAGGAGTACGTACTGCCGGACTAGCATATGCGCTACCGGGAGAACCTACCTTAATAAAAAATGTTATATGTTCATCATTGTGCCGCATTTATTTTTTTATTCACCGATTTTCACTTATTGATTGGTTATCAAAGTGAGGGAGGGCAAAGCTGATAAAAAGCTCAAGTTGTTGCATAAAATTCGATGTATGTGTTTAAAGTTTCCGTCATCATCATCACATAGAGCAACTGTCAATTATTTTGGGGGGCATTTTCTTCAAGTACGACCTTTATCAATAAAATTGTTCGGATTAAGAGATTTTTGTTCCGGCATTATTAACCCAATTCTCTCAAGTTAAACCAGTGGATTTCTACGAAGTGGTCCGACCACTTAATAATGTTTCGGACCCAAACTGATTGATTTTCCCACTTAAGCTTTTTCTTCAATCAATTATAGACGTTACAACTTTTTCTTCTTTCCGATCATCTTCATCCCTGCAAACTTCAGAATCCTTATCCTCTGAGCTAAATTTTTTGAAACGAAAAAAGTGAGGGAGGGCAAAGCTGATAAAAAGTGCAAGTTGTTGCACAAAATTCGATGTACGTGTTTAAAGTTTCCGTCATCATAACATAGAGCAACTGTCAATTTTTTGGGGGGCATTTCTTCGAGTACAATCTTTATCAATAAAATTGTTCTGATTAAGAGATTTTTGCACTGGCATTATTAACCCAAATAATTTATACATTTGAGTGTTTAATTTGTGTTGGTTAACAGGCCATTATTATTCTTATGAGTTTTTTAGTATGAGTGTAGATGGTTTGCTTTTTTGTTCAGATCGGAAAGTAATTAATTAATACGTGAGTGTGAAAGTTGATTTAGATAACTTTTTTTATCCAGAATATATATATATACAAAAAGGAAAAAAGAAAGACTTTCCAAGTCAATAAAAGGCAGACTCGAAAAAATTAAGTTGACGGAGATCCCATTTCTCTGCAAGTTCTTTCAAATTAAACCAGTCGATTTTTACGAAGTGGTCCGACCACTTAATAATGTCTCGAACCCAAATTGACTGATATTCCCCTTAAGCTTTTTCCTCAATTAATTATAGATGTTACTACTTTTTCTTTTTTTCCAATCACGTTCGTCCATGCAAACTTCAGAATCTACTTTTATAATAAGTACCATATCAACCCCAACAAAAAACGCAGCAAAAATCAAGAGCATTAGTGAGATAAAAAAAAGGAAAAATAATGTTTTTTATGAAAAATTTAAGAAACGATATTTTTCTGAAATAAGGGTTATTTTTTTTTAATTTTATTAGTGTAAATTCTTGTTTATTAATTGTGTTTTAAAGTTAGGATTTTGACTAAAATTATATTTTGTGCGAATTTAACTTTACTCAAAATTATGTTTTGTGCAAACTTAAATTTACGATTTACAAAATTTAAAGCAATTTTATTTTGCACGATGTGTTTTTAGTTTTTATCAAGTATAATTTCATTTGTCATTGTGGGGTTGAGACATTAGTAAGTGGTCCGATCATTTCACGGAAATTGACTGATTAAATATGACAGGAATTTGCTTGAAATGGGGTCTGCAACAACATAATTGGTTTATTCTAACTTTTATTGACTTAGAAAGTAATTTTTTTTTCCAACTTGAAGCTTGTCCAGTCCAAAAATTGTGGTGTCTTTAACATAATTTTTGGTTGGATAAATGTAATATAAGTAGTGCTTGCTCCCGTGGCTGGTTGTCTAAGTGTTAGCGCTTTTTATTACATGTGTTTTGACAAATTCAAAAATTGACTAGTCAAATTGAATCGATCCATTAAAATCTAAATCTAAAAATATCGAAATCGAATAAGTTTGGTTTGGATTTCGAGTATTATATAAATGAACCAAATTGAAACAAACCGAATTAATTGCTATGGGAGTATGCGACGTCATTTTGCATTTTTTTTTGCTCTCTTTTACTCTCATTATGTTTTAACTCAGTTATTTCCGCACAAACACAATCATCTTTCTCTCTTTCGGCAAAGTGATCACGAGGTAACATTCCTTAGATCTAATAAATCTTTGTCATGCCATTTAGTTCTCGTTTTTCATAAGATTATAGTTTATATAAGGACCTGACTTTATCATTTGACATGTGGTAGATGTGCGGTTAGGAGCTTGCGGTAGGGGCCCACCTGTACGGCTGGCAGGTAGCCGTGCGGTTGGGGCCCAAGTCGATCCCCGTCCTAGTAAGCGAAGTGGCAGCATTGGTCGTATCAGACTCTTGATGAATTCAAAGTCAGAGTCTTTACTAACAGTCTTCGATCTATATGCATGATGACTCAAGACCTAATGTGAAATGCTTGTTTTATAAAAAACCAGTGTTCACACAAGAGTCGTGGATTGGGGTGTTCACAGACCCTCTCGTCTTGGGATTCTTGCTTGCAGGAATTCTGGGACGATAAGAAGACAATGATTCGCGACTCTTGCGTGGATCTCAGCTTATTGATACTTGGATCAAAATATACCCTTCTGGCACGTAAATTTTGTTGTGTCTTAGGTGATGCAATCCACGACCGCCCTTTTCCTCTCGACTAGGCAACACGATACATCGGTCTTTTCTTCCGTCTACCCTCAGTGGCATATTTCTACCCTCGGCCTATTGGATTTTTAACAATTCATGCAAGGAGTTTTGACATTTTACCGAAACCAGATGATTATTTGTGAAAGTAGTGCTTCAAAGAAGGTTTCCCATCTTTTGGGGAGAAGTGAAAAAATGATTCTTGTCTTTTAGTGATTCCCTTCGTGGGGATTTATGCTAAAAGAAGAAATTCCCATCTTTGAAAAAGATTCCCATCGTGGAGAATGTGCGGTAAAGGTTATTTCCCTTCGTAGAGAAAGGGGATCGGAGAAAATTTCCATCGTGGGGAATGTAAAGAAATCTTATCTTTGGGGAATTCAAAAAATTCCCTTCGTGGAGAACACGTGAAAAGTGTTATTTTCGTTCGTGAAAAAAGGGGATCGGAGAAAATTCCCATCGTGGGGAATGCAAAGAATTCCTATCTTTGAGGAATCCGAAAAATTCTCTTCATGGGAAACACGTGGAGTCGTTATTTTCCTTCGTGGGGAAAGGGGTTTCGGAAAGATTCCCATCGTGAGGAATGTGAAGAATTCCTATGTTTGAGGAATTCAAAAAATTCCCTCCGTGATGAACACGTGGAGTCGTTATTTCTCTTTATGGGAAAAGGGGTTTTGGAAAAATTCCTATCGTGGGGAATGCGAAAAATTTCCTTCATGGGGAACACGTGGAGTCATTATTTCCCTTTGTGGGGGAAGGGGTTTCGAAAAAATTCCAATTGTGGAGAATGCGAAGAATTTCTATCTTGAGGAATTCAGAAAATTCTCTTTGTGGGGAACACATGGAGTCGTTATTTCCCTCCGTGGGAAAAGGGGTTTCGAAAAAATTCCCATTATGGAGAATGCGAAAAATTCCTATTTTAAGGAATTCGGAAGATTCTATTGAGATTGTCTTGTTGTCTCAGTTTTATTATTCGAACACTGCTTTGTTGATGTTTTAAAAATTTATATGCTAGAGAGAATTGCTTGTAATTTGAAGAGCTCTTTTTCTTTTCTTTCATTTCACCCTCAGTTTTGACCTTTGGTGTTACCGGGAATCAAATTTTTGAATCAACTTTTCCTAGAAGCTTTTGGACCGTTGTGCATGGATTTTTTTAATTTGGCATCTCTTTACCCTCAGTTTTCATCTCTTTAGTAATGGGGATAGAATTTCTCTTGGAATTCTCAATCATATCCTTAAGCCACCCTCTGATTTTTTCACAAGGAATATGCTGGTCCTGTATCGTTTTCTGTTTTTCAGTACCCTTATTACTCCCTCTTTTGATTGCCCGGCCTCTTATTTTTGGCTTTCGAATTTTGATTGTTTTTACCTAAAATAGGAGCCTTACTCACCTAAGATGTAGCCCTCTGCCTTTTTGGCACAGCTGTTATTCTTAGTGTGGCTCTCCCTGTCAATTTTTCATTTTCTTTTTTGTTTTTCACTCTTTCCTCACTTGGACTAACGGGTTTTTTCCCTTTTCTACTTTTTTAATTTTTTCTTGTACCCGATTCTTCTTTTACATATCTCCTGTTTATTCATCAGATTTGAGCTTTTTGAAAAATTGGTCTATCCCTTTGAATTTTGGTTCCCCCACAGTCTTTAGAGTGTCAAACTTTGGGTTTTGATTAGCCAATTCGTGTGTATGTGTGAGTCTTGATCCTTTTGTTTTTAAAAAAAATTGATTCATAATCTTCATTATCATCATCATTTATTTATTTATTTATTTGGTCAAATCTGGTCAAAATTGAGGGGGCAGCCGCATGGTATATACCCCCAGCCATACGGCTGGCAGCCAACCGAACAATTGGGGGCTAGCCGTACGGTTGGCTAGCCTGCGGCTGGCTACAGAATCTTATAAATAGTGGTCTGTTTTGATCCTTTCTCTTCACTTTCACTTGCAATTTCTCTCTCTAGCATATATTTTCTGATTTTCAAAAACATTTAGCGAATATTCTTTAGTAGCGTTAGGGATGGCATTTGCGAGGCTTTTAGCCATATTTGTGATTATGATGATGGGGGGTCCACCGGAGGGCAGGGAGACACTAGAGCAGCTACCGGGGGATGAGTTAGAGGCTATTACCGCGACTGTAGATGGGTGTCTTATTTGTACACCACATCATGATGACTGGGACGGTGTGGCATGGGAGGGGTCGTTGGGGGCGGACAGGTCATTGCAGCGATCGATGTACTGTGATGTGCCATTGATCTCGCCGAGAAAGGGTCGGGAGTGGCTGCTGATGGAGCCCGCGGTACACGAGATTCATCACTGGACTCGGGTCGGGTATGCTTTGATTTTTAGTATTTGTATTTACTTAAGTAAATTTTTTAGCAAAATCCAATGACATGATGTGCATGAAATGTGATAGATTTAACAATTACTCACCATGGTAGATATACGTAACATAGTGTATTTTTTGAAATAAATATTACGCAGTATTATCTGAAAAAATGAACCATATAAGTTATTCGAAATTATTAATATAACAGAGGATTGGTCGTTGCCGTGGTAGTACTCGTGCGGCGCCCGAACTACAAGACTAGCTACCCCCATTGGTGAGGGCCTATCTGAGTGCCACCCCATTTGGACGGTTTATATAGGTGTTGCCCTGTGGGGAGTTTCAGCGATCGGTAAGCTTACCGACGGTGTTGGGGGAGAGATAGTGGGATAAGACACACACATTTCACTGGAGTTGGGGAGAGATGACGTTAACCTCTGAGGATGTTTTTGTGTTGACGGGGTTGTCTTTTGGAGGAGAGGTGTTGGCAACCAACTGCGAGTGCGGGTGACATCAGATGGTATGGGAGTGGTATTGGGATGGAGACCGAGTCGGATAGTGCCGGATGGGATTCCGTACACGGAGATGGCTCAGCATATTGAATTTGAGAGCGAGAGGTTTGGGGATGGGCTGATGACACATCAGGAAGTTCGACAGCTGTCGCGGTGTTTTCTTTTGTTGCTATTGCACGACTTCTTCTATGCATGTGGAGGAGACAACTTACGACTATGGTGGTTGTCACATCTGAGGTACTTTGACCAGTTGCACACATTTACATGGGGTGGATACTTGTTGGCGGTGTTGTATGAGTCGATGGACTTGGTATGCCGTCATATGGAGCTCAACCATCGTGGGCTGGTCACGCTTTGGGAGGTAAAATTTTATTATTATATCTATCTTTCAAATGCGATACGATAAAAATGCATATTTTAATAAAGAATATGTTTATATGACAGATGTGGTTTATAGCTCATACCCACCAAGGTATTGGTCAGATTAACTTACACCTGACTTTCGCGGATGAGTTCCCGCTTTTCAGACGGTATTATAGCGGGAATATAGTTGGAGTGTACCGGTATTTGACACCGGATGTGAGTGCCGGCGACGTCTCTGGTTTACAGCTAGATCAGGTATAAAATTGTGTTAATGAATTTTGTGTAAATAAGTTTTGTAAAAAAATATTTAATTATTGCGTATATCGATGTGGCAGGTTTAATGGAGCCCGTGGCCGGTGTATGTGACACAGAAATGGGGATATATTGATGCTGTAGTGACTGCGTGTTCGAGGCGATTATTTGTACACAAGTATGGGTAGCCTTCTACATGGTAGAGCGTGTAGTGCGACAACATACCCCTGGGTTAGGATTTATGGTCCCGGTGATGGAGACATAAATACAGGATCGTTTGATATTGCGTATAGATTGAACAAAAAAAAACCTTATGCTAAAACCCTATAAGAATAAAGGGATTTCACCTTTGTGGATCATGTAGAGGATCCATATGAGGAGATTATGGTTTCAAAGCATTAGATTGCGATTTGGTCATATTTTTTTTAATTCTCGCTGGGCTGCGAAAATTAATTTTTTTCGCCACCGAAATGACTTCTGATCATCCTGATTTCTCTTTTAAAAACGTAACTTTGCGTTCCGAACCACATATCCAAAAATCAGCCTGATCCAACGGTGGGATCAAAAGTTACGATTGATTTACGATTGTTGTGCCGAAAAACCTAAAGATCTATCATATTCCTTCCGCCATCAAATCTTGCACCGAGTGTGGGCTACTGTATCACCAAGATTTTCTCCTCTCTCAATAGAACAAACCCTAACTCATAAGAATTATTGTTATTATAAGAAGAGATTAGGCCGGCGTATATATAAGATTACGATAGGGACCTTAAGGAGAAATAAGTGTTTGGGCTTCCTATGGAAAGTTGGAATCCTAATTCCACTATAAATTAGTTTATTCCATAAATTATAATTCACACCACTAAAGAATTATAATTGAACTCCCGTAATTATCTCAAAATTATATTTCGAGCTCCTAATTATTAAATACTTATTATTCTCCCCACGTTAAGATTACAGATAACCGTCATTTAAATTAAATTACTGACAATTATATTTAAATGACTTATTAATCCTTGAGCCTACCACTTAACTTATTTGACATGTCGGACTAACATAATCCACCTGCAGGGTTTGACATGATCAAAACTTATAAGCTTCTCAAGGGGCTATCATCAATCCCTATACCGGGACGTGGATTCCATCAATAATTAATATTCATCATACATATAGTGTCATCATCTAATTCAGGAAGATTATTGATCCATAAATGAATCTCACTCATATTGAGTCAAAACAACAAACACTACATATATATGTCTATTAATTATTTCAAGATTAAGAGCATAAGTAATCATAATAACCATGGGATTTTAAATTGTTTTATATAGTCAGTATAAAAACAATTAACCCAAACTGATCCTATTCAATACACACAAAGTGTACTAGCACAACGAGTTAAAACTATACCGTTTTCTGTAGTTAAGATAAATTACTAAAACTTGTGCTACAATCCTACCGATGGGTGTCCAATTCCATCTAAGACTGTGAACCATTAAACTTATATTCCACAAGAACCGATGATAAGATCTTCTGTGCGTAAGCTATACTCTACACACCAAATCATCTACTATATGGAATAAAAGACACACATGCACAATATTTAAATAAATAATATAATGCAACCATTGCCCATACAAATTCTCATTAAAATAGCAAAACCAAGTTTATAACATATCCAAACCAACAAGAAAATTATGGCTTTTAGTATATCACTCTAACACCCGGCGTGTCCTCTAGCAGCGATGAGGCGGTCGTGTTTGCTTTATTCGGATAAGCAGACATTGTTTTTGGCGGGTATTCCGATTGATGGTTTGTTGATGGAGGGGGAGTATGGGAAGTTTGCGCATCGTTATTTGATGAGGGAGATGAAGGGGGTGCATGGGCGAGTGATTTACGCGAGATATGCTGCTATCGGAGGAGATCCGATGTTCATTTGTGGGCAGCTTTATATTGCTCAACGGGTCCCATACCAGCCCGTGCCTGCACCCAATAGGAGGGTGAAGGGAATTGCGAATTCGGACGATGAGGATCCTCATGGTGAGAGGGATGCGGGCCCACAGTAGTGAAAGAGATATGCCCTAGGACTATTCATAAGTTATGATTTGTACTTGGATATCTATTGCTTATTATTATTATTATTATCAATAAATTTTAATTCATTTGACTTTAGATTGTTTTATGAATAATATGTCTTAATACTAGTTCATCAAGTACGTGACTTGATTGTGGGATGCTAGTAAATAAATAATAATATTATTTGTCCCCAATTATATGTCAATAAACTAGGACACCATAATGATATAATGATTGAAGTATAAGTCAACTGATGACTATGTTCCACAAGTCATGGATATGGAGATATTAAGCTGAACACACTGATAATTGTTAGGGAACAATGTATTGGATTGACCCACTTTGGGGCACTGCGAGAAGTGTTATATAATGTTATTAGTGATGTTCCCCATTAGTGATATCGTATTATCCTCAGACTTGAGATCGTCATGGTTACCAGCATGGGGATTGGTGTGATGGGCATCATCAAACGTTACTTTTGACCGAGTAATTATAAAGATGATGATCAAGCATACTATAAACTATGTAGAGGTATGTGTTGATCAAGATGGGATTTGTCACTCTCATATAACGAGAGAAAGATATCTTTGGGCCCCTTGATGAGTATAATTAATGTTTGCATGGCCATGCACAAATGAGGTGTCATTTGTATAAGATTAATTATACTTAGAGATCATGAAATAAAGACTAAACTATACAAGAATGACACTTGCTTAAGTCTTGTGTTCAATCTAGATATCGGTAGACAAAAGGAATTACTATGTGGCATATCATTTAAGGTTATGTCATTTTGACCTTTATACCATTTGGATAGTAGTAATGTCTTACTAGAGACCGCTTACTATTTGTATAATTAAAAGGGCTTTTAATTGCACTGCCACTGGAGTATAAACCTATAGGGTCGCACACCAAAATGAGTAGGATCAAAAACGAATTAGGCTTGGCCCTAGTTGGACTCGGCCCTAATTCGTTTTATCAGGGTTTCCCTTTAAAAGGAAAACCATTAGTCTCCTTTGTTTCATGAGAAAAAGAGAGGCAAAATAGAGAGAACCCTAAAATTGTGTGCTAGTACACCAAGCAAGGATCCGTTCTCATTCGTGTGTGCATACCGTAGAGGCGTCGCACTTTCTATGCTAAGACGACAGCAACAGAAGGATTTGATCCGCCGTGTTCAAAGGTGTGTTTTCTTTCGATTATTATTGAACAGTATAGATCTTAGAGTTTAATGATTAGTGCAGTTTATTGTGTATGTGATGCATGTTCACTGCCCTAATTCCCTATAGTGGTATCAGAGGGAGGTTACTATTCTTTAATTTTCGATTAAATTAAATCGTATTTTAAAGCATGAAGATTCATTTCTGCTTTCGTATTCGGATTATAGTATTCAAGCTAGGATTTATTAATTTCGATTAATGGGTTAATCATTTTTATAGCATCCTTTTTATTTTTGATAATCAGTTTATATATCTAATGTGTAGTTCGTATATGATCTGATTAGGGTAGATCTGATATGTGAAAACATGATTATTATGTGATGATAATCAACATGCTTATGATTGTGTTTAAATAGTTTAGTATGGCATGTTATTTGAATAGGGTTCATATACTGTCATAATTTTAATTCCGCAACTATCATGTTTAGCATGTCAGAATCGTTCTGTTTGGTTTTATGTAACAATTGGAATGTGTCAGAACTGATAAGATCATGGGTGTAGGGTTCTTCACGTTAATATGATTAACAAGATTGGTTGAATTAATGTGATTAATTTAGATGAATCTGTCTAATAAGATTAGACGCGTTTTTGGGAAAAAATATATTGAAATCGTTCAAATTTCCTACGGTGGCAGAAGTGTGATTTCCTTGGACCGCCGTTGGGGTGTCCCCCGCCCCCCCCCCCCCCCCGACCTCGGTTGGGGCGCTGCCCCAAACCTCGCGGGGGCGCTGCCCCTCGACCCCTTAAAGTTTTACTTATTTATTTAATATATCCTATTTGCCCATTAATATGTTATATGTGTATATAATAAATTGTATTATGGGATAATACTAACTTGCAGGATTGTAATTAAAATAGTGATATAGTAAGGCTAAACTAAATACGGCCTGCGTGTCGTCTTGTATTTTTCTAATATATAAATAAGGCCTGCTTGTTATCTTGTATTTTGCAATGTAATTTTATATTACTAGTCTCTTGTATTAGGCTGTACAATATTTGCATATTACCTCACATAGAAGATGGATGATCCCTTATCACAAGAGAAGATGGCCAAGACCTTTGGAGTGTCCAAAGCTACAAAGGATGGAGAGCTAGTGTTAATTAGTAGCTCAATACCTTTAGCCATACTATATCACCCAATTTATTTCTTTATGCTTGTTTAAATATTCTATTGTATTCTTATGAGACTGCATGATTATGTCCCTAGAACAAAAAGAAATCATTTGTGCTTTTCCAACACTGAAAACTATTAATGTTGTGATTATTATAGAAGACACTTGCCAAATAGGGGTTATCTTAGATCATCATAATTTAATAGTATGGAAGTCGGACATCCATAAGGCATAAAATTGTTGGTTTGATTTCACAAGGCCATCAAAACAGTTTTGGGCCTTGAGGCAAAGTGTTGAGAAGCCGAAACATTAGATGTAAAAACTCAACAAACCAAGAGTTACATAAGATGTAATTATCAAGAGTTGTTTACCTAATTTACAAAGTTTAAGTGAAAAGCCAAAGCTTTCTTAACGTTATGTGAAATATGGATCTTGGACCTACTATGTCCTATTGCGATAATTGCAGGTGAGACATAGTAGGAGATTTTAAGATGATAAGCATATTAAAACATTTGCATATGTAATTTTATTGTAGATTGACGATGAACAATAACACAACCGCCTTTTCTTTGCGATCTGTCCTTGAGAAGGAAAAGCTGAATAAAACCAACTTCCTAGACTGGTTTAGAAACCTGAGAATTGCTCTCAAGCAAGAAAGGAAAGATTATGTCCTAAAAAATGCTATCCCTGAAGAAGAACCTGCAGCTAATGCTCCTCGTGCACATAGGGATGCATATTAGAAGCATTTAAATGATGATCTAGATGTTTCATGTCTCATACTTGCTAGCATGAATGCTGATCTGCAGAAGCAATTTGAAAACATGAATGCTTTCGATATGGTTAAGGAACTGAAGAGTTTGTTTTAGAAACAAGCTCGAGTCGAATATTACAAGACTACTAAGTATTTCTTTTCATGCAAACTTCCTGTAAGAAGCTCAGTTAGTCCCTTTGTACTCAAAATGATTGGGTACATTGATAACTTAGAAAGGTTGGGGACATCTATTAGCCAAGAGTTGTCCACTGATGTCATTCTCTAATCACTGCCTGAGTCATATGATGGTTTCATTATGAACTTCAATATGCACAGCCTAGAGAAACATTAACTGAGCTGCATGGAATGCTGAAAACAGCTGAGCAGAACATTGTTAAGAAAGGTAAGAATAAAGTTCTGATGGTTCAAAAGGGAAAGAGTTTCAAGAAAAGTAGAAATAGCAAAGGAAAGTCCAATGCCAAAGGCAAGGGTAAAGCTCCAATTAAGAATTGGAACAACAAGAAGACAAATTCTAAGCCGAAGCCTAATCCACAAGCTAAAATGATATGTTTTCACTGCAATGAAAATGGTCATTGGAAGAGAAATTGCAAGAAATATCTTGACGACAAAAAGAAAGGAATAATTTCTTCTATTTCAGGTACTTATGTTATACAAGTAATGTTACTTCAGCTTCTTCTACTTCTTGGGTATTAGATACTGGAAGTGCATCTCATATTTGTGCAAGTATGCAGGGTCTCAAAAGGAGTAGAAGGCTACCCCAAGGAGAAGTGGACCAACGTGTTGGAAATCAAGCAAAAGTTGTTGCCCTAGCTGTAGGAACATTTGGGATTCCTTTATCTTTATGATTGATTTTAGAATTAAATAATTGTTACTATATGCCTGCTTTTAGCAGAAACATTATTTCTATTTCTTTGTTAGACGAGGAAGGTTTTGAATTCAATTTTAAGAATAAAGGTTGTTCATTTTCTTTGAATGATATGCACTATGGTAGTGGACAATTATTGGATGGTCTTTATATTTTAAATCTTGAAATACCTGTTTATAACATAAGTAACAAAAGAATCAAGTCTGATGATTCGAATCCTACTTATTTATGGCATTGTCGTTTAGGCCATATAAATGAGAAACGTATAAAGAAGCTCCATAAAGATGGCCTTCTAAATACATTTGACTTTCAATCTTTTGAAAGTTGTGAATCTTGTTTGTTGGGAAAGATGACTAAGAGCCCTTTCAAAGGTAACAATGACAGAGCAAGTGATCTTTTGGCCCTCATTCATACTGATGTATGTGGACCACTAAACACAATCGCCATAGTAGGATATCAGTACTTCATCACATTTATTGATGATTTCAGTAGATATGGTTATGTTTACTTAATGAAACATAAATCGGAGTCCTTTGAAAGGTTCAAGGATTTTCAGAATGAAGTACAAAATCAATTTGGCAAGATTATTAAAGCTCTTCGATCAGATCGAATAGGAGAATACTTAAGCCAAGAATTTGATGATCATCTTAGGAGCTGTGGCATTGTTTCACAGCTTACTCCACCAGGAACACCACAATGGAATGGTATATTTGAGAGGAGAAATCGAACTCTGTTAGACATGGTTTGATCGATGATGAGTCAGACATCTCTTCCAATATCCTTTTGGGGATATGCTCTTGAAACTGCAGCGTTCACACTAAAGAGAGCTCCATCTAAGGCTATAGAAAAGATGCCTTACGAGTTATGGACTGGAAAGGTTCCAAGTCTATATTTTTTAAAAATTTTGGGTTATGAAGTTTTCGTTAGACGACTAATCACAACTAAATTGGAACCCAAATATGATAAATACTTCTTCGTAGGATATCCTAAGGAAACTAAATGATATTATTTCTACAATCCAACTGAGAACAAAGTGTTTGTAGCTCGGAATGGAGTTGTCTTAGAAAGAGAATTATTTTCCAAAGAAAACAGTGGGAATACTATACATCTTAAAGAAATTCGAGATAGTAGTGATGCACTGAATGAAGAGCCTCAGCAAAATATGCAAGTAGTTGCAGAAGCTCCTGAAGAAGTAACAATCTTACAAAGGTCAAATAGGCCACGTCGTGAACCTGAGAGATTATCACTTTTCATCTCAGGTGACCAAGATGTAGTGTTGTTAGACAATAATGAGCCATTGACTTTCAATGAAGCAATGGAGAGCTCTAGTTCCGAAAAGTGGCTAAAAGCCATGAAATTGTATACTTCTAATTGAAGAACCAAACCAAGCTCATTGAAAGTAGAACTAACCAGTAACGCAAAAACAAGGAACAAAAAGAAACAACAAATCATCAATTCATTCCTCATTGGCATATTCTAATACCAGTATTGTGATTGCTAAGATGTCAAGAACCCAGGAAAAAAAAAATTACTAATTAAAATGATAAAATTCAACCATTTTTTGAAACTAATGTCATGTAAAGAACGGAGATATAATATAATGGATGTCCATCTATTAAATTAAAACTCAACTTTACACTGCAAACATCTCTATAGAGTTCTGAAAATAAATCATTTTTTTTTATCTATTTAAGACTTCGTAATTGCCATAGAGCAAGAAAATTTGAGTTTGACTAAAATTTTCGTTGTTTTTCACTTTTTTCCTCTCAAGAGTTTGACAATAATAGTTCTGCAAATAAAATACCCCAAATTGAAAAAAGGACCAGATTAAACAACAATAAATTGGTATTCAACTTTACTCCCATTGATACATAAGAAAAAAAGATAAACCCAAAAGTGACAAAGTAAATAAAAACCTAAATTTAAAAGGCAAGCGAATTTTTGTTTTGGCACTGTGCCAGGAAGGGGTTTAGGCAAAGCACACTAATAGGGTCCGTCACAAAAGAAGCCTTTAGGCGACAAACATTATCGTTCGTCGCCTAAGATCTATCTAAGGCGAGGTACAATTAAGAACGTCGCCTAAGAGTCATCTTAGGCGACGGACAAATAAAATATGTCACCTACAAGCAACTTAGGCAACATATCTTAGGCGACAGGTAAGTTATGTCGCCTAAAGGTTAAAAGATCATCCACACATGCTACTATGGCTGCTGCTTGTTTTACAAAGAGTATTCAAAGCTGTAACAATGTCCCGTTTACGACGAATCATGGGATATATAGAAATGTAAGAACGTTCCGAGGAAGGTCGTTGATTATTTTTCCTTTGAAGCCGAAGCTGTAGCATCTATACATGTCTCCACACAAAGAAAAAGAAATGCGGTGGCACGAGAAAATAATGGTAGATCCGGAGTATCTAAGACACCTCGTGGATGGGGAAGCATGGCAAGTCACATCCTGATTTTGCTTCCGAAATTAAAAATGTGTGCCTCAGTCTAGCAATAGACAGGCTCAGCCCTTTTGCAATAGGTGCTTCTCCCCATGTCACTTGTCTTGTTGTCGTGCTTCCATACAATTTGCAACCTTCGATGTGTGTGAAGAAGGAGTATAACAATGGCATCGTCATGTTTTCAGGTGATGAGGCAATGCCCAAGGGTTTGACGATGATGATGACAATGTTAATAATGATGATGATTAACGTCTTCTGATTGTAATTCAATATAATGTAATTTTTTTAATATAATATTAGTTGTGGTAATTAATATATTTATTTTTTAACATTACTTTATTAAAAGTATAGTATATTGGATTTTTAGTTGATAATAAAAATAAAAATAATAATAATAATAATAATAATAATAATAATAATAATAATAATAATAATAATAATAATAATAATAATAATAATAATAATAATAATAATAACAAAAAACTTGTTAACTAATATCAATAAGTATGTCAATTTATGGATTATTAATACTAGCCTTGGAGCACACCCTACTTGTGTGTGTGCAGTGGATGTAATAAAATAAATCATATGCAAAATAATAGTTTGTATTATAAGTACATAATTAGTTTTGGCCTTTTTGCTGAATTTTTTTAATTATGAAATTAGTTCACTTTCGATTAGTCAATTAAAAACTATGCATCTAAAATGATTCAATTTTACTTGATAGAGTGTTTGGAGAACTTAATTGAGATATTGAAAATGTTAGAATAACATGTTTTGAAATGGGTGTTTTCGTATACACCTACAAAGTGTTATTTTTTGACCTCGTTTATCTTTTTCTAGTTTCGATAAGTTTGGAATCAAAGAATCCTTTACTTTTTATTTACAAAAAGAAAAGAAAAAGAAAAAAACCCTCTTATTCTTTAACGCCACACATAAATCCTCAACACTGGTGATCCATTTCAAGCCGGCAATCGGTAAGTTTGCAAACGAGTTGGTAAGATCCGAACCCACCCCATCAAAGAGAATGTCTACCCCGTGCTTTTCTTGACTTGAGTGAGGTGAATATCATATAGGAAATTAGAATCTCTCCGATAACTATACTTAGACCTAGAATGGCCATTTTAGAAAGGGCATGATGAAATAACATGAAACGACACTAAATGAAATTAACTAAAGAATTTGTGTCTATAATGTTTAACATGAAATCATCTTTGTGTCCATATTTTGAAACAAAATTGGAGATATATATATATATATATATATTTATACCATGCTAATCGTGTCTTGTCAAGTAAATTAAGGTTTATTGTGTCTAAATTAGCTAAAACCAACATTTTCACTCGTGTTATAAATGTATTGTTTAGGACTTTACGCTGTGTTACTCATGTTTTTTCATGTTAATTGGGTATTATCATGTTTAATTATAGAAAATCAACAATTCTACTTGTGTTATGACGTACAGACCTAAAACTTGCAATCATGTTCGTCGCTCATGTTATTTATTCGGTAAGTTGTGTTTGTATTTCGTAAAAATAATAGAACGTCATGTCATGCTATCTCAGGCCCAAACATAATAAAAAAACATGAATTGCCGTTCTTACTTAGACTCAAATTTGTTCTGATCCAAATTAATTCAACCTAACACGCTGTAGCTATATGATATTTAAGAGTGTAATTTAAATAAAAAATAATTTACTAAATTATTAAATTATCCTTGATAGGAAATAAGGAAAGAGAATGGGGAGGACACTTTAGTAATTGAATAGAGGCACTAAAAAAAGGTTTGGTTAAGTGGTAATACTTTTATAATAAGTTATTGTATTTGTTCAAGTGGTAAATTTAAGTTTCATTTGTGTATGAGGTCATAAGTTCAAATCTCGTAATAAAGGTTTTTTTCTTAGTATAAAGGGATATTTTGGTAATTCAATTGACATAACAAAAATCTTCCTCACGCTTTGTTAATAGTATATATTATAAGACTATGTACTTTAAAGGGAAACAAAATATTATATGGTACTATTAGATCTCACACATGCCCTCAAAAGTAGAGCAATAATAGTTTTTTCTTTTAACAAAAGTACTTGATAAATCGTGCCGAAAGATAAAGGGTGAAATTCATGAAAGTAATGTGGGGAAACTCGAGAATGCAACAAATTAACACCACCTAAGAAAATTTACTGAATTGTAAAGAAGGAAAGAGAATGTGTAGGGCATTCTAACAATTGTATAGGGATACCAATGAAAGGCTTTGGTCAAGTGGTAACACCTTTATAATCAAATGTTGTGTTCGACCAAATGGTAATGTGTACTTATTTTATATGTGAAGCCACGGGTTCAACTTCTTGTGTTGTATTTTACTAATTTTTTTAATATATAAGAGTATTTTAGTAATTAAACTGGCACACCAAAAACACTACTCACGCTTTATTAATAGTATAGATTAAAATCTCTTAAGCAACGTAGATAGAGTATGTCTGAGGTTGTAATGCATTCTGGCAATGGACTTAGGTCAATGTTCGTCTCCTAGCAAAGAGCCCCCTCAATTTTCTCTAAAATTTAAAATATTTGGGAAAATTTAAAATTAACTTAGGCGACGTACAATGACCAATGTATATGTAGACACCCCGATCCGTGACCCCTACAATAACCCTAACGACTTTCGAAAGTACTGTTTTTGGAGTCCGGAACTCACCCGAACACCCGGAACTGCCCCGAAGAGGTTTGTCGGCCAAACAAACATATTTTAAAGTGAAATGTCGCATGACATTCAAGATTGTCGCGCGACATACAAGTATATCGCACGACATATGCCCTTTAGAGGGACATGTAGCGCGACAAACACCCCACCACTTCACTTTCTGACTCATCAGTGTGTCAGAATCATCATTAAAGTGAAATATCGCACGACAGTCAAGATTGTCGCGCGACATACACCACAATGTCGTGCGACACACACCTTTTCACCACTATAAATAGGCCAGCAGCCCCCAAGGATTAGGGACACCAACATCACAGCTGAAAACAGCAAGAAAAATCGACAGCAGAGCAGAAAACAGCAACAAGCATTCTCGATTATTGTTTTATTTTTGAGGAGATTGAATCTATTCTTGACACTCGTCGTGTCTCGTTTCTGGAATCGAATTCTCGGAAATATCTGAAGAAGGAGAAGATTATTATCGCCGGAGATCTCTCTGCCGTATTATATTCTCTTTATTATTATTATTATTCTTGTCGGGAAGGTAAATAAAGTCTCTTCTGGTATTTAAACATTTGATATCTATGTACTCTTTTACTTCTGTCGTTTTGTCCACGTTTTACTTGAATAAACTTATTGCCAAGTTACAAATTCTTTACTATTTTCAAAACAAAAGACCTTGATAAAACCATTTGCCAAAACCAGAAGAGTGAGCATATCACCATCCGGATAAAATTCTGTTTCCAAAACCTGGACCGGTAAAACTTACTTAGGAATTCAAAAACCCGGTATATCCTATCTCTTTCATAGACCGTGATATATCTGGTAAAACTCCCCTCAAGAGTTATGATTCCAATTAAATTAGTTTAAATATCAGACCCGAACTTTTCCAAAAGAAGTCAAAACCCGGGAAAATCGTCATTATCTGAGAAACAATACGGGAAACTCTCTCTCTTTAAAAATACTACAATATCGCCATCGGTATTTATGTTTTTCTAAAAATAAAACATCGGATCTCGGAACACAAAGGTTTTTAGAGACCGAAAGGGCGGAATGGGTGCTTAACACCTTTCCAATCCGTAACATAGTTTCCGAACCTTATAGAATCTTGATTTCGCAGATAAATGTGTAAAGAAAGGCTTATCTGTAGCCTTTCCTTACACAACCCTTTTTGTCTATTTTCTCGTAAAATGTACTGGCGACTCTGAATGAACCCTCTTGAACCTAGAAATAGGATAGAGGGACACCCGATATGAATTATCAACCAACTCCAAGCAAATAGAACGACGGGATCCTTTTCGACGTTTCAGACGCCCAACGAACGGGGACGAGACCCGAGGGTAGCATTTGCGGATTCTCAAAGTGGCGACTCTGCTGGGGACACATAGAAAACTAGGCTCTTATATGTGGACTCTTGTATATCTGTTGAATATTAGCCTTTACTGCTTTTTCCTACTTGTATTATTTGATTGAGAAGAAACTTTTTTCTAAAAATAAAAGTTTTCAAAATACGTAATAAAGATAATGATATTTGTAAAACCGACCTTTCAAACTTTGCACACACTTTCACAAATCATGCATTCGTTCTACGAGTGTGAATTTACCCCGAACCCTCGGAAGTATTATAAGTGAGTAGGGAGTTGGCTTGCTTGGGCCAACATAAACCGAAAGCATTTACTTCCACTCTCCTTGGCTAAGTACGCCCTTAAGGTATATCGAGTGACGAGAACACTCATGTACCTGGAAAGTATATCAAAAGATTCTTGCACGTACCCGCCCCTGGGGTATATCGCGAGGTCTGGCCAAATAGGAGGGAACCTTTCAGCCTTCACCTTGCATTACACCCGCGTTGCATATAATATTGAGTCAGCTAAAACACTTGTCAAAACAGTCGTAGGGGATGTACCACCTTACGGCTTACTTTACACCATTTTTTCTTAAACCCGAGTCCATTCTTAGCTTTTTTTAGTGTTTCTTTTGGCAATAATTGAGTCACGTCATACTCTTCCTTCATCTTCGCCCCGTTGTTCCGTCTACAGCCGTAATACGACGACAGTCTGGAAGGTTGGGCTGGTCGAGATCATACCGGGAGATTAGTAAGACCAAGCACACTTGAAATGGTCGATGGACCCAAGAACCAAGAGACAAGTCAGGGCCTAGCCGAGGCGTCTGCACCACAGCCAGATTTAGCCGAAATGCATCGTTTACTGAGGACCATCAGCATAAGTCTAGCATGTCTCACGACCAAGCAACAGAGTACCCGAAATCGGATAAAAGAATTAACAGTTGATCAACTACCACCGAATCGGGATCAAGGGCAGTCTTCACAAATGCTTCCCCCGATCCAAGGAACCAGTTTACCACAAGTGAGTCCCGTCACTGCCGGTCCCGTTCAAGCCGGTCCCAATAATCAGAATCAATGGGTCCCGGATTCAGGCCCTACCTATCAGCAACCAGAAATACCCATCGTCTGGCCACAACCCCAACTGGGCGTTGATCCTCAATACCAGCCATGGCCACAAGTTCCCGCAAGGCCTATTCCACCTCCGGCCCCAGTAGCCCCTCCTAATGAATACTCAGACATCAACCGACTTCGGGCAGTGTATTCAGAATTCGTTATAGCTCAGGAACAGTTCGACGAGATATCGAGAGAAAACGAAGAAACAAAAAAACTGAAAGAGCAGATGAAGGTTCTGCAAAGGGGGATTTCTCTGATAAAAGGGGCAGACGAGATTACTGATATGAATGCCTTCTCCCTCTACCCAGAAGCAAGATTACCTCATGGATTCAAGCTCCCTTCCATCACCAAATTCACAGGAACCACACCCCCTAAAACCCATCTTCAATCCTACATCAGATCCATGCAAGTATCAGGCTGTGGAGAGCCAGAGTTAGCTCAGGCCTTTCACATGACTCTCACGGGGGCCGCCCTGAGATGGTTTTTTGATCTGAAAAGACACCACACGAAGACTTGGGGAGACATTGTCAAGGAATTCATGAACAAATACGGGTCCAACGAAGATTTGGAAATTACCCGCAAACACCTGAAAATGACCAAGCAATGAGAGAATGAAGGATTTAGCGATTTCGTCACACGTTGGAGAGAGATGGCTTCCCAAATGTCCAAACGGCCGGATGAAGAAGAACAATTAGAAATCATACAGAGGAATTTTACTCCAGCTGTATTAAGTTGTATGGGAAAGCATGTATTCCCACATTTCAGAGCCCTGTTAAGCATGGGGTTACAAGTAGAAGAAGAGTTGGCTAAGAAAGCCGAGAATGATACCAAGAAAGCCTCATACGCAGGGAGAAAAATGGCCACTACAACCGTTAACCAAATAGGCTCATACCCGTATCAACAGAGCTCCTTTCAGCAACCACCACAAGCACCTCCGATGAATTAGTCCGCACAAGGAGAATCCTTGAGTACCAAAATGAGGAGAAAGAGGAACTTCTGTACCCTTCCCACTACCCTGGTCAAAAGCTTGGAACTACTCTGAAAAGCTGGATTAATCACTCCACTCAACCCACGTCCTCCACCGAGTCCTGTTCCCGATACTTGGAGAATGAATGAGAATTGTGCATACCATCAAGCAGCAGGCCATGACACGGAACGCTGCTTAGCTCTCCGTCACTGTATTCAGAACCTCATTGAAGCCGGAACCATTCCCACACCTGGCGGGACCAATGTTACCAACAACCCCCTTCCCAACCATGCTCCACCTGCGGGAATTAATGCCTTGACCACTGATGAAGAAGGCTTTGATCCCGTAGGACCTCTCCAAGATGACCCAGCCTACAAAGCACCAGTTGTGCTACCAGCAAAGGCTCAAGTGGCCCCAGGCCTCAATCCGATAATCGACCAATGGATGGCTAAGATGAACTTCCTACCCGGGCAGGGTCTAAGAAAGGCCAATCAAGGGATTTCACAACCACTCACAATCAAGACCAATCATGGAAAAGCTGGGATAGAATGGACCCAGGACAAGAAGAAACCGCCATGGAAGCCTCAGGGCCTTCCCAAGGAGACAATCTGTATGACATAAACCTCCCCCAAAGCCTTCAGTTGGTCTACAGAGCCAGAGTCATCAGAAACCATGGAGGGATCAGACCCAGCATCCCTTTGGATACAGCAAATCACCCAGTCAGGAAGGGTATATCAGCCACCACTAATGGATGCCGAGAAATCACCACCTCCTAATGAAACAGGAGAAGATCGAGTACTAGAACAGCTGAAGAAAACTCAAGCACATATCACCATTTGGGGCCTTTTGGTTGCCTCCAAACCCCACAGGACCGCTTTCATCAAGCTCCTAGATGAGGCTATCATATAGCCAGACTCTACACCCGAACAACTGCCGAACATGATCGGGTCACTTACAGTCCAGAGAAGTCTGTCATTTTCAGATGAAGAATTATCTCCCTTTGGGAAAAAACACAGTTTGGCCCTCCATATTAATGTCAGAACCTGAGAAAAAAATCTTGTCGCAAGTCCTCATCGACAACGGGTCGATTATAAACGTTTGTCCCCTGAAAATCGCCAAATGTCTGGGTATCTTAGACTCAGAGCTTTCTCCGTCAGCAGTGACCGTTAGAGCCTATGACAACACTAGAAGGGCTGTTCTGGGTTCCTTAAAGCTGGATCTCATGGTTAGTCCCGAAAACTTTCCAGCAGACATTCAAATCATAGATATTCCCTCCAGTTTTAACCTCCTATTAGGAAGAGCATGGCTGCACGACATAGGAGCACTCCCCTCCTCCTTACATCAAAAGATCAAGATACCCTTCGAAGGGAATATAATTACCATCCAAGGAGATCCTGAAAGGACCTTGGCAGATCTGGAGTTACCTGTGTTGGGCATCGGGAGTCAAAGCATACAGTTAGGAGGTTTTTCATACGAGCCTCAAGTACAAGCTCTCACTACCCAGAGAATCGAATACCTCTCCCCCGATAATATCCCCGGTCTCAGCACCAAGGTCACAAATATGTTGAGAATGATGAAATACTTACCAAGAGCCAGCCTGGAAATGGGACAGCCAGGATTACTTCAAGCCTTAGAACTAGTAACTAGGTAAGAAAGAGAAGGATTGGGGTACCAGCACACCGAAGAAGACAACCAAGAGAAAAAGGGTCGAGGACATCAATACCCGAGTTTTAGCTCTCTAAACTGGTTTTTCATCAAAGAAGGAGAGGACTTCCCCTTTTGTGGCTTTCAAGAGCCTTGGAGAAACAGCGACAGAGATAACTTTCCAGGATGGGAAATCTTCTATGAAGAGGACCTTTATCTCAAAGAAAGTGTTACCCTTATCTCAAAGAAAGTGTTATACACAGCTTCTCTGCCAAGTTAACGATCGGGCCAAGAGAGGAAAGTGAAGACAAGGAAGAGGAAGAAATGATCGGAAATCTCTTCGATGTCATGGCTCTAGGAGATAATGAGTCAGGAGACGACCCTGTACACTTAATACACGCTGACCCAGACTATCAGGAAAATGGGGGAAAGAGTGAAATTGTAAGGGTAAAAGATGAAAGCGAGAGTAGGGCTAAAGAAAAGTCTCTCTTAGATTTACTTTTTAAACTTGTACCTGTAAGCACTGTCATTAATGAGGAAGACTCTATTTTGCGTTATCCTATTAGTTCCAATTCTATAATTGCTTATATAGAACTGGAAAGACTAAATGAACACCCTGAATGGGAGGAACAGCGCATACGAAGGAGATACTCTTATGATTAATCTGGGGACGAAAAAAGAAAAGAAAGAAGTTCATATTGGGGCAAGTCTAAGTAAAGCGGAAAGAGAGGAGTTCACACAAACTCTGAATGAGTACGTGGATGTCTTCGCCTGGTCCTATGCTGACATGCCAGGTTTGAACAGTCAGATAGTCATGCACGAGATACACACCAAGTCAGAGTTCAGGCCCGTCAAGCAGAAGTTGAGAAAACTTACGCCAGAATGGTCCTTGAAAGTGAAAGAGGAGGTGATGAAATAACTGAGTGTGGATTTTTTACGAGTGGTCAAGTATCCCTCGTGGCTAGCCAACATTGTGCTTGTTCCAAAGGCAAATAGGAAGGTCCGCATGTGTGCGGATTACCGGGATCTTAATAAAGCTTGCCCAAAAGACGATTTTCCATTACCCAACATTGATCTGATAGTGGATAATACTGCCAACCATGCCTTGAAGTCATTCATGGACGGTTTTGTCGGATATAATCAGATCAAGATGCACCCAGACCACCAAGAGAAAACGGCATTTATCACTCCATGGGGAACGTATTACTACACATTTATGCCATTCGGGCTAAAAAACGCTGGGGCAACATATCCGAGGGCAGCTACCGCCATCTTCCACGATATGATTCATAAAGAGGTAGAAGTGTATGTGGACGACAGGATAATCAAGTCGAAGGAGAGAGAAGGCCATGTACCATCTTTACGAGCCTTTTTTGACCGCCTCCGCCGGTACCAGATGAGACTCAACCCGCAGAAGTGTGTGTTCGGGTGACCAAAGGAAAACTCCTAGGCTATGTCGTCAGTAAAAAGGGAATCGAGGTGGACCCTGCCAAAGTTCGAGCTATTCAAGAAATGCCCGAGCCTCGTACTGAGAAAGAAGTCCAGGGATTTTTGGGTAATTTGTAGTACATCAGTAGGTTCATCTCTCAGCTCACTCAGACATGCGAGACTATCTTCAAACTCTTGAGGAAATCTTCGCCAGAAAAATGGGACAGTCAGTGCCAGGAGGCTTTTGATAGAATCAAAGACTATCTCTTTAAACCCCCAGTATTAGCCCCACCATAAATCGAACCGCCACTAATCTTATACCTAACGGTCATGGATTCAGCTGTAGGAGCTATGCTAGCCCAACATGTGATTGATACCCGAAAAGAGCAGACCATCTACTACATCAGCAAGAAACTTTCACCATTTGAGGTAAACTATACGCCGATAGAGAAGTCATGCACTGCTCTTGTTTGGGTGACACAGAAATTACGGCACTACATGCTAGTTTTCCAAGTCATCCTGGCATCACGAATAGATCTGCTGAAATACCTCTTTGAGAAGCCAGCTCTCTCAAATCGTATGGCAAAATGGTTATTCTTACTCTCCGAATTCGATATCACATACATGACCCAAAAGGAAGTCAAAGGCAAGATCATAGCTGATTATCTGGCCCACAATCCGATATTGGGGGACATGTTAGAAGAAGCCGAATTCCCAGACGAAACTATCATGAATGTCAAGATCGACGAAGACTGGAAGTTATACTTTGACGGAGCCGCCAACCAAAATAGGAATGGAGTAGGCATCTTGTTAGTCTCTCCAGACCAAACTCACTTTCCGATATCATATCGTCTGAACTTCTTCTGCACCAATAATATGGCCGAGTATGAAGCCTGTATAGGTGGATTAGAGATTGCACTCCAAAGGGGTATATGGAGAATACAAGTGTACGGAGATTCGGCATTAGTGGTCCACCAAGTGCTATAAGAATGAAAAGTCAGAGATGAGAAGTTGGTACCATACCTTCCCCGACTGAGGATGTCGCAGGAAGATTTGAGCATTCAGAGTTTTACTACGTCCCCAGATCACAGAACAATTTTGCTGACGCACTAGCAACCTTGGCATCAATGATTGATATCCCGGAGGGGATGAAAGAAATAACTCTTACTATACAAAGAAGACCCGGACCAACACACTGCATGGCCCTTGAGGTAGAGAATGAAAAGGAGGGGGACTCAACCACTTGGTTTTCTGACATCTGGAACCTATTAAAAAATCATCTATATCCCCAGCAAACAGATAAGAAAACGCGGATCTCACTCAGAAGGCTAGCATCAGGGTTCATATTTTGTGCCGGAAGGCTGTATAAGAGGAATTACGACGGGACCCATCTCCAATGTCTCACTGAAGAAGAATCCGTCAAGGTGATGGATCAGATACATGGGGGCGATTGCGGACCTCATATGAGCAGCCATACACTTGCCCGCAAAATCATCAGACAAGGTTATTTCTGGTCTACTTTGCAAAACGACTGTTTAATTACGTACGCCGTTGCCACAAATGTCAAATTTACGCTAAGTCTCAGAAACTTTCTCCGAAAGAGTTGTACAACATGACTGCTCCCTGACCTTTCGCTACCTGGGGAATTAACATCATTGGGAAAATTTCGCCCAAAGCCAACAACGGCCACGAATTTATACTAGTGGCCATTGACTATTTCACCAAATGGGTAGAGGCCGAGTCTTTCCAGACCCTTGAGGCCAAGAAAGTTGCCCGATTCATCAAACGGAATATCGTCTGTCGGTATGGGGTCCTACACGAAATTATCTCGGACAACGGCACCCACTTCGAAGGAGAAGCTAATATAGTCATGGAAGAATACGGTATTACCCAACATAAATCTTCACCGTACAGACCGCAAACCAATGGGGCAGTTGAGGCTGCCAACAAGAATTTGAAGAATATCTTAAGCAAGATGACCGACACCTGTCGAGACTGGCCAGAAAAATTACCATATGCGTTGTGGGGATACCGCACCACTGAGAGGGTCTCTACTGGGGCAACACCATCTTCACTTACATACGGGATGGAAGCAGTCCTCCCTGTTAAATTAGAGGTTCCCTCCCTCAGAGTAATGCTAGAGAATCAAGTTAATGAGCTGGAATGGGTCCAGGCACGTTACGACAAATTGGCATTATTAGATGAGAAAAGATTGAAAGCCGCGTATCACCACCAAGGGTATCAGAGGAGAATCGCTCGAGCATTTAATCGGAAAGTAAAGACTCGGGGCATCAATGAGAACGACATTGTGTTGAAAGAAATTCGAGAACCAGCAAAAGACCCAAGAGGAAAGTTCGGGCAAAAGTGGACAGGACCATACATCGTCAAAGAGATTGATACAGGGGGTGCCGCTATACTCGCTGATTTGGACGGACAATTACTGCATTCTCCAGTCCACATTGATCGACTGAAGAAGTACTACCAATAGATGTAACATGTATAATTTAGAACTACGTAAACCTGAGCCCCAACTCAAAATTGTGTCTTTGGAAAAAATCAAAAGGGGAACGTAGGCAACCTGAGAAGTGACTTCAGGCCCGGTTTAAACATTATGAAGAAATTTATTTCTCGTAACAAAGTCCCTTGTTTATTATTAAGATGGTTCAGAACACCGAAGGTTACAAAGGAGATACATCATACAGAAAACCTAATCCCTAGGGGTTGGCCAAGCTGGGTCTTCAGTAGCCAAGTCAATTCGAGCCTCATCCAGAATCAGGTACGCAGAGACAATGCTTCCCTCTGTAGGCTCAGAATCCATGAACTGAAACCACTCCATCTGAAAGGGGTCATCAATCAGCTCATCTTCAAGAGATCCCCAAAGAGAACAGATGATGTCAGCCCGGAGGGGCCTGAAAATACCGAAACAGGCATGGTTGAACTGACGAGTCAGTCGAGCACGCCACATTCTCTCCACCGATGAAGAAACATGCTGGGTCAAGAATTTTGACTTGGAAGAGAAATTATTCAGGCCAAGGGGAATGCCCTGGGGAATGTTAAACTGCCGAAGAAGACGTCCTGGGAGATAAGTGAACCAAAGCCCACGGAGCCGAACGTAATTTTGCCCCCCGGTACTAAGCACTATCGCCCTCAGCTTCCACCAAGGAATGTTCCACCAAATGGCCCTAAAATTCTCTGAAAATCATACCGTCCAATCAGAGGAAGACATGGTCAAGGCACCAAAGAGGGGACGGTGGAAGAAGAATATCGGGTTGTCAAGCTGAACCCCATTGAAACCCACTAATCGGAAACGCTCCAATAGCCACATGTATAGCAAGCATGGACTTCCCCTGAAGAAGGGTGAAGCTCCCCTTTGGAGATCATCTAGACCATTCAGAGTCTCGGCCAAAACTATGGGCACCATGGATTCCCCATTCCTTGCCTGATAGATCAAGCTCAGAATAGTCAGATCGACACGGGAGGAGCCCGTCACCAGTAGCATATCAGAAACCAGACAAATCAAGGCCGCCACGGTACGCCCCGCACTATAAGAAGCTTTCTCCTCGTAATGATGAAAGAACCTCACCATTTTATAAAAATCAAGAAGTCCGTCAATAATAAAACCATCACACGCCGCTTGGGGAATGGCTAACAGGGCAATCAGCATTTCTCGAGGACCGATTTCTTCTACGGGAATAGCCATCGGAAGGCAAACGTCAGAACGCAATAGCCAAGAAAATTCTTCATAAGTCGGGCAGAGCTTATCTAGTCCGAAACGGAAAAGATGATGGCAGGACTCCAAAAGTACAAAGCGCCAAGCAAAAAGGAAAAATCTACAGGACGATGGCGCCAGCTCGCTAAAGGACTGAATACACCAAAGTTAGCCATTCTCAAAAGATATCATAGCATCTCGGGCTTCAACATAAGAAAAATCAGAATTTGTGAAATAAGAAGACATTGTGGAAAAGGTGTGAGGATGAAGGAAGGAGGATGGGTGTATTTATAGCAAAAAAGAGGGATCCTATACTTGTTTGTCGCGCGACAAACCCACATCCAGGAGAAAATGTCGCGCGACAAACTCCCTTGGTGTGCTCTGTTTTGAGTTTTTCTTACACGTAAGAGTCAGTTTTGCCAAAAGATCTACTTTTATGCATTTGTGCTCACTTTACTCTTTTGCAGATACCTTAAGTAGCATCCCATCACGAAGGTATGATTCTTACTTTATCAGCCCACGTAAATTATTTTTCATCATTAGATAAATAAATGCGTGACATCAGACACAAATAAAGATTTTATATAAAACTAATAAAAGAACAGTTTTCTACAAAAACCATGTCTAAAAGTCTAAAAAATAAAAACTACATATTTGTCAGGACTAACTAAATACAGGAAGGAAAGCTAATCTAATCGGGAGCATTTGGACACACTCGCACTATCACCCGAACCCTCCTCGGGAGTAGGATCGACCTCTGGGATGCCCTGAGTAGAAGGAACTGCTACCTGAGAAGGCCCCGTCGACTGGACTGGTGCCGTGGGGCGAATCACCGAAGACCGAGATCGCCTAGAGGTCCGACTACTGCTCCTCCGAGATTCCGTCCGAGCATGAGAGGAAGACAGAGGGTCATCTGTCCGCAAGGAGACATCGATCGCCCTCTGGTAGTCACGTATGTATGTCGTGGGGTCTCGACCAACATACTGGAGCAGGTTCCAGCGGTAGAGGTACTGGGAATGCCAAGCTCTTAGGTTTGCCACACGCACGCTCACCCTCTGAAAAGGAAAGAAAGAAGAATCAGCACTGTTAAAATAAATAAATATGGATATGAAGAGATATTGAGAGAAGAAAAGCACGTACCTCATTATCAGGGCGGCGACCCAAGTAGTCGAACGTATCCTCCGGAAGAGGATACTCGGGCACTGTATACCGACGTAGACCGGCACCGACATAGGAGATGAATGGATGAACCCATCGGCATGGCAGCAGAAGTAGACCCACTCTCCTCACAAATAAGGAACAAAGGAGGACGAGAAGATGAGCCACCGAGACCTGTGGATCTGACCGGAGGGCCCATGGCAGTAGACGGAAGAGGAGTCAGCGTGGCAAAAGTACGAACACCAGGAGGGTCCACAACGGCTGTCTCCCTCAGAGGTGGGACCCCTCCAGAAGTAGCAACATCAGCAGCAGTAGAAGGAGTCCGCCCAAACTGCTCATAATCGACCCCGAAGCCCGCAAGCTCCCAGGATCGCTCAGATAAGTCACCTCTCTTTCTCTCAGTATGCTGCTCCTCTCTCGGTATGGTCTGAGACGACTACTCTAGAACCACCGCTGTCCCACCTCCCTCAGCACCCGCGGGCCTATCATCACCACCCTCGGGTCTATCACCACCTCCCTCAGCCCCAGCAGGGACGTCCCTCTCCCCATCAGTGTCATCATCGTCGGAATCCAAAATGTTGTCCCTCTGATCAGGGACAGGTGGCAAATGACCTGGGACCATCCGGGACAAAAGAGTCTGCCCTCGTATGTAGTTGGGATTGCCTCCCAACGCCCGGTACCTCTCATAAAAGACCCGTCCCCGAGTCCCCTTCGGCTCCCTCATCAGGTAGCAGGCACTAAAGACAGTATAATCACCCTCATTGGTGAACGTATGGAAGCCAAGCCTGCCTACAAGCGCCTGCACCATCACAGGGTCAATATCACTCGTCCGCCTTATCTAAACTGGCAGGAATAAAGGAACCCGAGGCCACTAGACAGGCGAATACTAGCGAATGACCCTCTCGCCCAGATAGAAGTGAAGGTTGTACTCATCTCTGAAAAGCCGCCTGGTCCTCGAGGCGGTCAGAGCACGGTCATATCCAACATGAAGACCCAGATCACCCCAAGGGGCCCACTCAATCTGAGATAAGATTTTATTTCAGTAATTTATATTCTACTTTGCTATTTATTGAAAAGCAACAATCCTAAGATATTTACCTGCTCCTCCAACAGGTCGTGTACAGCAGCAGCTCCGGTCTCCCGAGTTCGATATACATAAGAAGCCCTGTAGTTCCCCGCGATGAATCGACGGAGAAAGGGGAATTGGTCCTCGTTCTCAACGAGGAGATCCACCTGGGCGCGACCCAACTCTGAAAAGAAAATATAAAGGATTTCAACAATAATCAACAGGTAATATATGAAGGTCCAAGGCAAAGACAAAAGGACTAAAGTATGTACCTCCCACAGCAATGAGAAGCCCTTGAGGTTCAGGGCTAAATGGCGAGAAACCTGGTCCATGGCATCATATAGGACGATAAGAATAAATCCTCCCCAATCATAGTCGAACATAATGCTAAAGTCCCGAAGATAGGGCAGCCACCATAGATGGGCCGTGTCCCCCCCACGAGCCTCGAACAAATCATAGAGTGTTAGTAAGAGAAGGACACAGGCATACTAACGCGCCTCCTGACGGGTCATAGGAACCCCTAAGGCAACCAGTCGAGCTCTCTTTGTGGCTAGCCGCATAACCAAGACGCCCCGAGGAATCGTATCACCGGAACTCCGTCACTCCATAACCTAACAATGCCCTCTGTCGTCAGACGCAAAGGAACATCGATCTGAATGGGGACCCCCCCTGAAGGAATTTCGGTTAGAGCAAAAAGATCGAGGGGGGTCATCGTCATCTCACCCCAGCTCTAATGGAAGGTATGAGTAGTATCTCACTAATGGCAAGCCAGTGCCGACACCAAAACTGTCGCCCTAGAAACTCGCTCCGGGAGGGCGTTGACGAGAGAGCCAAAAGGAGTCGCGAGAATCAACTCCTGAACAGGGGCTGGTGCCCGTCGCCACTCTAGAGATATAGTGTTGGGAGAACCCCAACCTCGGCCAACCCACTACAGACAACAGAGAGATATATATATATATATAAATATAAGGTTATAGGGGTAAATTATGTAATTTTCCAAACCTGAGGGTACTTTGGTGTAATTATGAGAGTTACAGGGGTAAATTATGTAATTTTCCAAACTTGAGGGTACTTTGGTGTAATTATGAGAGTTATAGGGTTATAGGGGTAAATTATGTAATTTTCCAAACCTGAGGGTACTTTGGTGTAATTATGAGAGTTATAGGGTTATAGGGGTAAATTATATAATTTTTCAAACTTGAGGGTACTTTGGTATAATTACGAGAGTTATAGGGTTATAGGAGTAAATTATGTAATTTTCCAAACCTAAGGGTACTTTGTTGTAATTACGAGAGTTATGGGGTTATAGGGGTAAATTATGTAATTTTCCAAACTTGAGGGTACTTTGGTGTAATTATGAGAGTTATGGGGTTATAGGGGTAAATTATGTAATTTTTCAAACCTGAGGGTACTTTGGTGTAATTATGAGAGTTATGGTGTTATAGGGGTAAATTATGTAATTTTCCAAACTTGAGGGTACTTTGGTGTAATTATGAGAGTTATAGGGTTATATGGGTAAATTATGTAATTTTCCAAACCTGAGGGTACTTTGGTGTAATTATGAGAGTTATAGGGTTATAGGAGTAAATTATGTAATTTTCCAAACTTGAGGGTACTTTGGTGTAATTATGAGAGTTATGGGGTTATAGGGGTAAATTATGTAATTTTCCAAACCTGAGGGTACGTTGGTGTAATTATGATAGATATAGGGTTATGGGGTAAAATGATGTAATTTTTCAAACCTGAGGGTACTTTGGTGTAATTTTGAGAGTTATGGGGTTATAGGGGTAAATTATGTAATTTTCCAAACCTGAGGGTACTTTGGTGTAATTATGAGAGATATAGGGTTATGGGGTAAAATTATGTAATTTTCCAAACCTGAGGGTACTTTGGTGTAATTATGAGAGTTATAGGGTTATAGGATAAAATTATGTAATTTTCTAAAACCTGAGGGTACTTTGGTGTAATTATGAGAGATATGGGATTATAGGGTAAAATTATGTAATTTTTCAAGCCTGAGGGTATTTTGGTGAAATTATGAGGGTTATAGAGTTATGAGGGTACGTTATGTAATTTTCTAAAAAAAACCTTAAGGGTATCTGTAGACACCCCGATCCGTGACCCCCGCAAGAACCCTAACGACCTTCGAAAGTACTGTTTTTTAGCCCGGAACTCACCCGAACACCCGAAACTGCCCCGAAAGAGTTTGTTGGCCAAACAAACGCGTTTTAAGTTGAAATGTCGCGCGACAGTCCAGTATGTCGCGCGACAATCCCCTTTCCAGGGACATGTCACGCAACATTCACCCCACCATTCCACTTTTTGACTCAGCAGTGAGTCAGAATCATCATTAAAAGCAGTATGTCGCGCTACATTCTCCCCTTCCAGGGACATGTCGCGCGACAAACGCCCCACCACTCCACTTTCTGACTCAGCAGTGAGTCAGAATCATCATTAAAGTAAGTGTCGCGCGATAGTCAAGATTGTCGCGCGACATATTGCCAAATGTCGCGCGACATTCCCACTTTCCAGTGACATGTCGCACGACATACTGCCAAATGTCGCGCGACATTTACCCTTTCGGCACTATAAATAGGCCAACACCCCCATGGGTTCTAGACACCAACTTCATAGCATAAAAACAGCAATTTCGGAGCTGAAAGCAGTGCAGAAAATAGCAACAAGCATTTTCGATTATTGTCTTATTTCTGAAGAGTAGAATCTATTCTCGACACTCGACGTGTCCAGTCTCGGGAATCGAACTCTCGGAAATATCTGAAGAAGGAGAAGATTATTATCGCCGGAGATATCAGATATCTTATTTAAAACAAGTCTACAATACAACTAACATACAAATATCTTATTTAAATTAGTAGAAGAGACTTTATTTACCTTCCCGACGAGAATAATAATAAGAAAGAAAATATGGTATGGCAGAGATATCTCCGGCGATAATAATCTTCTCCTTCTTCAAATATTTCCGAGAGTTCAATTCCTGAGACTAGACACGTCGAGTGTCGAGAATAGATTCGACTCTTCAGAAATAAGACGATAATCGAAAATGCTTGTTGCTATTTTCTGCACTGCTTTCAGCTCCGAAATTGCTGTTTTTATGCTCTGAAGTTGGTGTCTAGAACCCATGGGGCTGCTGGCCTATTTATAGTGCCGAAAGGGCAAATGTCGCGCGACATTTGGCAGTATGTCGTGCGACATGTCCCTGGAAAGTGGGAATGTCGCGCGACATTTGGCAATATGTCGCGCGACAATCTTGACTGTCGCGCGACACTTACTTTAATGATGATTCTGACTCATTGCTGAGTCAGAAAGTGGAGTGGTGGGGCATTTGTCGCGCGACATGTCCCTGGAAAGGGGAGAATGTTGCGCGACATACTACTTTTAATGATGATTCTGACTCACTGCTGAGTCAGAAAGTGGAGTGGTGGGGTGAATGTCGCGCGACATGTCCCTGGAAAGGGGAATGTCGCGCGACATACTTGACTGTCGCGCGACATTTCAACTTAAAACGCGTTTGTTTGGCCAACAAACTCTTTCGGGGCAGTTCCGGGTGTTCGGGTGAGTTCTGGACTAAAAAACAGTACTTTCGAAGGTCGTTAGGGTTCTTGCGAGGGTCACGGATCGGGGTGTCTACAGTAATAAGTATTCATTTAACTCTCCCAAGAGGTATTCACCATCACGATCTGATCGTAGTGACTTGATACATTTTCCTAGACGCTTCTCCATTTCTGTCTTGAATTCTTTGAATTTCTCAAAGACTTCAGACTTACGTCGCATTAAGTAAATGTATCTATATTTTAAATAATCATCTACAAATATGATGAATACTCAAAGCCTCCTATAGTCTGGACATTCATGTGACCATACAAATCAAAGTGAACTAGTTTTAACTATTCTTTAGCGCTATAGCCTTTTGCCGAGAATGATCTCTTAGTCATTTTACCTTCTAAACATGATTCACAAACTGGAAGTGCCTCCACTTCCAATGAACCTAATGGCCCATTTTCGACCAGTTTTTGAATTCTTTTTAGATTAATAAGACCAAGGCGTAAATGCCAAAAATACAATTGGTTCATTTTGAAGGTTCCTTTCTCTTAATCGGTAAACTATTAATGCTATTTAATTCACTCAGTTGTAGTACTAACAAGTCAGGATTATTACTGAAAAGATCAATCATTAATGTACCAGAACAAACGAACTATTTATTTTTTCTAATGATCATTGATTTATCATTAAAATAATCAAATTATTTGTCCTCAACCAATCTCGAAATAGAAATTAAATTCCTTCTAATGGAAGATACATATAGTCATTCCTTAATCATTAATATCCTATTCTGACTAGATTGAAGATGAATATCTTCTACTACAACTGTTGCCACAATCGTAGCTGGCCATATATAAATTTTCTCTATTTTTAAATTGTTTGGTTTCCTGGAACCCCTGCAAAGTATTACAGACATGATTAGTGGCTCCTGAATCTACACACCAGGCACTCGTAGATCGGACCACTAAACTAGATACAACAATAAATAGATGAAATTTACATAAGTTATTATAACGGTTTAGAAAACTGGGACAATCTTTCTTCAAATGCACTTTCTACTGACAGTGAAAACACTAGCCCATAGGCTTTTTCACTCCTCCTAGAGGTTCAGCGACTACTGCACGCACTGCCCCTTGTGGGACTGCGGCTTATGCATTCTTCTTCTTCCTTTCTTGCTTTTGGGCATAGAAGTTAAAG
Organism: Lonicera japonica; assembly: GCA_021464415.1. NCBI lineage: Eukaryota > Viridiplantae > Streptophyta > Magnoliopsida > Dipsacales > Caprifoliaceae > Lonicera > Lonicera japonica. Next base: position 39,078,414 of record CM038471.1, read on the forward strand.
CTTTCCCAGCCACTAAGTACTAGCCAGCTTACTAAGGAGTTCCTCAGCTGCTTGGAATTCTTTAAGAAGCTCCAACAATGAATAAAGCTTATTCATGTTTTAATTATGTCAAAATCCCTTAAATAAGTCCAGCAGCGACTGGAGAACGATATCGACCTGAGTTTTCCCATCAATTTCATCTCCAAAGATCTCTTAGTTCATTCAGAAGTCTGATCATCTATAAAACAAGATCCTTAACTCGGGTTCCTTCAGCAATAGTCGTGTTCATGAGGCCTTTCATCGAAACCTACCTTGCGGCATGATCCTGATCCCCAAAAATATCTTTGAGGTTCAACATTATGTCGTAGGCAGTGGCAAAAGACTAATTCTAATGTTGTAGCACACTTGACAAAAATGCCTGAATGTAAAACCACACCATCTCATCAGTCTTTTTTCACCTTCGGCAAGCCTGGGTTTTCTTATCGGTCGCTCCCTTAACCGGTTATGCTGGACAAGACTCAGTGAGCACAAACTTGTACTCTTTAACAGTAAGCGCAATGTTCAAGTTCCCCTTTTTCAGTTAATATAATTAAGTCCAATCAATTTGTTTTAGTTGAGAATAATTAAAAGTGGATCGAAAGAGTTTGCCATTTTAAAACTTGAGAATCACATACAAATTATGTTGGACAATAATAACTTTGAACACATATTTTAAATATGGCACCCTCTACCATTTCAAAAAGCATTCGCCAGCAGCCTAAGACTTTAAACAATATGCCCCGTTAATGAGGTCGTCTATTATTTATTATTTCTTAGACATATATAAACCTATTAAATTTTACTATCTAAACAATCCTTTATCGTCAAGCAATACATACTATCTTAGACAATCCTATATTGTCAAGTAAAATTTAAATAGCCGACTTCCTTTGGTCATACAAATAATAGTAGAGCTTCAGTTGGAGAGCATACTATTATTTATATCTAAGTGTATACCATCATTTAATTTAGTCCAATGATTCTGCAATTTATTCTCTCCGATATGGAGGTGAGCACTAAAACCCACACGAAAAATAAATCACATTATTTAAAATTATCAGTCAGTGAAATTTGTACAATGATTCCGTAATCTATTCTTTCCGATATTGAGGTGAGCACTATAACACACAGGAAGAATAAATTACATCATCTACAAATCAATGATGGAGACCGTGTGATTTTTATGTGAAAAAACCCCTCACCCAATTAGTATTTAAAACATTATTTTCTGAGGGTTAAGAAAATTTTATATTACGTTCTAGTCAACTAAAATACAAGGGTATGAAATATAAAAGACATGTGCAATAAAATTATCTTGCTGTTTTTTCTTTAAAAAATTTATATTTTTTAATTACGCAAAATTTATATTTATATACCCTTTTTTAATTTGATAAGAACTAAATATAAAATAAAAGGTGATCTAGGTATGGTCATGTATCCATGTTGCCCAAAATTATAAGAAAACCTAATAATTAAACACATATGACCAACACGCAATCACACAAAGCATTAACCCATTCAATAATAAGAATAATTAAATCCCTGCTATTATGGTCCAAGCTTCATCATATCCCTAGTCCGTTGGAAACTTGTCACGACCTATGTCGCTACTTCACTGACTATGTCGGAAATCAACCTTGATGGAAACGCCTTCTTCAACGTTCTTCGTTAAAGAAACTGCAATCTGAGATACAAAGGTCCTATGCCTCAATTTAAGGAGTTCACACATAAACTATTATATCTAAATTGTAAATAAAATTACATAGATCCTATGCCTCCTTTTAAGAAGTTCACAAATCTGATCTAAATTTAATTTACAACCATGAATAATACCCAAATCATCATGCACATTAAAATTAACCATGAATAAAAATATCGTGGGATCTAATCACATAAAACATAATTACGTGACCATAATAGCGGGACAAGAACACTGTAAAACAAGGGTTAACGAGTTCTACGTTCTATCCAACAACAACATGCATGAATATATTTAACTGGACAACATGGCTAGTTCAATCCATATGCAGTATCAAAGAAAACCAATCGCTCTGACACCAAATGATGGAGACATAAATACAGGATCGTTCGATATTGCGTATAAATTGAACAAAAAAACTTTTGCTAAAACCCTATAAGAATAAATGGATTTGACCTTTGTGGATCATGTAGAGGATCCATATAAGGAGACTAGGGTTTGAAAGTATCAGATTGCGATTTGGTTAGATTTTTTAATTCTCGCTGGGTTACGAAAATCGATTGTTTTCGCTACTAAGACGACATCTGATTGTCCTAATTTTTTGTGCTTTTAAGAGTAACTTTGCGTTTCGAATGACATATCCAAAAATCAGTCCGATCCAACGGTGCGATCAAAAGTTACGATTAATTTACGACTGCTGTGCCGAAAAACCTAAAGATGTTCTATCGTATTCCTTCCACCATCAAATCTTGCACTGAGTGTGGGCTACAGTATCACCAAGATTTTCTCCTCTCTCAATAGAACAAACCCTAACTCATGAGAATTATTGTTATTATGAGAAGAGATAAAGCCGGCGTATATATAAGGCTACGTTAGGGACCTTAAGGAGAAATAAGTATTTGGGCTTCCTATAGAAAGTTGGAATCCTAATTCCACTATGAATTAGTTCTTTCCATAAATTATAATTCACACCACTAAAGAATTATAATTGCACTCCCGTCCTTATCTCAAAATTATATTTCGAGATCCTTATTATTAAATACTTTTTATTCTCCCCACGTTAAGATTACAGATAACCGTCATTTAAATTAAATTACTGACAATTATATTTAAATGACTTCTTAATCCTTGAGCCTACCACTTAACTTATTTGACATGTCAGATTAACATAATCCACCTACAGGGTTTAACATGATGAAAACTTATAAGCTTCTCAAGGGGCTATCATCAATCCCTATACCGGGACATGAATTTCGTCAATAATTAATATTCATCATACATATAGTGTCGTCATCCAATTCACGAAGATTATTGATCCATAAATGAATCTCACTATGACTGAGTCAAAACAACAAACACTACATATATATGTCTATTTAATTATTTCAAGATTAAGAGCATAAGTAATCATAATAACCATGGGATTTTAAATTGTTTTATATAGTCAGTATAAAAATAATTAACCCAAACTGGCCCTATTCAATACACACAAAGTGTACTAGCACAACGAGTTAAAACTATATCGTTTTATGTAGTTAAGATAAACTACTAAAACTTGTTCTACAATCCTACCGATGGGTGTCCAATTCCATCTAAGACTGCGAACCATTAAACTTATATTCCACAAGAACAATGATATGATCTTCTGTGTGTAAGCTATACTCTGCACACCAAATCATCTACTATATGGAATAACATACACACATGCACAATATTTAAATAAATAATATAATGCAATCATTACCCATAAAGATTCTCATTAAAATAGCAAAACGAAGTTTATAACATATCCAAACCAACAAGAAAATTATGGCTTTTACTATATCACTCTAACAAGATAGGCAGAAGAAATGCGATGATTCAGGGCCGAACAACAACGATCGATGAAAGAAATGTAAGCTCAGGTCCTGCTGCTTCTTAGATGGAATGCTTCTGGTGTCGATTCTACTTCCAACAAACAGCCATAGGTTCACTCTTTTTTTTTTATTTCGAGACTTCAAGTTATTTTTTTTAACATTGAACATTTTACGACTTGATGTATATTTTGAATATTGAACATTTTGAAACTTTATGTATATGTTGAGAGTTTTATTAAATTTTGCAAATTACATGATGTAGTTTTGTGAATTGTAATGTAATTTTGTGAACTAGGATTTTTGAGAATTGATTGTTTGGGATTACAGGTTGTTTTTGGTATAAAATGCAACTTCAGCTGCACGAGTTACTATAATTCTAGCTTACGTGACACACATTGATCTATATACATCGCCTAAGAAGGCCATATGTCCAATCTTAGCATCTTAGGCAATATACCCTTTTGCATTCTTTGCATAAGGTGATATCTTAAGCAACGTACACTTATATCTTAGGCGACAGACAATGTGTACGTTGCTTAAGAGCTTTTTAGGCAACGGACCAATGTTTTTACGTCGCCTAAGAGCTTAGGCGACAAACATTCCTAGTTATTATCTATCGCCTAAACCCTTGTTGGGCTTCGTTTGGAGCCCTTTTGTATTTTTCTATGAGGTGGAATTGCCAAAGAAATGTATAACTTTACAAGCATATAGTATAGCTTCTCAAAGCAGTATTATATTTTGGCAAAAAGAATATTGCTTTTAGAATGTGGCTACCCTTTGTATATTCATAATTACACCATTAAACTTGCAACAATGGGTAATGATTATCCGTGTAAAACGATGGGGATTGGTGCGATTCTGCTAAAGATACCCGACGAGGTGGTACGTACTCTTGGTGACATCCACTATGTTCCTGATCTAAAAAAGAATTTGATCTCTTTAGGGGATCTTGATTCCAAAGGGTATCGTGTAATACTCGAGGGTGTAATTCTCTCCGGGGCTATGGTTGTGATGCAAGAAAAAAATGACTGTATTCTTTATTTTCTTCAAGGATGCACAGTGATTGGATTTGCTTCGATTATGACTGAAGAAAATGACATGATGAGGTTATGGCATATACAATTGGGTCATGCTAAGAATAAGGCTAGGACGATGTTGAATAAGTAAGGGCTACTTGAGGGTGCAAAAAGCTACAAACTAGAGTTTTGCGAGCATTGTGAGCTTGAAAAATAGAGTTGGGTAAAGTTTAGGACAGCAATACATTGCACGAAAGAAGCACTTGATTATGTGCACACAGATGTCTGGGAGCCGACAAAGACTGAATCCTTAGATGGAAATCATTATTCAAGGAGAACTTAGGCCTATCTTATGAAGTATAAGGACCAGGTCTTTGATGTGTTCTTAAAGTGGAAGGCGATGGTTGAGAACCAGATTGGTAGGAAAGTTAGAGTGCTCAGGTCAAATAACAGCGAGGAGTACCCTTGTGATTCTTTTAAAGATTTCTGCAAACAAGAAGGTATCATTCGCCACTTCACAATTAAAGGTATACCTCAACAAAATGGGATAGCTGAGAGGATGAATCGTACGATCCTTAAAAAGATGCAATGTATACTTTTCGATGCCAATTTGGATAAGCAGTTTTGAGCCGAAGCCTTATCCTATGCTACGTTCTTGGTTAATTGTTTGCCATTCCCGGGAGTGGAATAAAAAATACCAATGGAAGTGTGTATCGGATCTCATGCTAATTACAACAACATTAATATTTTTGGATGTCTAGCTTATTATCATGTTCGTGATGAGAAAATTTGATCCTAGGGCTCTTAGGGCAATATTCTTTAGCTCTTATGATGGGCTCAAAGGTTACAAATTGTGGTGTCTTCAAAGCAAGAAGATTATGATTAGTAGAGATACAACGTTTGACAAGGCGTCTATGCTTAAGACGACCTCGCCGACAAAAGGTAATTCTCCAATCACCATTGAAAAAGAGAACAAGGCGAGCGAGATAGTGGTGGAAAAAAAGTGACTACTCTAATTAATACTTAGGTTATAGATTCAGTGGAGGATTCCAATAAGGAAAATACGATTCTTGATGAGGCGTAGGAGCAATAGCGAAATTCGGTGAACAATAAACGATACCATCTTTGGTTAGTGGAAGGGAGTCTAGAGCTCGACATGCACTAGTTCAATATGGGTATAAAGACATGATGGCATACGCATTAATTAGTACGTTACACAGATGAGCCAACCTCGTATCGGATGGAAAGTGGCTATGGGGGATGAGATGGAGTCTCTCTGAAAAAATCGAACATATGAACTATAAGATTTGCCAAAGGGGAATAAACCTATCGGGTGCAAGTTAGTTTTCACTAAGAAGAACGGGGCTCTAGGGTCTAGTGTTCATTTCATGACAAGATTAGTAGCTAAGGTTTTGCACAAAAAGAAGGGGTGGATTATAATGAAGTGTTATCTCCGATTGTGAAGCACACCTCAATCCGGGCATTGTTGGCTATAGTGGAGCAATTTGATCTTGAACTTGAACAACTCAATGTCAGAACTACATTCTTGCATGGGGACCTAGAAGGATTCAAAGTTATTGGTAAGAAAAATAGTGTGTACAAACTTCATCTTTTACTCATTCCTAATCGCGCGTGGTCGCGCATGGTACAAGAGGTTTGACAAGTTCATGATCGCGCATAAGTTTACTAGGAGCGAATTTGATAATAATGTTTACTTCAACAAGCTCAAATCTGGAAATCTCATATTTTTAGTCAAATATGTTAACAATATGCGTATTGCTTCCCGGAGCTCGGTAGAGATCAACGTATTGAATGCTCAGTTAATCAAGAAGTTTGAGATGAAAGATTTAGGTGGAGCACGAAAATTTTAGGGATGGAGATCCTGCAAGATAGGAAGAGGGCACGATTGTGTCTTGGACAAAGATAATACTTTGAGAAAGTGGTTACTTGATTTGGGATGAAAAACCCAAAGCTAATAACTGTCCTATTAGCACCGAACTTCAAAGTCTCGGCAATGATGGCTCCTAGCTCCGAAGCAGAGGTAGAGTACATGACTCAAGTTCCTTATGTAAGTGCGTTTAATAGTTTGATATATGCCATGGTATGTACTTGACCGGATATTACTCAAGCCATGAGCATTATTAGTAGGTATATGGTGAACCTTGGAAAACTGCATTGGCAAGCCGTTAAGTGGGTTTTATGATATGTACGGGGTATGATGGAAAATGGTTGGTATTTGAAAAATCCAAAATGTCAACTGTTGAGGGTTTTGTGGATTCAGACTATGTTGGCGACCTAGACAAGCGGAGATTGACTACGGGTTATGTGTTTACATTGGGTAGTGGTCCATTGGGTTAGAGGTCGATGATTCAAAATATGGTAGGAACGTCTATCACATAAATGGAATATATTGCAATAATATAAGGTATCAAAGAGGTCGTCTAATTTCATGGTTTAGTTAGTGATCTTCGTTTAAAGCCGAAAAAAGTGGTGGTGCACTGTGACAATCAAAGTACAATTCACTTTACGAAGAATCAAGTTCATCATGGAAGAACCAAGCATATTAATGTCTGATATCACCTCATCTGGAAAATTATTAAAAATAGTGTTGTAAATCTAGTTAAAATAGGCACCAAAGATAATCGGGCAAATATTTTAACAAAGATTGCCCCGTTGGCTAACTTTTAGCATTGGTCGACGTTGGTCAATGTCCTTCGATGTTGATTCCCCTTGGGGGGCAGCGGTCCTAAGGGACCAAGAGGGGTGATAGGTAAGTATTTGATAAATTGATCATGGTGGAATGCATTGGGGTCTTGTGGGTGGATAATTGAAGATTTGGCTATGTATAGGAATCATATTCCTATTAGGTTTTGTATTGTCCAATTCTTAATTGGCTTTGTTTTGTCCAAATCCTAGTTCGATTTGTATTATCCAATTCATAATAGGTTTTGGCTTTGTGCATCCTTAGACCCATATGATTTATACTGTATAAATAGACTACTTGTCATAGGTTTTATTCATGAGTTGTGTTGTTTTGTTTTGTTTACTACCTAGATTATATAGTATATTTGAGAGATAATATTGAAAACTTTAATTGGTGGCTAAGGTTTGCTCTGGGCATTGTACTCGGAGTTGGTCTCATCAATAATAGCTATCACCCGGTGGATTAGTGGTGTTTTGTCAATACCACCAAATCGCTTGCATACTTGGTTAGTTGTTTTTCTCTTTAATATCTTATTATTCATATTGCTTGAATATCAGTGTGCACACTCCAATTCACGACTCTCGTGTGAATCCGGTTTTCATACAAAACGAGCATTATGTATTAAGTCTTGAATCATCATGCATATAGAAGGTCATTAGCAAAGACCCAACTTTGGTTTGAGGATTCAACATCCCCGAATCCTTTGGGAGTCTGCCACGCTAAATGTTGCCACTTCGCTTACTAGAAACGAAGAGTTACAATTAATTTATGAACCAGTTTCCATAGTAAAATTGAGTTTTTTAGGCATTTCGAGACGATTTTCTAGTGCCCGCCCCAGCCGCACCCCCAACTGCACACCCTTTTGAAGTGTTTTTTGGGGGAAATTTCTCTATAAATTAGACCCTTGGGGTCTCATTTGGGGACATCAACACTCAAGTGAGTTTTAGAAAGAGGAAACTTTGTCTAGTTCATTAGGGAAAGTTTTAGAGAGAGTTTTAGAGAGAAGCTTAGAGAGAGAAAATTATACAGAGAAAAATTTAGAGAGAGAAAGAAGCAAGCAGGCAGTCTTTATTCTTTAAGCGCATTAAGTATATCTTTCTACTACTCTTCTGATTTCAATTATTGCACAAGTTTTAATAAAAAAAAATTAGATAACTTGCAAAGAAGTTCACTCCTTTCAAAATCAATCTTTTCTAAGTTTTATGAAGAAAACTAAAATCCGTTTTGACACATTTTCAAAATAAAACAAAATACAAAAATAGTTTCCAAACAAGTGGAACTACGAGACTCTGATTTCATTCTATAAATGAATACATAGGCGCTCGTAAAGCTTGAGTCTGATTTCATAAATACGGTTTTAAACAAATTTATCCGAAAGGACTACATTGAAAACAATTCAAACTACTTGTAAGATATCTAAAAATAGGAATTAAATACATGATCCATTAAAGAGACCAAAATGGTGAATTGGGTGCCTAACATCTTCCCAATTCATAACGTAGTTCCTGAACCCTAGTAAATTAAATTATCAATAAATATCTGGTTTCAAACGCATGAAAGGTAGTTCGTTTTCAAATTATCTTTTATACAATCTTTTGTTTGTTTTCATGCAAAACGAACTAGAGACTTTACAAAACATGTCTTCTTTCAAAACAAAAAAATAAGAGAATTTTTACGGATTCTCACAATTAGTGGGGGTTGTTTCTTTAATTATTGTACGCATAATTGTCCGGTCAATCCTACGCTTGTGCTAAGGCTTGTTCTCATAGTATCTTAACACAACATCAAGCATTATTTTGATAATCCCAAAAATCAATCTTGAGAGTATGAAGTCGACCTCAAGGCATCCTTATACCATTAGACAGGTTTATGTGTGTGTATATATAATGTTACAAAATTCCAACTAATTATATTAATTGAACTATGTATACATACATATAATAATGTACAAATATACAAGTACGTGTATGAAATAATATTAACTTATAATTTCGTATTGTATTATCATGTTGTGTTATGTTTTGACATGTCTTTCTGTGACTGAACATACACTTTTAACTCTTCACACTTTTTCTTCTAATGAAATGCCAAATTTTACTTCCGTTTTGCAGCACAGGTATTACCCTAGCTAGTATATTTTATGAAGAAATAATTTCATGAGAGACTTTAGATATCATCACCACGTAAATATTCATAAGTTATGGGCTAGCAAAATCACAACCAAATCATTCATTTATTACCGAGTTTACAGCACTAGACTCTTAAATTTTGTTACAGACAATGGTCAACTGAAACATAGCACTTGGATTGTTTGTAACAAAATCACAAATACACGCATCATTACCGAGTTTATAACTTTGTAATTTGTATAAATACCTAAAAGATTGTAAATGCAAGAAGATCAGGCATCGACCATAAAAAAGGCAAGCGAATGAACAAACTAGTCCATTTTTATTAGCTCCCAGAGACTGCAACTAATTTGTCGAGACTCAAGCATAATAACCTTCAAATTGCGCATTGATCATCCATTTTTTTTCACTATGCAGCCCACAATGAGTTTAAAAAAAATGTTAGGCACGTGGATCATAATAGAAGAATTGAAAGTTTGTTTTAATGCCAAAGCCCAGATGGCTCTTAACAATATTAAATCCTTAAAATATAACGTACAACTAGCCAAGGTGAGCGTTTTAGCTCAAGTTGATGGAAACTTAGTTCCAGAATCGTTTAATATTGCGTATAGACCGAACAAAATTTTTTATGTAAAACCCTAGTGCGGAATCGGATTTTACCTTCGAGATCTCTCTGGTTTGATCTCGTCTCAGCACGAACAGGGGTTGGTGGAGACGAATCGAGAACACAGGCTCAATAGAACCTCAAGATCTTCTACCGTATTCCTTTCGTCGTGCAATCTTATACCGAGTGTGGGTTGCGGTTGTAAGGAATTAGGGCAGTAATTATGCATCAAATACACTAATTTACGCACTAATCATTAAACCCTAGGATCTATACTGTTCAATAAAAATTGATAGAAGACATACCTTGTATGAGATTTCGGATTAAAAGTGATGAATACGGTGGATAGAACCTTCTGTTGTTGTCGTTTTAGCGTCGAAAATACAACGCCTCTACGGTATGCACACACGAACGAGATCAGATCCTTGCTTGGTGTACTAGCGCCTTTAGGGTTCTCACACCTATTTCGTTTTCTGCCTCTCTGTCTCACTTGAACGGCCAAGAAGAACAACGGTTCCCTTTTAAAGGGGAACCCTAGTGAGAAATCCTAAGCAACAAAACGAATTGGGTCTAAGTCCAATTTGGCCCGTTTTCAATTCGTTTTGATCCAACTCGTTTTGGTGTGCGACCCTGGAGGTTTATACTCTTTGGCAGTATAATTAAAAGCCCGTTTTATTATACGAATAGTAAGTAGTCTCTAGTAAAACATTACTACTACCTAAAGGGTATAAAGGTCAAAACGACATAACCTTAAATTGATATTCAACATATTAACTCCTTTTGTCAACTGATATCTAGATTGAACACAAGACTAGGCAAGTGTCATTCTTGTATAGTTCAATTTTTATTTCTTGATTTCTAAGTATAATTAATCTAATACAAATGACACCTCATTTTTGCATGGCCATGCAAATATTAATTATACTTATCAAGGGGCCCAAAGATATCTCTCTCATTAAATGAGAGTGACAAATCCCATCTTGATCAACCACATACCTCTACATAGTTTATAGTATGTTTGATCATCATTTTTATAATTACCCTGTCAAGAGCAACGTTTGATGATGCCTGACATGCTAATCCCTATGTTGGTAACCGTGACGATCTCAGGTCTGAGGATAATATAATATCACTAATGGGGAACATCACTGATGACATTATATAACACTCCTCGCAGTGTCACCAAAACGGGTCGGTCCAATACTTTGTTCCCTAACAAGTATCAGTGTGTTCAGCTTGATATCTCCATATCCATGACTTGTTGAACATAGCCATCAACTGACCCATACTCTAATCATTATATCAATGTGATCCTAGATTATTGATAAATGATTAGGGACAATTAAATAATATTACTATAACATTAGTAGCATCCCACAATCAAGTCACATACTTGATGAACTAGTATTAATATATATTATTTATTAGAGAATATAAAGTAAAATGAAATAAACTTTGTTAATGGAAATAAGCATAAGATATCCAAGTATAAATCATAATCTATGAATAATCGTAGGACATATCTCTTTCAGTCTCCCATTTGTACTAAGACCATTCATTCATAAAACGAAAGCCTAGTGCACTAAAATGACAATCATGTTTGGATTGAGAAAGCGGCTTAGTCAATGGATCAGCTACATTCTTGTCTGTGGGAACTTTGCATATTTTTACATCACCATTACTGATAAACTCACGTATGAGGTGATAACGTCTCTGAATATGTTTGGACTTTTGGTGCGACCTTGGCTCTTTAGCCTGAGCAATAGCTCCATTGTTGTCACAATACAAATCCACTGGAATGGTGCTACTAGGAATGACACCAAGTTCAGTGATAAACTTCTTTAACCATACTGCTTCCTTTGCTGCTTCTGAAGCAACAACATATTCAGCCTCTATTGTAGAATCAGCAACTGTGGCTTGCTTAGAACTCTTCCAACTCACATTGTTGAGACAAAACACAAAACCGGATTGTGATCTGAAATCATCCTTATCTGATTGAAAACCAGAATCAGTGTACCCTTTTACAACCAACTCTTCTTCCCCACCATAAATCAAGAATATATCCCTAGTTCTTCTTACGTACTTGAGGATATTCTTGACAGCGGTCCAATGACTCTCACCTGGATCTGACTGGTATCTTCTAGTCACACTCAATGCACATGCTACATCGGGACAAGTACACAACATAGCATACATGATAGAACCTATAGCCGAAGCATACGAGATTCTACTCATGCGGTCTCGCTCATCTTGTGTCTGAGGACACTGAGTCTTGTTAAGTGTTGTGCCATATGTCATTGGTAAGAACCCTCTCTTAGAGTCTTGCATGCTAAACCTATGTAAAAGTTTGTTAATGTAGTTACTTTGACTCGGTCCTATTAGTTTTCTTGATCTATCTCTATAGATCTTGATTCCTAATATGTAGGTTGCCTCGCCCAAGTCTTTCATTGAGAAACACTTTCCCAATCAGGTCTTAACAGACTCAAGCATAGGAATATCATTCCCAATGAGTAGTATGTCATCTATATACAATGCCAGAAAGACTATCGCGCTCCCACTAGTTTTCTTGTAAACATAAGGTTCCTCTTCGTTCTTTATGAAATCAAACTCTTTAATAGTTTCATCGAAACGAAGATTCCAGCTCTGAGATGCTTGCTTAAGACTATATATGGATCTCTTAAGCTTGCATACCTTGTTAGCATTTCTTGGATCGACAAAACCTTCAGGTTGTGTCATGTACACATCCTCTTCAAGGTATTCATTGAGGAAAGCAGTTTTGACATCCATTTGCCATATTTCATAGTCATAATATGCGGCAATGCTTAAAATGATCCGAATTGATTTGAACATGGCAACTGGCGAAAATGATTCATCATAGTCAATACCATGGATTTGTCGATATCCTGTTATAACCAATCGAGCTTTATAGACATCGATCTTGCCATCTTTTTCAATCTTAATTTTGAAAACCCATTTGCAACCTATGGCTCTACAACCATTTGGCATGTCAACTAAGTCTCATACTTGATTGTCGTGCATGGATTTCATTTCGGATTTCATAGCTTCTAGCCATTTTTCGGAACTAGAGCTCTCCATTGCTTCTTTGAAAGTCAAGGGCTCATTGTTGTCTAACAACACTATGTCTTGCTCATCTGAGACGAAAAGTGATAATCTCTCAGGTTCGCGACGTGGCCTATTTGACCTTCGTAAGACTGTAACTTCTTCAAAAGTTTCTACAACTATTTGCATACTTTGTTGAGGCTCTTCATTAAGATCTTTACTATTATCTCGAATTTCTTCAAGATGTATCGTGCTCCCACTGTTCTCTTTGGAAAAAAATTCTCTTTCTAAGAAAACTCCATTCCGAGCTACAAACACTTTGTTCTCGGTTGGATTATAGAAATAATATCCTTTAGTTTCCTTAGGATATCCTACGAAGAAGCATTTATCAGATTTAGGTTCCAATTTAGTTGTGATTAGTCGTCTAACAAAAACGTCACAACCCCAAATCTTCAGAAAAGACAGACTTGGAACCTTTCTAGTCCATAACTCATAAGGTGTCTTTTCTACAGCCTTAGATGGAGATCTGTTTAGTGTGAATGCTGCAGTTTCAAGAGCGTGATGTGCCAAGAAATTGGTACATTATAACCCACTAATTTATACTTTGGAGAGCATATATTTTTATATTTGTTGTATTTTTAGTATTTTTCAGGTGTTTAGAAATAAATTGGAAGATTTCGAAACAAGACGAGATTGGCTGCGCACATCACCTGCATTCAAGAAATTTCTGGCATTAATCCGTACAGAATTTGAAGAAAACTCCAGAGACCAAAGTTTGAGATCTTCGAGTTAGCTACGCGTGGGCGAAAACCTTACATCAATCGGAGTTCGGAGCGGGAAGTTATGATTAAAATAAGATCAGTGCACCACAGTTTCAATTCCAGCGCGCGAGAATGGGCCAAATGGCCAAGCCCACTTATTTAGTCCAGCTATTCCCAAGCCCACTTATTTAGTCCAGCTATTCCCAAGCCCACTTGCAGCAGCCATGTCAATCAAGCCCATCCAATCCAAAACCCTAGCCCATCCCATTCTCTTCCTTATAAAACCTCCTGAGGCAATTTACACAAGAGAAGAAGAGAAGACAGACAGGGAGGAGCGGCAGAGAGAAGAGCAACAGAGAGCATACCTCTTTTCTTCCTTCTTTTGTTTTCATTTCTTTCTTCAATTATTGCAGAACATTTATTTTTATTGTTGCTTGGATGCTTGTAGACTATTGCAATTAATTCAGAATTAATTTCCTCTTCCTCAATTTATTTGTGTGTACTCAAGTAAGTATTTAATTTATTTATTTGTGTTTTAATTACAAGCTTGCTAGGCTAGATTATTATCTAGGATAGAGGATGATTATATTTGATTGATTTCCTTGCACATAATCATGCCAATTAATTCTACCCATTTAATGCTTTAATGTTAAAAAAATAATTCTTCCTATTGAATGCCTATTTTAATTGATATAAAAATAAAATTGGATTCTCATTATAATTTGTTGGATTCATTTTATAATTTGTTAAAAGCGGATATAAATTGTGTTTTGACGGATATATTGAGTGTTTTGATTTTATATATAAGTTTGGCTATGGAAGAATTAATAATTAGATTTTAAAAATTAATTGGACTTAAATGATTTTATTTTCCGCATTTAATAAAGTCGAGAGACCAAATTAATGCGAGACAAATAGTAGAATTTATTAGGCATGAATATTAGGAACATGATATCAAATATATGATTTCTCCATCCTAGTATTTATAAATTGATTATTTCCCTAATATTTTATTAATTGATTATTTAGTTAGTATTTTATTAATTAAATATTTTATTAGTGTTTTTAATTAATAATTCACAATATCCCAATTTCTAAACTAGATTAGGAATTAATCAAAATTAGTAAGTGGTAAAAATATCAAGTCCCTTGGGTTCGACCTCGCACTTGCATAAACTATACTATATACCGATTCGTGCGCTTGCGAGTAAATAAAACAAGTTTTTTGACGCAACAAGTTTTTGGCGCCGTTGCCGGGGACTTGATAAGTCTTCCCACCATTTTACTAATTTAGATTATTTCCTTCTACTAGTTCATTTTTTATTTTATTTTATTTTATTTAAATTAAAAAAAAAAAAAAAAAAAAAAAAAAAAAAAAAACACGCTTAGGAGTAGAGTAGTGTATGTGCATTGTTTGGAAGCGTGGTATTAAGAGATTGAATAGGATAGAGAACATAGAACTTAATCCTTTGTTTGAGATAGGAAAAATGGCTGATGAACAGGAAGAGACGAAAACTTTAAGGAAACTTTTCTCTCCTATCACTACCAACCCACCTTCATGTATAGTTTTGCCTTCCACCACCGAAAATCATTTCGAGCTTAAACTGCAAGTGATGCAACTTCTTCCAAGTTTTCATGGAATCGATCAAGAAGATCCTTATCTCCATATTAAGGATTTTCTAGAAATTTGCGCTACCTTTAAGTTTCAAAATTTTTCAGATGAGTCAGTTCGTTTACGGTTATTTCCTTTTTCCCTGAAAGGAAAAGCAAAGGCGTGGCTCAATTCATTACCTTCTAGGTCCATCAATAATTGGGAAACTTTGGTTTCTAAATTTCTTACTAAATTTTTCCCCATGTCAAAAACGAATGAACTTCGAAGACAGATATCAGATTTTTGTCAAGAAGATCATGAAAAATTCTTTGAGTCTTGGGAAAGATTTAAGGACCTACTTCTTAGATGTCCCCACCACGGTTTTGAGACATGGAGATTAGTACAATTCTTTTACAATGGATTGACTCAAACTAATCGAAATATGATTGAGTCAATGAACAGTGGTACTTTTCTTAGTCTCACTGAAGATCAAGCTTATAATTTTCTCGAGAATCTTTCCGAGAGCTCTCAGCAATGGGATTTCTCTTCTCGAAGAAATTCTTCATCTCAAAACAAGAAAAGGGAAGGCATCTATGAATTAACTGAAGGTGTAGACTAGAAGGCAATTAGATAGTCTCTCAAAGAAACTTGAAGCGCTAACAATGCGGCTGGACGGTAATTCTGTCAACCAAGTTCAAGCTGAAGGATGTTCTGTGTGTGCTAGCCCTATGCACACGTCGCAAACTTGCCCCTCTATGGTAGGATTCTCTGAATTCGCGCCACAACAAGTAAATGCGATGAATGACTATAAGAAGCAATTCAATAGTCCATTCACAGATACATATAATCCAGGTTGGAGAAACCACCCAAATTTTTCGTGGACACAAGCTCAACCCATCCCCAATATGGGTCCCCCATCAGCTAATGTTTCATGACAACAGCCACCTCCTGTTTTTCGCCCTCCAATCAATTCTTATCCACCATTCCAACCTGCTCTGCCTGCTCCATTACCCCATGTCACTCGACAACAATTTTCATCTTTGGAGGACACTCTCAAGCAATTCATCCAAGTGACCATCCAAAATAATCAGACTTCAAGCCAACTTTTACAAGAAGTTAGGAATAACAGCTTCATGAACACTCAAGCCATCATCAGGTTAGAAAATCAAATGGGTCAAATGGCGAGTCAATTGGGTGAGAGAGAGAAGGGTAAATTTCCGAGTCAACCAATCCTGAATCCTAAAGGTGTTTCCTCAAGTGGGACCGCTCCTAACCCACCAAACACACAAACACATGGGCAAGTCCAAGCCATCACCACACTTAGATCGGGAAAGGTGGTTGACAATAAAGTGAGTTTGCCGGATAGCGAGGAGGAAGAGAAAGAAGAAGAACAAATTCCAGCTGAGGTTGCTCCTACACCTCAAGTTGTGAACCAAGCTCCTCCTGCTAAGCAAGTAATTGAAGATACCTCGAGTAGGACTTTTGTTCCTAAAGCCCCATTCCCTCATAGGCTTAAAGATAATAAGAAAGGTACACAATTTGAAGAAATTTTGGAGGTGTTTAAGCAAGTCCAGATAAACATCCCATTACTTGATGCAATAAAGCAAGTACCTTCTTATGCTAAATTCCTCAAAGACTTAGTCACTCAAAAGAGGAGAACAAATGTTCCGAAGAAGGCATTCTTAGCTGAACAAGCAAGCTCCATTATTCAATGCAGGATCCCTATCAAGTATAAAGACCCTGGCTGTCCAACAATCTCATGCAAGATTGGGAATCATCATATTGAGCGAGCTTTGGTAGATCTAGGGGCTAGTGTGAACTTGTTGCCATATTCAGTTTTTAAACAATTAGGTTTAGGGGACTTGAAGCCTACACCAATGACAATCCAACTTGCTGATCGATTTGTTAAATTTCCTAGAGGTGTCATTGAAGATGTTTTGATACAGGTAGAGACATTTTACTTTCCAGTGGACTTTGTTGTCCTTGACACTGAACCTGTTCAGAACATTAAAGGCCAGATTCCTGTGATCCTTGGTCGACCGTTCCTCGCTACAACTAATGCGCTAATCAACTGTAGGAATGGACTGATGAAAATAAGTTTTGGGAATATGACAGCCGAGCTTAATGTATTTGATACAAGTAAACAGCTCCAAGAAGAGGAAGTTAGAGGGGTGAACATGATAGGAATCTGGATATTTGATGGAGGTGGTGATGAGCTTGAAGAAAATTTCATAACTTTATTGGGAGATGAAGTAAATGATCCAAAATTTGTTAAAGAAGCGAGAAGCATGCTGAGAATGAAAGATGAAGAGTGGGAAGCAGAGGTTCATAACTTTTTATTTTCAGAGCTAGATAGCGAGAAAGATGAATCCCTTGATAGTGTGAAGCTGTGCGAGAGTATCCCATTTGATCCTGGTATACTTGAGTTTAAATCTAGTGATTCATCACATTTGGATAAACCCTATTCGCCTATTGAGTTTCTGCTTCCATCTATTGAGCCTACTGAGTTAATTCATCTTATGTCTCCTGATTTTGAGCCTGACATGAGTCATCAAATCTTGGAGGTAAGTGGTTGGTTTCATAAGTATATTTATGTTGTGATTATTATATCTGCTGACCTTCCACCTGATAAATATTCATTTTGCAATTAAATTGGATATTATGCTTTTCTTTGTTCTCTTTCTAACAAAAGTGCAGGTTTACATTTCTCATTGCGCTTCATTGTCACCAGGTGATATCTTACCCTTTCTTATTTACTTGTCTTTATACATTGAGGACAATGTAAAATTTAAGTTGGGGGAGGAATTGTATTTGCCTTATCATTCCATGCACTTCACATGTTGCACTTTGTTAGAAATTGAACAAACTTTTTTCAAAAAAAAAAAAAAAATAGAAAAAAAAAATAAATGCAATGGTTCTTGGATTGATTTGAAGTTTCCCTTTATATATCCAGTGTGCTAACGATGACGCATTTGTCTTAATACTTTACATGTGCATGCCTAGTTCTCCTACTATCATTATTAAGAGAAATTTCATGATTTTCAATCATCATTATATTTGAACACATATGACAACTTATGCATGACTAGATGGAAGAGTAAGTATAACTAAAAATTCCTGAAAAACATAAATGTGGAGACTAAATAACCCGTGAGTATTTGAGCCAATCTTCTTATTTGAGGGTTTTTACATATTGTATTTGCCTTATCATTCCATGCACTTCACATGTTGCACTTTGTTAGAAATTGAACAAACTTTTTTCAAAAAAAAAAAAAAAAATAGAAAAAAAAAATAAATGCAATGGTTCTTGGATTGATTTGAAGTTTCCCTTTATATATCCAGTGTGCTAACGATGACGCATTTGTCTTAATACTTTACATGTGCATGCCTAGTTCTCCTACTATCATTATTAAGAGAAATTTCATGATTTTCAATCATCATTATATTTGAACACATATGACAACTTATGCATGACTAGATGGAAGAGTAAGTATAACTAAAAATTCCTGAAAAACATAAATGTGGAGACTAAATAACCCGTGAGTATTTGAGCCAATCTTCTTATTTGAGGGTTTTTACATATTGTATTTGCCTTATCATTCCATGCACTTCACATGTTGCACTTTGTTAGAAATTGAACAAACTTTTTTCAAAAAAAAAAAATAGAAAAAAAAAAGAAATGCAATGGTTCTTGGATTGATTTGAAGTTTCCCTTTATATATCCAGTGTGCTAACGATGACGCATTTGTCTTAATACTTTACATGTGCATGCCTAGTTCTCCTACTATCATTATTAAGAGAAATTTCATGATTTTCAATCATCATTATATTTGAACACATATGACAACTTATGCATGACTAGATGGAAGAGTAAGCATAACTAAAAATTCCTAAAAAACATAAATGTGGAGACTAAATAACCCGTGAGTATTTGAGCCAATCTTCTTATTTGAGGGTTTTTACATCAACTCTTAATTTTTGAAAAGCGTATCTCGTTGAGTAGTCTCATTATTCTTTACTTTGATTGAACACTAGAAAGGTACGTCCATGAAATGCAATTTCTCTTAAGGATTCTTGATATTATTTGAACTGAAGAACTATAAATCTTAGGAAGTGATTTAGGCCATCTTTGATAGCCTACATTTAGCCTAATCCCACCTTGAAATATATACCGCTAGTCACCCTTTTGAGCCTTATATATAAGCCTTTCTTTCACAACCCAATATCCATACCCTACTCCAAATAGGAGTATAAACCATATTTATATAGCCTACCCTTTATCTAAGAATGTTTGAGATGTTATTTCTATATACAGGCATTAGTGAAAAGAGAGCTTGAAATATAAAAATAAAAAAAAAACAAAAAAAAATCAGTGATGAGAAAAAAAAAGAAGAAAAAAAAAGAAGCTCAAATAAAATCAAATTTAGCCTGAAATTTTAATTTTATACATCTCAATATGTTTCTTAGATCTTTGAATCCTTTTATACCACTTCATTTGATTTGCCATCACCCTAAGCCCAACATTACAACCCGAAAAAGTCCTAAAGATCCTTTGGAATATGGTTTTGATGTGAGAGTGGTAAAGAGAATCCAATTATGCATTTCACCTTTCTAGTGGGATTTATCCTTTCATGAGACTCTTGTTCTTTCATTTATAGCGTTTTTCATATATATACACATGTGAGAGGCATTTGAATTTGAATACATTTACTCTTTATAGCCCACATGTAATGAGAGCATATACACCATATTCTTGAGTGTTTCATTTGTGGAGTGTATACCATGTGAGGAGTTGAGTCAAAGCATACTTTGGATGGGATTTGAAAGTTTTGCCTACGTAGATATCAATGATGTTATGTTGTTGTTAATTCACACACACACAATGAGATTGGAGAGAAAGAAATATTCTTATTAATCTTGCTAGTTTGAGAACTTTAATATTGCATGTGTGTCGCATTGCTTAGCATACAAGTGTTTTGATATCTTTGTTGAGTTATTTACATTTGGTGAAAAAAGGGGAATAAATTTTAATAAGAACCGTTGCATTCGAATTTTGTTGGTATATTCACTGCAAACCATCACGAGACTTCACTCATCCTCTTGGGGGAACCATGGGGTTTAAAAGGCTTGTTGCACGTGCCAAGTGCAATCGCGACTCCGCGAAACAGAGTTAGGATTAGTTATTTTAATTTCTTAGATTTTTATTCGCTTTGCTCGAGGACTAGCAAAGTATAAGTTGGGGGGAATTTGATGTGCCAAGAAATTGGTACATTATAACCCATTAATTTATACTTTGGAGAGCATATATTTTTATATTTGTTGTATTTTTAGTATTTTTCAGGTGTTTAGAAATAAATTGGAAGATTTCGAAACAAGACGAGATTGGCTGCGCACATCACCTGCATTCAAGAAATTTCTGGCATTAATCCGTACAGAATTTGAAGAAAACTCCAGAGACCAAAGTTTGAGATCTTTGAGTTAGCTACGCGTGGGCGAAAACCTTGCGTCAATCGGAGTTCGGAGCGGGAAGTTACGATTAAAATAAGATCAGTGCACCACAGTTTCAATTCCAGCGCGCGAGAATGGGCCAACTGGCCAAGCCCACTTATTTAGTCCAGCTATTCCCAAGCCCACTTATTTAGTCCAGCTATTCCCAAGCCCACTTGCAGCAGCCATGTCAATCAAGCCCATCCAATCCAAAACCCTAGCCCATCCCATTCTCTTCCTTATAAAACCTCCTGAGGCAATTTACACAAGAGAAGAAGAGAAGACAGACAGGGAGGAGCGGCAGAGAGAAGAGCAACAGAGAGCATACCTCTTTTCTTCCTTCTTTTGTTTTCATTTCTTTCTTCAATTATTGCAGAACATTTATTTTTATTGTTGCTTGGATGCTTGTAGACTATTGCAATTAATTCAGAATTAATTTCCTCTTCCTCAATTTATTTGTGCGTACTCAAGTAAGTATTTAATTTATTTATTTGTGCTTTAATTACAAGCATGCTAGGTTAGATTATTATCTAGGGTAGAGGATGATTATATTAGATTGATTCCCTTGCACATAATCATGCCAATTAATTCTACCCATTTAATGCTTTAATGTTAAAAAAATAATTCTTCCTATTGAATGCCTATTTTAATTGATATAAAAATAAAATTGGATTCTCATTATAATTTGTTGGATTCATTTTATAATTTGTTAAAAGCGGATATAAATTGTGTTTTGACGGATATATTGAGTGTTTAGATTTTATATATAAGTTTGGCTATGGAAGAATTAATAATTAGATTTTAAAAATTAATTGGACTTAAATGATTTTATTTTCCGCATTTAATAAAGTCGAGAGACCAAATTAATGCGAGACAAATAGTAGAATTTATTAGGCATGAATATTAGGAACATGATATCAAATATATGATTTCTCCATCCTAGTATTTATAAATTGATTATTTCCCTAATATTTTATTAATTGATTATTTAGTTAGTATTTTATTAATTAAATATTTTATTAGTGTTTTTAATTAATAATTCACAATATCCCAATTTCTAAACTAGATTAGGAATTAATCAAAATTAGTAAGTGGTAAAAATATCAAGTCCCTTGGGTTCGACCTCGCACTTGCATAAACTATACTATATACCGATTCGTGCGCTTGCGAGTAAATAAAACAAGTTTTTTGACGCAACAGAGCGTATCCCCAAAATGATATTGGAAGAGATGTATAACTGATCATTGATCGAACCATGTCTAACAGAGTTCGATTTCTCCTTTCAGATAGACCATTCCATTGTGGTGTTCCTGGTGGAGTAAGTTGTGAAACAATGCCACAACTCTTAAGATGATCATTGAATTCTTGGCTTAAGTATTCTCTTCCTCGATCTGATCGAAGAGCATTAATGGTCTTGCCAAGTTGATTATGTACCTCATTTTGAAATTCCTTGAACTTTTTAAAAGATTCCGATTTATGTCTTATCAAGTAAACATAACCATATCTACTGAAATCATCAGTAAATGTGATGAAGTACTGACATCCTCCTCTGGCAGTTGTGTTTAGTGGTCCACATACATCAGTATGAATGAGGGCCAAAAGATCACTTGCCGTATCATTGTTACCATTGAAAGGGCTCTTAGTCATCTTTCCTAATAAACAAGATTCACATCTTTCAAAAGACTAGAAATCAAATGAATTTAGAAGACCATCTTTATGGAGCTTCATCATGCGTTTCTCATTTATATGGCCTAAACGACAATGCCGTAAATAAGTAGGATTCGAATCATCAGACTTGATTATCTTATTATTTACATTATAAACAGGTATTTCAAGATTTAGAATATAAAGATCATCCAATAATTGTCCAAAACCATAGTGCATATTATTCAAAGAAAATGAACAACGTTTGTCCTTAAAATTGAATTCAAAACCTTCTTCGTCTAACAAAGAAATAGATATAATATTTCTGTTAAAAGCATGCACATAGTAACAATTATTTAATTCTAAAATCAATCCTGAAGGCAAAGGAATCTCAAATGTTCCTACAGCTAGAGCGACAACTTTTGCTCGATTTCCAACGCGTAGGTCCACTTCTCCTTTAGCCAGCTTCCTACTCCTTTTGAGTCCCTGTACATTTGCACAAATGTGAGATGCACTTCCAGTATCTAATACCCAAGAAGTAGAAGAAGCTGAAGTAACATTTACTTCTATAATGTAAGTACCTGAAGACGAAGGGGCTAGTCCCTTCTTTTTGTCGTCAAGATACTTCTTGCAGTTTCTCTTCCGATGACCTTTCTCATTGCAGTGAAAGCATACCATTTCAGCTTGTGGATTAGGCTTTGGCTCAGAACTTTGCTTCTTGTTCTTCCAGTTCTTAACTGGAGCTTTACCCTTGCCTTTGGCATTGGACTTTCCTTTGCCATTTCCACCTTTCTTGAAACCTTTTCCCTTTTGAACCATTAGAACATTATTCTTACCTTTCTTAACAATGTTCTGCTCAGCTATTTTCAGCATCCCATGCAGCTTAGTTAATGTCCTTTCCAGGCTGTGCATATTGAAGTTCATAATGAACCCATCATATGATTTAGGCAGCGACTGGAGAATGACATCAGTGGCCAACTCTTGGCTAATGGTTGTACCCAACCTTTCTAAGTGATCAATGTACCCAATCATTTTGAGTACATGAGGATTGACTGAGCCTCCCTCAGGAAGCTTACATGAAAACAAAGACTTAGTAGTCTCGAAGCGTTCAACTCGAGCTTGTTCCTGAAACAAACTCTTCAGTTCCTTAACCATGTCGAAAGCATTCATATTTTCAAATTGCTTCTGCAGATCAGCATTCATGCTAGCAAGCATGAGACATGAAACATCTAAATCATCATTTAGATGCTTCTGATACGCATCTTTTTGCGCACGAGGGGCATTAGCTTCCGGTTCTTCAGGAATAGCATTTTTGAGGACATAATCTTTCCTCTCCTGCTTGAGAACAATTCTCATATTCCTAAACCAGTCTAGGAAGTTGGTTGTATTTAGTTTTTCCTTCTCAAGGACAGATTGCAACGAAAAAGCAGTTGTGTTATTGTTCGTCATTTATCTACATCAAAATAACATATGCAAACATTTAATATGCTTATTTTAAAAATTCCTAATGTGTCTTACATGCAATTGTCCCAATAGGACATAGTAGGTCCAAGATCCATATTACACAAGGCATTAAGAAAGCTTTGGCTTTTCACTTAAACTTTGTTAATTAGGTAAGCAATATTTGTTAATTACATCCTGTGTAACTCTTGGTTTGTTGAGTTTTACATCTTATGTTTCGGCTTCTCAACACTTTGCCTTAAGGCCCAAAACCGTTTTGATGGCCTTGTGAAATCAAACCAACACTTTTCTGACTTATGGATGTCCGACTTCCATACTATTAATTTATGATGATCTAAGATAACCCTGCTTTGGCAGGCGTCTTCTATAATAATCATAATATTAATAGTTATCAGTGTTGGAAAGGCACAAATAATGTCTTTTGTTCTAGGGACATAATTATGCAGTCTCATAATAATACAACAGAATATTTAAACAAGCATGAAGCAATAAATATGTGATATAGCATGGCCAAAGATTTAAAGCTACTAATTAACTTTGCTCTCCATCCTTTGTAGCTTTGGACACTCCAAAGTTCTTGGCTATTTTCTCTTGTGATAAGGGATCCTCCATCTTCTATGCGAGGTAATATACAAAAATTGTACAGCCTAATACAAGAGACTAGTAATATAAAATTACATTGCAAAACACAAAACGACAAGCATGCCGTATTTATATATACAAAAATACAAAACGACACGCAGGCCGCATTTAGTTTGGCCATACTATATCACTATTAATTATGATCCTGCAAGTTAGTATCCTCCCATAACACAACATATTGAATACATTCATAAATGCAAAATTGGATTTAATCAATTATTAAATAAACATTAAGGGGTCGAGGGGCAACGCCCCCGCTGGGTTTGGGGTAGCGCCCCAACCGGGGTCCGGGGGGGACATTGCGACGGAGAATTTGAACGATTTCAAATTATTTTCTCCAGAAACGTGTCTAATCTTATTAGACAGATTCGTTTAGATTAATCACATTAATCTGCCCTATCTCATTAATCAAATTAACGTGAAGAACCTGATAGCCATGATCTCATCAAGTCTACCAGATTGCATAAACCTTAATAGAACGATTATGAAATGCTAAACATGATAATTGCGGAATTAAAATCATGATAGCATGAAACTTAATCGAACAATATGTCTAAACATGAACCCTAATCGAAATTATTTTAACAAAATCATAAACATGTTGATAACAGTAAACGATTAACACAATCAGATCTCAAATAATTAGATTATAAAAAGACACATCGTATATGTAAACTGATTGACGAAAACAAAAACATGCTATAGAAAATGATTAACTCATTAATCGATATTAATAAAAACTTAGCATGATAATGTAATCCGAATATGATATTAATCAAAATTAAACAGGAACGTATTTTCATGTTATATAACGGCAATAATCATAATCGAAAATTAAAGAATAGTAAAACCTCGCTCTGATACCACTGTAGGGAATTAGGGCAGTAATTATGCATCAAATACACTAATTTATGCACTAATCATTAAACCCTAAGATCTATACTATTCAATAAAAATCGATAGAAGACATATCTTGTATGAGATTTCGGATTAAAAGTGATGAATACGGTGGATAGAACCTTCTGTTGTTGTCATTCTAGCGTCGAAAATACAACGCCTCCACAATATGCACACACGAACCAGATTAGATCCTTGCTTGGTGTACTAGCGCCTTTAGGGTTCTTACACCTATTTCGTTTTCTGCCTCTCTGTCTCACTTGAACGGCCAAGAAGAACAACGGTTCCCTTTTAAAGGGGAACCCTAGTGAGAAACCCTAAGCAACAAAACGAATTGGGCCTAAGTCCAACATGGCCCGTTTTCAATTCGTTTTGATCCAACTCGTTTTGGTGTGCGACCCTGTAGGTTTATACTCTTTGGCAGTATAATTAAAAGCCCATTTTATTATACGAATAGTAAGCGGTCTCTAGTAAAATATTACTACTACCCAAAGGGTATATAAAGGTCAAAACGACACAACCTTAAATTGATATTCGACATATTAACTCCTTTTGTCAACCGATATCTAGATTGAACACAAGACTAGGCAAGTGTCATTCTTGTATAGTTCAATCTTTATTTCTTGATCTCTAAGTATAATTAATCTAATACAAATGACACCTCATTTGTGCATGGCCATGCAAATATTAATTATACTTATCAAGGGGCTCAAAGATATCTCTCTCATTAAATGAGAGTGACAAATCCCATCTTGATCAACCACATACCTCTACATAGTTTATAGTATGCTTGATCATCATTTTTATAATTACCCTGTCAAGAGCAACATTTGATGATGCCTGACATGCTAATCCCTATGTTGGTAACCGTGACGATCTCAGGTCTGAGGATAATATGATATCACTAATGGGGAAGATCACTGATGACATTATATAACACTCCTCGCAGTGTCCCCAAAACGGGTCGGTCTAATACTTTGTTCCCTAACAAGTATCAGTGTGTTCAGCTTGATATCTCCATATCCATGACTTGTGGAACATAGCCATCAACTGATCCATACTCTAATCATTATATCAATGTGATCCTAGATTATTGATAAATGATTAGGGACAATTAAATAATATTATTATAACATTACTAGCATCCCACAATCAAGTCACATACTTGATGAACTAGTATTAATATATATTATTTATTAGAGATTATAAAGTAAAATGAAATAAACTTCATTAATGGAAATAAGCATAAGATATCCAAGTACAAATCATAATCTATGAATAGGCCTAAGACATATCTCTTTCAGCGGTATCACCAAGATCTCCTTCTCTACTCTCTATGGCACAAACCTTAAATTCGTGAGAATTATATTGTGTCGAGAGAAGAGGAAAGGCTGGCATATATGTAAGGCTACGATAGGGACCCTCAGGAGAAATAAGTGTTTGGGCTTACTATAAAAAATCGGAATCCTAATTCGACTAAGAATTGATTCCTTCCATAAATTATAATTCACACCACTAAAGAATTATAATTGCACTCCCGTCCTTATCTTAAAATTATATTTCGATCTCCTTGTTATTAAATACTTATTATTCTCCCCACGTTAAGATTTCAGATAACCGTCATTTAAAATTAAATTACTGACAATTATATTTAAATGACTTCTTAATCCTTGAGCGTACCACTTAACTTATTTGACATGTCGGATTAACATAATCCACCTACAGGGTTTGACATGATCAAAACTTATAAGCTTCTCAAGGGGCTATCATCAATCCATATATGGGGACGTGGATTCCATCAATAATTAATATTCATCATACATATAGTGTCGCAATCCAATTCACAAAGATTATTGATCCATAAATGAATCTCACTTTTAATGAGTCAAAATAACAAACACTACATATATATGTCTATTAATTATTTCAAGATTAAGAGCATAAATAATCATAATAACCATGGGATTTTAAATTTTTTTATATAGTCAGTATAAGAACAATTAACCCAAATTGGTCCTGTTCAATACACACAAAGTGTACTAGCACAACGAGTTAAAACTGTACAGTTTTTTGTAGTCAAGATAAACTACTAAAACTTGTGCTACAATCCTACTGATGGTTGTCCAATTCCATCTAAGACCGTGAACCAATGAACTTATATTCCACAAGAACCGATGATATGATCCTCTGTGTGTAAGCTATACTCTGCACACCAAATCATCGACTATATAGAATAAAAGACACACACATGCACATTATTTAAATAAATAATATAATGCAACCATTGCCCATAAAGATTCTCATTAAAATAGCAAAAATCGAGTCTATATATCAAAATCAATAATAATAAAATCATGGCTTTTAGTATATCACTCTAACAGAAGTAGCTATTGGTTCAATCTTGCCCTCTTTCCTCTCTCACTAGTAATGGTAACAAAAGACTTAGACTTTAATTTGGTTTAAAAATTCTAGGAGAGACTACAAAAAATTAACTAATACTCTCTCCGGTTCAACTTAAAAGTCTCATTTTGAGTTTCAAATTATACAGTTTAATAAAATACTAATTTCAACTTAAACAATGGAAAATAATATAACTGATTTCTATTACGAGATTTGGTACATTAGTTATGTTCCCCAAAAAGCTTACGGATCTATCCATTTGAGTTATCTCGAAAAGAAGAACGATATTATTAATTTGAGACAGAAGGAAGTATAAGAATAATGGCTAGAAGAGGACACCACTAGTAGTAATGTATTAAATATCTAGCTTTGTCTAAGGTAATTGGAGAGATGGACAAATATTATATTATGAAAACTGATGAAATACTGATAGGAATTGTTGAAACGTACTAATTCAATTGTTAATTGAGTCTTGGACCTTAATTCCTTCGAGATATATGTCATAGACACGAAATATCTTGTGCAAATCCACCCATTTTTCCTTTTGGCATCTGCCAATCAGTTCAGGGCATTCACTGATGCGAAATTCTTCCAATTTGGCAAGGTAACTCATCCTATCAGGCAGATATGCTATTTGAGGACATTCTTTAATTGAAAGCTTGCATAGGCATTCAAGATCTCTAGGCAATGTAATGAAGATGCTAAAATGCATGATATGTATGTGATTTAGAGCGGTGGCAGTGTTGGAATTAATGCTCTTCTAGATTACTGCTAATTATGACTATAGCCAAGTATGTTCATGTTTATGTACCTTGTTTAATCAAGTCTTAGTATTTGCTATGTCATTTAGTGCTAAGTCTCTTGAACTTTCTAGGTGAAGTTTTTGGAGTCTAGTTTGTCTTTAAAAAAGTCATTTTAGCTATTCAGTTTTTGTTTTTGTTTTTTTTAAAAAAATATTACTCTAATAATCAAATTCAAGAGCTCTGTTGAAGCAACTCATTTTCAGTCAAATATGTCATATTCTCATCTTATGTTCAATATAAATTGGTATTAGACCATAGGTTCGTTCATTAATGGGCGTGAAAATCTCTATAGAAGATGTCATTTAGTGGGAAAGAAGGTACATCGATTTCCTACACCATTCTTCCAATCTTTGGAGGAGAAAATTAAGATTTCTGGAAAGTGAAGATGAGGACATTATTTATGTCAGAAGGACTATGGATCATGGTTGAAAGGGGGATCAAACAATCAGCAGATGCGAGCAAACTTTCAGACCCCAAAATTGAGAAGTATGATGCCGAGGTGATGAAAGATGCCAAAACCCTCTATAAAATTCAAAATGTACTTACCTCTGATATTTTTCCAAGAATCATCAATGCAAAATTAGCAAAAAATGTTTGGGAAATACTTGAAAAAGAGTACCAAGGAGATCTAAAGTCCAGGGCTATCAAGCGTCAGATGTTACGCAGATTACTCCTCTAGAATTTTTCAAGATGAACGAATCTGAAGTTTTACAAGATTACTCCTCTAGAATTTTTAGAGTTGTGAATCAAATTTTTAGCCTTGGAGAAGAACTTACTGACCAAAAGGTTGTTGAAAAGATCTTGATCAGCTTTCTTGAAAAATGTGATCCCATTGTTGCTACTATCTTGGAGACGAAGGACATCCCCACCTTATCAATTGAACAATTAATGGGTTCTCTAAAGGCTCATGAACAGAGAAGGCTGCAACAAGGTGATCAATCGGTGGAGACTACATTTCAATCCAAGCTTTCTTTCAAGTCCCAGAAGTATTCCTAGAAAAGCAAAGCTAGGTTGATATGATCAGTGGACAAGGGAGCAAAGACGATAGAAGAAAGGAGAATCCATGAGGAAAAAAGGTACAATTTCTTATGACAATAAGGTTCCTTGCAACATCTATAAGAAGACTAATTATGTTAGAGAGGACTGTTGGCACAAAGGAAAGCCAAAGTGTAATCATTGCCATAAGATCGGGCGCCTTAAGAAAAAGTGCAAGTTCAAAAATACTAATCGAGCAACTTTCACTGAAAAGAAGGATGGCAACAGGTGAAATCTTTTATATGCCAGTCAATCAGTGAAAGAATAAGGTACAAGATTGTATTGTGACAACAAGTCTGTGATTGCTATTGGCAAGAATCTAGTTAGCCATGATCGTACAAAGCATATTGCGATCAAATATCATTTCATTTGAGAAGCCATTAAGAATGGTGAAATTCAGCTTGAGTATTGTAAGACCAAGCAACAACTAGCAAATATCCTCACTAAGGCACTTCCTAAAGAGAAGTTTTGCTATCTCAGAGAGCTTATTGGAGAAATCGCATTAAGGGGAGTGTTGGAATCAATGCTCTTCTAGATTATTCTTAATTATGGCTATAGCTAAGTCTGTTGATGTTTATGTTCCTTGTTTAATTAAGTCTTGGTATTTGTTATGTCATTTAGTACTATGTCTCTTGAACTTTCTAGGTGAAGTCTCTCGAGTCTAGTTTGTCTTTAAAAAATTCATTTTGGCTATTCATTTTAAAAAAAATAAAATTACTTTGATAATCAAATTCAAGAGCTCTGCTGAAGCAACTCATTTCAGTTAAATATTTCATATTCTTATCTCATTTTCATCATTTCCGGTGAAGATCAAGTCATTTACATACACGGACACAATGAGAATAGAAGCTCCCTTCTTGAGAACATAAGGTGTAGGCTCACTCTGACTTGCACCTCCAAGAAGCCACCTGGGCAAATCCACCAACTGTGGCAGCTTTCTAACCCACAAATACTGGAGGTTCACAAGATCACTGTCGCATTCATCAATCTTTGTCTTGTCAAGCTTTTCTAAATTAACAATCACAAGATTCTCCAACTTGGGAAAAAGAACTCAACCTGCGTGGCAAAGACAGTAGATTTTTACAATTCATAATGACCAGCATATGGTAGAGAGGACTGGCTGGTTCCTAATCTCTTCAGTATCGTGATGGAGACATAAATACAGGATCGTTTGATATTGCGTATAGATTGAACAAAAAAAAATTTATGCTAAAACCCTATAAGAATAAAGGGATTTCACCTTTGTGGATCATGTAGAGGATCCATATGAGGAGACTAGGGTTTGAAAGCATCAGATTGCGATTTGGTCAGAATTTTTTTTTTAATTCTCGCTGGGCTGCGAAAATTAATTTTTTTCGCCACCGAAACGACTTCTGATCGTCCTGATTTTTTGCGCCATAATTGTAACTTTGCGTTTCGAACCACATATCCAAAAATCAGCCCGATCCAACGGTGGGATCAAAAGTTACGATTGATTTACGACTGCTGTGCCGAAAAACCTAAAGATCTTCTATCGTATTCCTTCCGCCATCAAATCTTGCACCGAGTGTGGGCTACGGTATCACCAAGATTTTCTCCTCTCTCCATAGAATAAATCCTAACTCATGAGAATTATTGTTATTATGAGAAGAGATTAGGCCGGCGTATATATAAGGCTACGATAGGGACCTTAAGGAGAAATAAGTGTTTGGGCTTCCTATGGAAAGTTGGAATCCTAATTCCACTATGAATTAGTTCCTTTCATAAATTATAATTCACACCACTAAAGAATTATAATTGCACTCCCGTCCTTATCTCAAAATTATATTTCGAACTCCTTATTATTAAATACTTATTATTCTCCCCACGTTAAGATTACAGATAACCGTCATTTAAATTAAATTACTGACAATTATATTTAAATGACTTCTTAATCCTTGAGCCTACCACTTAACTTATTTGACATGTCGGATTAACGTAATCCACCTGCAGGGTTTGACATGATCAAAACTTATAAGCTTCTCAAGGGGCTATCATCAATCCCTATACCGGGACGTGGATTCCATCAATAATTAATATTCATCATACATATAGTGTCGTCATCCAATTCACGAAGATTATTGATCCATAAATGAATCTCACTCATATTGAGTCAAAACAACAAACACTACATATATATGTCTATTAATTATTTCAAGATTAAGAGCATAAGTAATCATAATAACCATGGGATTTTAAATTGTTTGATATAGTCAGTATAAAAACAATTAACCCAAACTGGTCCTATTCAATACACACAAAGTGTACTAGCACAACGAGTTAAAACTATACCGTTTTCTGTAGTTAAGATAAACTACTAAAACTTGTGCTACAATCCTACCGATGGGTGTCCAATTCCATCTAAGATTGTGAACCATTAAACTTATATTCCACAAGAACCAATGATATGATCTTCTGTGTGTAAGCTATACTCTACACACCAAATCATCTACTATATGGAATAAAAGACACACATGCACAATATTTAAATAAATAATATAATGCAACCATTGCCCATACAGATTCTCATTAAAATAGCAAAACCAAGTTTATAACATATCCAAACCAACAAGAAAATTATGGCTTTTAGTATATCACTCTAACATATCGAACATATGCTCTAGCTCATCACATTCATCAATCCATAGACATTGGAGTTTCTCCAAACCTACAATTAATTTTGCCCGACAAAACCTCTCTTTGGTGTCCTTAGTCGCAAATACCTTAGTCTAGGCAGCTTTCCAACATCTTTAGGATTTCACACAACCTTGCAGCATCAGGGTTTCCAAGAGTAGCAATCTGCAATTGGAATGAGGGAGTGATTCAATTTCTTTGTTCCAGGACAGATCTAGATATCTGAAATACTTCGACCACCAATGGAATGTGGCAAGGCCTTAAAACCTGAATGCCTCAGACCAAGCTTCCGTAAGCATTTGAATCTCGAGATGCATGCATCCAACAAACATCTATCGGGCCCCACAAATTGGAAGCCAACTGTGCGTACTTTCCTCATCTTAATCTTAATTAAGTAATGGGCTCGGGACCTCATCATTCTGAAGAATTTCCTTTCCAGAAAATGACAGGTAGAACTGTAGAAGGAAAATTTGTTCCTTTTAGCAGCAACTAAATTTGTTTTTTTCAAATGCCTAAAGTAGAAGGAAAATACTATTTTTATTTGCATCATTTACCATATAATTATATCACATGCATTAATGAGTTGTATATTATATATGAAAATGCGCAATTTACAAATACATTCAATATAAATAACTGGTATACAAAATGACTAAGTGTAGCAATAGTGAAATCATAACCGTGAAAGAAAATTCAACAAAGTGTGAGATTACAGAATCTTTTTTCCCACAATAACTCTTTCTGGTGGTGTTGTTAATTAAGTAGAAAGGTGGAAGAAAATAATTCTACAAAGTGGTGGTATCGTGCATTAATTTTTTCTGGTGGGTTCCTATGTGGGCGGGAACAGCTTAAATAGCCATAAAATAAAATAAACTCTCCTAAACTATTGAATTTCTTCA
Source organism: Lonicera japonica (assembly GCA_021464415.1). Lineage (NCBI taxonomy): Eukaryota > Viridiplantae > Streptophyta > Magnoliopsida > Dipsacales > Caprifoliaceae > Lonicera > Lonicera japonica. The sequence goes on from CM038471.1 coordinate 39,111,772, forward strand.
CTTTGCCCCCTAAACCCATTTTTTTGGAAAAATGTGAACAGAGACCATAAATCCCCTATATAAAAGCTAGTCATGCAATAATGGCACATTTTCACTTAAAAATGGTAAAGCCCAGATTAAAGGTCCACCGATTTAGGAGTTGAATTTTTGTAACAATTTTTTTTGCCATAAAGCAACAAATTTGTAAATTGGATTCAAATTGAAAGATAGATTCTAAGAGATTTCAGATAAACCTAGGAAAGAATTGTTACTTTTGTTTTAAAATATTTTCGCATATATGGTGTTTGCAAAAAAAGTGTCAGGGCATATATATATATATATGAATTGTTTAGTTCAATTATATTTGTATTTTATTCACGTATGCTCCAACAAATATTTTTCCTTATTTAGATTGTGGTCACTCTAAATATCTAAATGCTTCCAGAGCCCAAACATAGTTTAATATGTGTCTAATATTTGTGAATGTTATTTATGCCTCAATATGTCTATATATGCCCTTATAATTCTGAGTTTTACGGCTGTCTATATATACGTTTGATATCTCTTATATTTGTCGATCTTAAAAGAAAGGAAAAAGGAAAAGCTAGAAAAGAAAAAAGAAAAAGAAAAGCCAGCTGACCTCTTAATATGTCTACATATGTAATTAGATATATCCTTTCGCGTAGAAATGCTCCTAAATATGTAAGGCATTTACCCCTTACTCTTTCTCAGAGTCGGTCCTGGCCTATTTTAGGCCCTGGACAAAATTATAAAATAATGCCCTTTTTATAAATAAATATATTAAATTTTTATATATTAAAAATCCAATTAATTTTAGATTCCACCAAAAACACATTACAATTAAAAATTGAAAGTGCTTACAAATTTCATTTCAAAATGTACGAGCTTACATGTCTTCAAAATCAATACAACGGTAATTCAAGCACCTATGTGCTACATCTTCAACCTTCATGTACATTTTCATCTTCCAAAAAGCTTGTTGATGCTCTAAAATGAAGCTAAGAGGGCAATAGGCAATTGCAAAAGGAAGAGCTGAAGATTGAAGAATAATAAAAGAATATGCATAACTCTATTTTTCTTAATTTTTGGTCAATTAAAAATAGGCGAATACGAAGAAACCGACTTTGGAAATGTGCGTCATTTTATTGAAAAGTTACCTTATTAAATAAAGATTTTTGAAAAGATATTTTATTTATTTAATATTTTTTTAAACATATACTTATTATATTATATTATATATATATATATACATAGGGGAAGGATCTAAAGAGGACCAATTTTTTGGTCCTTAAATGTGGACCAATCATTTTGAGGGAGTAAACGGATGAATTTTTTGATGAAACTTGGTGATTATGATCTTCATGATTAGTAGATCACCCCCACCAAATTTCATCGAGAAATTCAATCGGGAAGAAGGTTAACTAAAAAATTGATATATATGTGCGTTTTTAACCGTTAAAATTTAAGATGTTTAGATAACTAACTTTCCGGTTGAATTTTTTGATGAAATTTGGTGGAGATGATCTACTAATCATGGAGATCATTTTCACCAAGTTTCATAAAAAAATTCATCCGTTTACTCCCTCAAAATGATTGGTCCGCATTTAAGGACCAAATAAATGGTCCTCTTTAGATCCTTCTCCTATATACAGGGGAAGGATCTAAAGAGGACCAATTTTTTGGTCCTTAAATGCGGACCAATCATTTTGAGGGAGTAAACGGATGAATTTTTTGATGAAACTTGGTGATTATGATCTTCATGATTAGTAGATCACCCCCACCAAATTTCATCGAGAAATTCAATCGGGAAGAAGGTTAACTAAAAAATTGATATATATGTGCGTTTCTAACCGTTAAAATTTAAGATGTTTAGATAACTAACTTTCCGGTTGAATTTTTCGATGAAATTCGGTGGGGGTGATCAACTAATCATGAAGATCATAATCACCAAGTTTCATAAAAAAATTCATCCGTTTACTCCCTCAAAATGATTGGTCCGCATTTAAGGACCAAATAAATGGTCCTCTTTAGATCCTTCCCCTATATAACATATACAAAAAAATTGATACTCTTTCTTATTTTAGGGCTCCGAGCGATCTCCCTGCCTGCCTTGCCCCAAGGCCGGCCCTGATCTTTCTAATACTACTGAACATAATATTTTAGTTTTACTTGTGCATATATTTATGTTTTAATATGTCTAATACATGCCCAAAGTTTAATACATCTGATATTTATATTGAAAAACTGCAAGTTAACTTCTTAATTTATGATACATCCTTACCTTTAGGCAATACATAATTAACAACAGTTATTACTAGTAGTTTACAATTATAAAATGATAAATTTGAATTTAAAACCTTAGAATTCCCTAAAAGAAATACCTACATCCTAGCAACAACTAAATTTAAGGGGATACAATTTATAACTAAAAAGTAATTCTCCATTCCTTTGGGTTAATTACTAAGTTCCATAAAAGAGTGGGTAAAAGGAGAACAATTTAATTTTTTTTGGGCTAAAAGCGAAAAGCCCCTCCACTCACAACCAAAATATATATATATATATATATAATTAAATACCTATTTTCATCATCCAATCAATAATTTAAAATCAAATAAACTTTACATCTTCTTCACTTCAACAAAAATAATAAATAAAGAGTGTGAAAATCCACCACAAAAATTAAAAGACAAAAGGAGAGAGTGACTCCAAAACATTTATGTATACAGTGGCATCCAAGCTTCTAAATAGAATTTCTTTTTTACTTTAAAGACCAAGGGACAAGCCAATTTAGGGCCAATAGAATAGTTTAGGAAAAATGACCCATACATACAATGTCTACCCTCCTTTACCCATTAGCTCTTAGCAGCTATTTTTTAAAATTAATTACAATAGTTTTACCCTTCTTTTCTAAATAACACATATCTTGTATATTTGAAATGTAACACCCCATTCTTCGTTTCCTCGTGGTTGCTTTCATTTCTCCGCTTAATTCACCTCGGGTGGTGAATTTCTCATTCGGAGAGCCTCGTGATGTTTTATCACTCCTTATTGGTCATATTATCTTCCTTCCACTCACTTGAGTGTTCGTTTAGTGATTCGAGTGGTTCGGATCGAAATCGAGGCGACAATCGCATGTTTCGTCTTTTCGCGATTCGCCAATTTTTGGCCAACTTTGAGAGGACATAACTTCTTCATCCGATCTCCAAACGACTCTCCGTTGTCGGCCACGTCTTCATTTCTTTTCCCTCTACAACTTTTGTGTTTTGGCCGAGTCGAGATTCAACCGTTTCGAGGTCCGTTTCGGGCTCAGAAAGTCATATGCTGTTGCAGTGACTTCCATGATCGATCATGGAAGGGCCATGATCGATCATGGTACTCCAGAGGAGTTCCAGACGGGTTCATGATCGATCATGGGGGACCCATGATCGATCATGGTTCACCAGTGAGTCGGTTTTGAGTATTTTTGACCCGTTTTTAAGACTTTTAACACCCCAAACTCTCCATTTTCGAACCACCAACGATTAGGGGAGTGAGGGAGAGACTTGAGGGAGATCTAGAGAGAGAGAGGAAAGATATTCCATACATATCTCATCCTTTCCAAGATTTGAGCTCCAAAACACCTCATATGTCACTATTCATCGTCTTCCACCTCCGTCTTTACGCGTGGAGCTAGGAGGCGAGCTTGGGCTTCTGTGATACGACGTCTACGCATCTTCAACACCTCGATTAAGCTTCAATCAGGTGGGAACACTAGTATAAAACTTCTTTTACAAACTTTTACGTATTTTATTAGCGATTTGTATCTAAATTGGGGATTTTCTACAAAAACCCTAGGTTGTATGCATGTTCATGGGGTTGGGCTAGATTAATGTTCGATTGGTGTTAGATATTGATGGGTTCTTGCATCTATTACACATTTTGAGCATTTAATCCATGTTTTGACTTATATATGATACGATTCATCAAGACCCATCTTATATATACATGTTAAGCCTAGGAATTTTGGGGTTTTGGGAATTGAGTATGTTTGATGGTTAGATTATTACACATATACCATGGATTATCATTTCTTACCATGCTATGAACCTTAGTCTCACATATAGACCTTATACCCACATGGTAGCCTAAGGTATGAACTAGGCTAAAGGAGATTTTGGGATTTGTGATTGGATTAGGGTTGGTTTTGAGTTATAAGAGGTAGATATATGTAGATATTCCCCTAGTTGGAAGTGTAGAACATTATCCTCGAGTTTGCACTAGAAACCCACTTAGATGGGAACGATATACACTAATCCTTGAGACTAATGTCCTGTATGGACCTTATTAGCTATAGTGACGATAGTACACCTATGATATACTCTAGGAGTGTAATAACTATAATTTGGTGGGGCATGGGTTGCCTTGACTGTTATTATATATGACTAAGAGAGCCGTGATTATATGCCGGTTGAACTAGAACCACAATAATCAATGCTTGGCAAGCTAGAATGACACGAGAACCCACATAAGTGGTATACGGTCTTGGTTTTATACACTTGATACGTTAGACATTGGGAAATGTCGAATATGACCTAATTGGCTATAAGGCCATGGAATACAAACGTGATAGTGATGCTATCGATAACGATGATTATGTAATGATGATAATTGCGTGATTATTGATATACATATTGTTAGCCATACGTGTGATAGATGATTGATGATTGTATACACTGCTATGTGAGGAATCGAGATATTCCTGTTGTTGCGATCACACGTATGGGCTGGATATGATGATATACCGAGCACCGGGTAGCTCCCCGTGACTCGAAGGAGGGCCGCCTATTGCCGCCCATGGGTGAACAGGCCCTAAACCGTGCACGGGAAAATGAAGTCGGTGACTCCGCCGGTGGTTGTGTGTGTCCACAAAGGAGAGCCCACTCTAGGTATCTTGCCTTCCAACTGGACTATGTGTCCTTGGTTAGATGAGTTTCCCCGGCAAGCGGAGCAGGTCCCGTGTGCCGCTACTTCCCAAATGGTGAGTCCCCGGGAAGTAGTTGGGCTACTAATGGTCATCATCCTTTTAGGGTATCGCCTGGTGTAGTTTCTTTAGGGTGTCGTGGAAGCTTGTATGGGCGTTCACCTCGTTAACTATTCGGAGTGTTGTTCCCCGGGAAAGTGACCGTCGCGTGGGCTATCTCCGAATGACCTACTTGGAGAACCAAATCCCTGGGCCACCACCTCACCTAGAGGAGACATGGACAAGACCTTTGGATCCTTCGGGACTCGCTGGATTCTCTGTTCTGGGCCTGGACTGACCGCGGGGTGAAACTGAGGCATTATGCTGGAGACGTGATACGAGTGCTGTTATGAGATTGTTGATTATGTTATTATTATTGCATTGTATCGTATTACGTCTCGTATAAATTTATGTATGTTACCTTGGCTATGATATAAATGATGTAGAGACATAGGCGAACGATATTAGACAGGCAGGGTACACACATAGAGGATTATCGCGCATTCCATAATGTATTATATATATAAAGTGGAAAGACATGATAACTGTGAGTCTTAGATATATAATGTGGGCGTGGGAGTAAGTGCGATTCATGAGACTTGATAGCCGGATCATAATGAACCTAAAGCACTAATAATTAAAGGGAAATCATAACTAATGAAATAGCCTACTGAGAGAACGCTGTAATATAACTCTTAGACGAATGATCTTGAGCTAGAAGCCTATTAGCTGGCCAAGTATACGATTCATAATAAATTATAATTAAAGTGGAAACAACCAATACTTGGCCTATAGCTATTGACCTTCGATGTAGGCATGGGTAGCCGATACAAGCTATCGAACTGATCCACTAAGGCGTGGCGAGTCTAGGAAGCTATGTTAGAACAAGATGACTTTGGATTGGCGATTCCTTAGTAATGAGGGAAAAACGTGAGGGGTTCACTTATGGGATATTTACTGTTGTGGTCGGTTAGTTGGGTAGTTAGTATCTAGTGGCTAGGATGGGTATCCTAGTGTGTTAGTATGCATGCGAGTGCAGGTTGCATTGCACTGCACGGTTTTCAAACCATTGCATATGAGTAAAACAAATATTTTTCTATATATATAGTTCCCACTGAGCCCGGATTTGGCTCATTCCCTCCTTTCCCCAGTTTTGCAGGTCGGGCTTCGGGATTGGCGCGTGGTACTCGTCTATAGAGCCTCTGGTGTCCATTACCTTTTGTAGTCCTTGAGTTAAGGACTATGTTATATGTATAATCATTTAAGTTTGTTGTATAGACATTGTTTTGATAAACGATTGGCATTGTAAACTTGTAATAATGGTTTTCATATGTGGAGTTGATTTAAATGTGGTTTCATGTGATTCTATTTGTATGAAACATGGTTTTAAAGGTTACAGGAAGGTTTATTGATGAAATGAACTCCACATGCCAAAGTTTTCTAAATCGGGAATTTTTTTAAGATCATGTTTCTATTAAAGTAAAGTTTTTCAAAGTTGTAGATTATTTTAATTTAAACCCACCGTCGCGTACGGCACCGTGATTAACCGAGTCCCGGAGGTGAAAATCTCGGAACGGGATTCGGGTCGTCACATGAAATATTCATGCCAGTTTTACCCTTCTAGGTAACGAGGATCTTTTATTTGAATTCCTATTCGTACTCAGCACGATTGAAGGTTGAAAAGCGAGAAAGAGAAAACGGATTAGTGGGGTCAGTAATCAGTATTATTGGGGGAGTAATAGATTACTGGGGCTAGTAATTAGTTTTACTGGTCCTAGTAATCCAAATTAGTAGAGATTACTGGGGCCAGTAATCCAAGTTGCCGGGGAAGTAATGAATTACTGGCCAGTAATCCAGATGATCCAATAATTTGAATTACTAGCCCCAGTAATTTGGATCCGGTAATCTGGATTACTAACCCCAGTAATACAGATTTCTTGTAGCAATAATCCAGATTACTGGGGGGATAATCCAAATTACTGGAGATTACTGTGGGTAGTAATCTCGTTTACTTGATTTATTTACTAATAGCTTGGTGGTAATAGTTTTCTCATGGCTGAATTTGGATTTTGTAGGATTGGTGAATCATCCTTGCTTGTTAGAATTAATTGGAATGGCTAAGGTTTCTTGTTTCCATTGAATTCTAGTATGAGATATAGTTCATTGTGCGAGGAAGTATGTCGTCGATATAATTTTAGTCGAAATAAGACCATTCAGCTAAAATACTCACTGCTAGGTTGTGATGTGTGCTTTCTAGATAGTGAAGTCGACTTTCAGAAAAGAATGGAAACTTAAGCATTGCAACCACAGGTTCCGGGCAAGTTAGCTGTTCCATTAAGAAAGAGGATTCTTTAGGTTTTCCATACATGTCTCGACGTGAAAAGCCATTTTTTTCTAATGAGTGGTGTGAGAACCTGCGCTCTCGATGTCCGGCCCCCGCGGCGACGATTCCTCCGGTCTTCCCGGTTTAAAATTTTGAAAAACGGTTCATTTTATTATAAGAAAAAAGGTGACGATTTGTAAAAGAATTAGAGTCACCAGTTTGTTTTACTAAACAAACAAAAGTCTGTGTAAAAGAGGAACATTTATGATTTAAATGACATCTTAAAAACAATTAATGAGAAACCAATTGATTCAGAGGGTTCGGGGATTAAGTTACGAATCGAGAAGGTGTTAGGCACCCTAATTCTCCCTTTCAATCTCTAAGAAGGATATGCGTGGAATTATAATCGAACATTTGCATGTTAATTGATGTTATTGCGTATCGGTCCGTAGTTTTAGGAAAAACAGGATGTTATTGCGTATCGGTCCATAGTGTGTGTGTGTGATTTGAAAGAAGATTTTGATAAGATAGATAGCAAAACAAGTGTTTTTGGAAAGATTTAGGGCTTTTCAGAAGCTAATTCGATTTGGAATCTAATATCTGACAATCCTTGAGATTCGTTCGTCAATTGTGTACCACAATTTAATAATTTAAACCGGCATTGACGAATCCAGTGCTCTCATATTGGATATTTACATAGGCGCCACGATTTATAGATTAAATTGGATACAAACGTGTATTGATTTCTTCGTAAACCGAGACTGATAAAGTTGAGCTTTTATGAAATTAAATGATAAAAATATGTTTAAAATGGTTTACCGCTCGTTATTTGCCTTCGGTTTTGAAAATGGGTTTTAAATGATAAACAACAATTTTTGCATGCGATTGATCAATTATAACTGATAAAATAAGGACAGATAAAGAATAAAAGCCGAATTAAAAAAAAATACCTAAGAGCCTCGAACATAGCAGAATACTATTTTATAGCACTGTTCCCGAAGTCCAAGAGCTGTTTAATGCTTCAAATGGGGTTAATACAAGTGTATTTAGACTTGTAAAATAATTAATGAGCCGGGCTGGAAGTACGTGTCTGCAGACAAGGGGAAGGGTTTGTCTGTTGACAATCCCCCGATTACACGTGTGATGGTTTTTTCAATTCCCGAATATCCGACCGTAAGATCGAGCTAATTTTTTAATATGTTATTCCCAATATCATTTCCCATAACTCCACAAAATTTTATGATTTTATCATGTCGCTAAGTACCAAAACAAAAATCGGCTGAAAAGGGTTTGTCCGCGGACAAAGGGAAGGATTTGTCCCCAGATAATCCCCTAATTACACATGCAATGGTTTTTCGCAATTCTAGACAAAATAAACATCATATTAATCTAATTTTTTAACATGTTTTTCCCCATGATATACCATGTCTACTGACCAAATTTGAGCTCATTTGAACTTCGGGAAGGTCATCTTTTCATTACCCAAAGTAGACCCTCGGTTTTCTAAATTCTCGAAGATCCGGCCGTTGGATTTGCTCCTTTTGGCAATTTCTAATAACCCTAAAAGTTTGAGGATGATAAAAAATGAGGAATTCTCCTTTCACACGTTTTTAGTAGTTTTGACGGTTTGCGGCGTCGGCGGCTTCTGGTAATTCTTATAACTTCTCATCCGGGTGTTCTTTCGGCTTCCTTCTTTCACCTGTATCACATATATATGTTATGTGTGCATCTAAGAATGCTTGTACATGCATGTGTTCTCATTTCCTTAGAGTTCGTGATTCTTGTGGGGGTCGCAAAATAAAGTGTTCACAGACCCTCTCGGCCTGGGTTCTTTGTGATGGAGACATTAAATACAGGATCGTTTGATATTGCGTATAAATTGAACAAAAAACTTATGCTAAAACCCTATAAGAATAAAGAGATTTCACCTTTGTGGATCATGTAGAGGATCCATATGAGGAAAGTAGGGTTTAAAAGTGTGATTTGGTTAGATTTTTATAATTCTCGCTGGGTTGCAAAAATTGATTATTTTCGCCACCTAAACGACTTCTGATTGTCCTAATTTTTCGCGTTATTTCAAAAACTTTGCGTTTCGAATGACATATTCAAAAATCAGCCCGATCCAATGGTGAGATCAAAAGTTACGATTGATTTACGATTGCTGTGCCAAAACCTAAAAATCTTCTATCGTATTCCTTTCGCCATCAAATCTTGCACCAAGTGTGGGCTATGGTATCACCAAGATTTTCTCCTCTCTCAATAGAACAAACCTTAACTCATGATAATTATTGTTTTTATGAGAAGAGACAAGGCCAGCGTATATATAAGGCTACGATAGGGACCTTAAAGAAAAATAAGTATTTAGGCTTCCTATGGAAAGTTGGAATCCTAATTCCACTACGAATTAGTTCCTTCCATAAATTATAATTCGCACCACTAAAGAATTATAATTGCACTCTCGTCTTTATCTCAAAATTATATTTCGAGCTCCTTATTATTAAATACTTATTATTCTCCCCACGTTAAGATTACAGATAACCGTCATTTAAATTAAATTACTGACAATTATATTTAAATGACTTCTTAATACTTGAGCCTACCACTTAAGTTATTTGACATGTCGGATTAACGTAATCCACCTTCAGGGTTTGACATGATCAAAACTTATAAGCTTCTCAAGGGGCTATCATCAATCCCTATACCGGGACGTGGATTCCATCAATAATTAATATTCATCATACATATAGTGTCGTCATCCAATTCACGAAGATTATTGATCCATAAATGAATCTCACTCATATTGAGTCAAAACAACAAACACTACATATATATGTCTATTAATTATTTCAAGATTAAGAGCATAAGTAATCATAATAACCATGGGATTTTAAATTGTTTTATATAGTCAGTATAAAAACAACTAACCCAAACTGGTCCTATTCAATACACACAAAGTGTACTAGCACAACGAGTTAAAACTATACCGTTTGTTGTAGTTAAGATAAACTACTAAAACTTGTGCTACAATCCTAACGATGGGTGTCCAATTTCATCTAAGATTGTGAACCATTAAACTTATATTCCACAAGAACTGATGATATGATTTTATGTGTATAAGCTATAATCTACACACCAAATCATTACTATATTGAATAAAAAGCACACATGCACTATATTTAAATAAATAATATTGTGACGCCCTGCGAGTGATGGAGTACTCCCTCGAGAGGAGGAAATGTAGCTCAAAGGGGGCATCCCACACCAGAAGATGGGGGATCCTTGAAAACCCATATAAGTAAGAATCGGTCGCTAATTAAGTATGAGGCCTTTTGGGTAGCTCACTGGCTTCGAATCCCATGAGAACACCGAAGTTAAGCGTGCTTGGGCTAGAGCAATCCCAGGATGGGTGACCCCTTGGGAAGCTGGCCATGAGCTCCCAAAAACAAAGCCGTGAGGATAGACGTTCCGGGGCTGAGGCCTGGCTGTATGCTACCCAAAGCGGACAATATCGTACTGAGGTGGGACCGGGTCGTTACATATAGTATCAGAGCAGGCCCCGCATAGTACAGTGTGTCGACGAGGACGTCGATTCCCTTGGGGGGAAGGATGTGACGCCCTGCGAGTGATGGAGTACTCCCTTGAGAGAAGGAAATGTAGCTCAAAGGGGGCATACCACACCGGAAGATGGGGGATCCTTGGAAACCCATATAAGTAAGAATCGGTCGTTAATTAAGTACGAGGACTTTTGGGTAGCTCACTGGCTTCGGATCCCATGAGAACTCCGAAGTTAAGCGTGCTTGGGCCAGAGCAATCGCAGGATGGGTGACCCCCTAGGAAGCTGGCCGTGAGCTCCTAAAAACAAAGCCGTGAGGGTAGACATTCCGGGGCTGAGGCCTGGTTGTATGCTATCCAAAACGGATAATATCGTACTGAGGTGGGACCGGGTCGTTACAAATAGTATTAGAGCGGGCTCCACAGAGTACGGTGTGTCGACGAGGACATCGATTCCCTTGGGGGGAAGGATGTGACGCCCTGCGAGTGATGGAGTACTCCCTTGAGAGGAGGAAATGTAGCGCAAAGGGGGCATCCCACACCGGAAGATGGGGGATCCTTGGAAATCCATATAAGTAAGAATCAATCGCTAATTAAGTACGAGGCATTTTGGGTTAAACGTGCTTGGGCCAGAGCAATCCCAAGATGGGTGACCCCTTGGGAAGCTGGCCGTGAGCTCCCAAAAACAAAGCCATGAGGGTAGACGTTCTGGGGCTGAGGCCTGGCTGTACGCTAACCAAAGCAGACAATATCGTACTGAGGTGGGATCGGGTCGTTACAAATATAATGCAACCATTGCCCATAAAGATTTTCATTACGAGTTTATAACATATCCAAACCAACAAGAAAATTATGCCTTTTAGTATATCATTCTAACAATCTCCCATTTAGACTCAAAGCCATGCAGCTATGCATCTCACTCCCATTCCCTTAAAGTGAACATGTGTTTTTCCTTCTTATGAATCATCGGATCTTTCGAGTTCGCAACCGTTTCACTATTACCAAAATAAAGTGAAATAGCATATAATAGTGAAGGTGCCACATCTAGATTCATATAGAAGTTCCTAAGCCAAACCGCCTCCTTAGCTACTTCTAAAGCAGCCACATATTTAGCTTTCATGGTGGAGTCAGCAGTGCATGACTGCTTGATACTCTTCCAACCAATGACTCCACCTGTTAGAGTAAACACATAACCTGAAGTTGACTTTCTGGAATCCTAACTTTTGACTAAAAATCCTTGTCTATGTACCCAACAGGTACTAGACTGTTTGCCTGGTAAACCAACATAAAATCTTGAGTCCTTTTAAGGTACTTAAGTATATGTTTTACCGCAGTCCAGTGTTCTTTCCCTGGATTAGACTGATATATGCTTACCATACCAACGGTAAAGCAAATGTCTGGTCTAGTACACAATATAACATACATGAGGCTTCCCACTGCCGAAGCATAAGGAACTCCCCTCATCCTCTCTATCTCATCATGTGTTTTATGACATTGATCTTGGAAAGAGTGATTCCATACCTAAAAAGGGAGAAACCCTTTCTTGGAATTTTGTATACTAACTCTGGCAAGAATTGTATCGATGTAAGTACTTTGGATAATCCCAACATCCTAATTTTCCAATCTTGCATAAGCTTAATGCCAAGAATGTGACTGGCTTCTCCTAAGCCCTTCATATCGAACTGACTTGATAACCATACCCTCACTGAAGATAATATTCAAAAATCGCTTCCAATAAGTAAGATATTATCCACATACAATACCTGGAATACCACCACGCTTCCGTTGCGTCTTTTGTACACACAAGACTCATCCGAACATTAGTCAAAATCAGAAGATTTGATTGCATGGTCAAAACAGATGTTCCAAGATCTAGACACTTGCTTTAAGTCCGTCTAATCCTCTCTCTATCTCTTATATACCCACTTGTATCCGATAGGTTTTATCCCTTCGGATGGTTTTACAAGATCCCAAACTTTGTTAGAGTACATGGACTCCAAATCATCTACTATATGGAATAAAAGACACACATGCACGATATTTAAATAAATAATATAATGCAACCATTGCCCATAAAGATTCTCATTAAAATAGCAAAACCAAGTTTATAACATATCCAAACCAACAAGAAAATTATGGCTTTTAGTATATCACTCTAACACTTTCTACAGGCACCAATCCAAAGCCCTTTCCACAGGCACCAATCCAAGCCCTTTCCACAGGCACCAATCCAAGCCTTTTTCACAGGCACCCATCAAAGCCATTTCTATAGGCACGAATCCAAACCCCTTTTACAGGCACCAACCCAAGCCCTTTCTATAGGCATGAATCCAAAATCCTTTTTATAGCCCTCTCCAAAACCAAAAAAAAGCCCCCCTTTGAGAAGATATCAGAGAAAAATAGAGAGAAAGAGAAGAATGAGAAAATTTTGCAAAACACAGAGAACAAGCCCCACAAAAGGATCTTTGTCCCAGTTTCTTATCTTTTAAGATAAGCTTTCAAGATAAGCTCTCAAAGGTTCTCGGATCAAAAATCACGAATACAGCACGGCGATGTCAAATTCGAACTTTTAAAGCAAACATTCTTAAATCGCAAGGACGATGATGCTCAGAAAACCTGACAAAGTGGGTATAAGAAAAAAATTAAAAGAGTAAAAAAGAGGATAAATCCCACAGTGCTAAAAGAAAAGAATATTAGAAAAACATAAAAGGAGAAGATGGCAGCGAGAGCCAACTAGGCCAAAAGGCCCAGGGCTATGTCTTGGTGAGGAAGGCTGCTGACCAGGCAAAAGAAAAAAATAATAATAAGCTGCATCAAAAAGCTTTCAAGCAATCAAAGAGGAATAAGGGCATCAAAAAACAGAAAATGATACAAGCACAAACAAATTCTTCTCTCATGAAGTCAGAAAATAATAAGCAAAATCGTACCCTGGTGACACGAGAAAAAAATGCCACAGAAGCAAAGCAAAAAGCAAAGTCCAAAAAATAATTATCATGCACAAAGATTCGAGAATTGAGATAACGTAACTCGATCACTTCTCAAGGAAAAAAGAAGTCAACCAAAAGTTCTTATTTTTTACAAAAAAGATATCACACCAGAACTTTCTTTCTCTATCTCTCTATGTCTACTCGGAGACTCTCACCCCCTCAGTAAATCATTAACTGTCACCCACATCTCAGCCCTAAATCATCAGCAGATCACCAATCCACAGCCTTTATCCTATCCAGCAGAATTTAGCATATCCTCATCAACCACCATTCACCCCCAGCAGATTACCAACGCTCAGCACTTATCCTAACCAATAGGATTCATCATATCCTTAGCAAACCACCAATCATCATATCCCAGCAGATTATCAACCTTCAGCCTTTATCCTAACAAGTAGGAATCCTCATTTCCCCAGCAGACCATCAATTCTCATTTTCCCAGCAGCCTTTATCTTAAATCATCAACACCAAAGACCATCCCCAGTAGACCATCCGCCTTAGCCTCTCAAACCCAAAGCAAGGTCCATAATATACCATCTGCCCACACCCCTTCAAAAGAACCAAACCTAATAAAATCATTGACAGAACTGTCCCTACTGATGGGAGTACATCAACTCAACACTGTAAAGTTTATATTTTGGTTGACTTTATTCTTTCGACAAAAACACGATTGCTTGTAAGTTGTTTGAGTTGTTCGAAATTGCATCTGAATAATTACAAGCAAGCCAAGCTACTGAATCAATGCACTGAAAAATTACACCGAGAAAGATACGGTGAGTACTGGCATTTGAATTTAATTTCCTAGGTGGTAATTTTACAAAAAAAAACCTTGTGGGTTGAATTAATTTTTTTATTATATTTATTAGTGTTTTTCCCGCGTCCGTAATATTTTGGCAAACTAAATTTATGAGAAAACTCTTGAATTATATTTCTAGAATTGCCCTAAAAATTTGAGTCAAATTGGAGCTCAAACGAATTTAATACGTGGAAAAACAAAAGTAAAAATAAAAGAAAAAAATTAATGAAAAAGAAAAAAATTTAAAAATTAATTAATTTAGGAAAGTTAAAATGTCAAAAAGTCCAAGAGGCCCCCAGAAAGTGTGTGGTTGCCTTTTAATTCAAATTCACCATAGCCACATGTCAGCCATTGGTTGGTTGCTTTTTAAATGTGTGGAGTATATTTGTTTGATTTTTAAAAAGGTGGACCGATATAAGTTTCGATAACTTGGACCGGTCCGGAACTAATTGCGGGTGCAGAATTGAAATTCTAATTTTGGACCGGTACACTCTTTGGCTTGGATCGGTCCGGCATTTATTTATAGAAGGTGATTTTTTATCACAAAAATTTCGTTTTTAGTTATTTTTAACCTTTTCCTAAAGCAAGTTGGTCTCCATATTTTTATATAAATAGACTTATATGGTAAGGGACTTGGACACACTTTTACTCATGTTTTGAGAGAGTTTTCTACATCTTAAAGAGAGATTAAAAACCTCAAAACATAAAACCATCCTAGGGCTTTTTATTCATGCCAAAGCAATTATTCTTTTTGTAAAGAACAATTCAGATCCCAAAGTGCATGTAATTCGCAAATGGAGTTGAAGAACAGTGTGATACCGTGGTGAGTGATTCGTTGTGAACCTATTCGTGCGATTCGGATAGGAGGACTGTAAGCGCAGAAGGTGGGGACTTTTGCAGACGGCTTGTGCGACTCAAGCTTTGTAAGTCTATACGGTTTGAGAATAATAGAGTATGTAAACCTTTGTGCATATAGTGGATTGTTGAGGATTAGTCCTGTACTGTAGGGATACCAAGTCAATTCTGGTGTTTACTTATCTATTTAATTGCTTTATCAATTGCTACGTATTAGAAAAGATTAAACAGGTTTTTCAGAATTAAAATCCATAGACTTTTAGGTTTTACCTTTTGATTCGAATAAAATTGGTTTTTGAGAATCCAACCGCCGAATAACGAACCTAGGATTTAATTTGTTTTAATTCGCTTCCGCTACGCGCCCCGGCTCCCTTTTCTTGAAACACCCAATCAAATCATTGACAGAACCGTCCCTACCAATGGGAGTACATCAGCTCAATGTCCAAATCAAATTGTTGACAAAACCGCCCCTACCGATGAGAGTACATCAGTTCAACACCCAACCAAATCATTGAGAGAACCGTCCTTACCCAGGGGAGTACACCAGCTCAACGACCCAATCAAATCGTTGACATAACCATCCCTACCGATGGAAGTACATCAGCTCAACATCCAACTAAATCGTTGATAGAACCATCCCTACCGATGGGAGTATATCAGCTCAACGTTCCAAATCAAATTGTTGACAGAACCGTCCCTACCGATGGGAGTTTATCAGTTCAACACCTAATCAAATTGTTAATAGAACCGTCCTGATCGAGTGGAGTACATCAGCTCAACACCCGAATAATGTCATTGACAAAACCTCCCCAGCCAGAGGGAGTATAGCAGAACAAGGTCACAGTACAACACAGGGCATGTCCCAAATCACCCATCCTTCCCAAAAGGAGATAAATAGCATTGAACGACATCATTCGCATGGCATTTTTTTCAAAATATCACTTGATTCATGCGAGTGCCGCAAAATGATGCGTTTTCGTTGTCGTCCTGGTTTCTTTGCTCCACAAAGAACTCAAGCCGAGAGGGTCTGTGAACATCTCATTTTGTGACCCTCGCAAGAATTACGAACTCTAAGAAAATGAGAACACATGCATGCACAAGCACCTAGATGCACATATACCATATACATATTACATATGATACAAGTCAAAGAAGGAAGCCACCCGGATGAGAAGTTACGAGATTTACCAGAAGCCGCTGGAGCCAAAAATCGTCAAAACTCCTGGAAACTTGTAAAAGGAGAGTTCATCATTTATGATCATCCTCAAACTTTGAGAGCTATTAGATATTTTCAAAAGGAGCAACATACTCAAAAATCAGCTCAATCCGACGACCGGATCTCCGGAAATTCAGAAAACTTAGAGTCTATATTAGGTAATCAAAAGACGACCTTCCCGAAGTCGAAATGAGCTCAAATTTTCCAATAGATAGGGTATATCATTAGGAACAACATGTTAAAAAATCAAATTAATCTGATATTTATTTTGGCCGAAATTGCGAAAAAAACCATTGCACGTGTAATCAGGGGATTGTCCGTAGACAAACCCTTTCCAGCCGATTTTTCATTTTGATACTTCCCGAACTCCTAAACTCATGAAAATTTATGAAGCTAGGAAATGTTATTGGGAATAACATATTAAAAAATCAGCTCGATCCGACGGTCGGATCTTCGAAAATTGGAAAAATCATCACACGGTCGAAGGGGTTTGTCCGCAGACAAGGACCCCCCTTTTGACCACGGACAAACACACACCCCTTGTCCGCGGACACGCACTTCCATCCTGGCCTATTAATT
The DNA here is from genome assembly GCA_021464415.1 of Lonicera japonica. Classification (NCBI taxonomy): domain Eukaryota; kingdom Viridiplantae; phylum Streptophyta; class Magnoliopsida; order Dipsacales; family Caprifoliaceae; genus Lonicera; species Lonicera japonica. The sequence goes on from CM038471.1 coordinate 39,129,079, forward strand.
ATTCTACAGTTATAAATACACCTGCACTTACCCCATTTGAGGCATCAGTCAGCTCTGGGACTTCGGAACAGTGCTATAAAATAGTATTCTATTATTTTTGGGGCTCTCAGTTATTTTTTATCTCATCTCGGCTTTAATTTTTTATCTGTCTTTATTTTATCAATTATAATTGATCAATTTCATGCAAAAATTGCTGTTTATCTCAAAATCAGTCCATATTTCATATTTAAACCCCGTTTTTAAAGCCGAAGGCATAAAATGAGCGGTAAACCATTTTAATTTTTTTTTATCATTTAATTTTATAAAATTTTGGTTTTATCAGTCTCGATTTACGAAGAAATCAAGACACATTTATATTCGATTTAATCTATAAATTGTGGTGCTTACGTAAATATCCAATATAAGAGTACTGAATTCGTCAATGCCGGTTTAAATTGTTAAACTATGGTACACTATTGACGAACGAATCTCGAGAATTGTCGAATATCAAATTCCAAATCATATTAGCTTCTGAAAAGCTCTAAATCTTTCCAAAAACACGTGTTTTGTTACATATCATTATCAAAATCAATTTTTAAATCACACACACTAATTTTTAAAATCGAAGGGCTAAAATCCCATTTTTCCTAAAATTATGGGCTGATACGTAATAATGTCAATTAACATAAAAATGTTGAATTACAATTTCACGCGTATCCTACTTAGAGATCGAAAGGGCAAATTGGGGTGCCTAACACATTCTCGATTTGTAACTTAATTTTTGAACCCTTTGAATCAACTGGTTTTCTATTGATTGTGTTTAAGAGGGCGTTTAATCCATAAATGTTTGTTTAGTAAAACAAATTGGCGACTCTGATTTCTTTACAAACCTTCACCTTTATTTCTCTATAATAAAACGAACCATTTTCCAAAAAATAAAAAATTGTAAAACTGGAGGAATCGCCGCCGCAGGGGCCGGGCATCTAAAAGCGGGTTCTCACACCTAGGGAAGAGGCGACAAGTCGATAAACAGCGTTGAAGGACCAACCGGAGCAGAAGAAGACCTACCCACCTTTTGAGTAGAAAACAAAGGAGGTCTCGAGGAAGTAGTACCTACCATAGGAGGACCTATCACCCCAGGGCCGAGAGGAGTTAATGTCACGTAAGTCCGCACCCTTGGAGGATTGACCACGGCTATCTCCCTCAACGAAGGACCTCCACCCGAAGGTGTGACTGTAGTAGTTAGGGGAGTCTGCCCGAACTGATCAAAGTTAATACTGAAGTCAGTAGGATCCCAAGACTCTCAGGAACACCACAATCACCACCCTTTGCTGCCCCTGTATGCTGCTCTCCCACAGGTCTGGTCGGAGGCAGTTGCTCGTGAATCGGGGCCATCCCAACTCCCTCTCCAGCCTCGGGACTAGTACCTACGCCCTCGGCCTGTGGTACCACTAGGTCATCCCCTCGATCCTTGTCCTCTAAATCAGCGATATTGTTCCTCTGGTTTGGGATAGGTGGCAAGTGTCCTGGGACTGTCCTAGACAAATGAAACTGCCCTCGTATATAGTTAGGATCGCCTCCAACGCCAGTATTGATCGTAAAAGACCAGTCCCCGAGTCCCCTTCCGCTTTCTCATTAAGAATTGAGCTGGAAAATCAGGATAGTCGCCCTCCTCGACAAAAGTCTAAAATTTGAACCCATCCACTAGGGCCTGCACTATCACCGGATCTATCACGCCAATTCAGTGAAAATACTAGAACCCAAGGCCATTGACCCGGCATGTGCTGACGAATGACCCGCTCGCCAAGATAAAACTGGAGGTCATACTTATCCCAGAACAACCATCTGGTCCTCGAAGCAATCAAAGCTCGAGCATAGCCAAAATGAAGGCCCAAATCACCCCATGGAGCCCGGTCAATCTGAAAAAAGAAGAATAAATTACATTCAGTCATTTATTTTCATATACGTTTATTTAAAGTAAAATGTATTAAAAATGAAATACTTACATGCTCCTCCAATAGGTCATGAATAACAGTCTCCTTAGTCTCTCGTGTCTGGTAGACATAAGGAGTCCTGTAATTCCCCGCTATAAATCAGTGAAAGAGTGAAAATTGAGCCTCATTCTCAACGAGGAGATCTACCTGGGCGAGACCAGGATAGGTGTACGCCACAAACCAACTCTGAGAAAGGGAGAAGAACATGGAGGATATTAACATATAATGGATAAACAAATATACACAATAATAGGTAAGAAGTCCGAGATTTGTACCTCCTACAATAAAGAAAAGCCTTTGAGGTTTAGGGCCAAATGTTGAGAAACGTGATCCATGGCATTGTATAGAACAACCAGGATAAACCCCCTAGTCAAAATTGAATAGGGAGCTAAAATCTCGAAGGTAAGGCAACCACCAAAGAAAGGCCCTGTCTCGCCCACGGACCTCAAACAGGTCATGAAAGGTCAATAATAACAAAACACGGGCATATTGGCGCGCCTCCTATCTGGTCATCCGCTTTTCAGAAGCAATCATTCTGGCTCTCTATGTCGCCAAATGCATGATCAATACGCCACGAGGAATAGTATCACCCAAATTTCGTCGCTCCGGAAACTACCCCAGAATTCGAATTATAGCCTCGAAAGAAAGCCGTACAGGCACGTCGATATGAATAGACATACCTCCCAAGGGTATCCCAGTCAAAGCAAACAGGTCCAGGGAGTCATCGTAATATTTCCCCAACTCCAGTGGAACGTATGCGCAGTGTCCCACCAATGAGTTGCAAGGGCCGATACAAGAACTATTGCCCTCGATACTCTCTCCGGTAGCGCATCGAAAAAGGCACCAAAGGGGGTCGCAAGGAATAACTCCTGTACAGGGGGTCGGGGCCTGCCTCTACTCAGCAAAAATAGTGTTAGGAGTTATATGTATATATATGAGTTATAAGGGTAAATTATGTATTTTCCAAAAACCTGAGGGTACTTTAGTGTAATTATGAGAGTTATATGAGTTATAAGGGTAAATTATGTAATTTCAAAAACCTAAGGGTACTTTGCTGTAATTATGAGAGTTATATGAGTTATAGGGGTAAATTATGTCATTTTTAAAAAATGGGGGAACTTTGGGTAATTATGAGAGTTATATACGTTATTGGGGTAAATTATATAGTTTCCAAAACCTAGGGATACTTTGGGTAATTATAAGAGTTAAATGAGGTATAGGGGGTAAATTGTGTAATTTCCAAAACTTGAGGGTACTTTTGTGTAAATTGTGAGAGTTATATGAGTTATAGGGCTAAATTATGTAATTTCTAAAAGTCGAGGGTACTTTATTATAATTATGAGAGTTCTATGAGTTTTAGGGGTAAATTATGTAATTTCCAAAACTTGAGAGTAAATTCATATAATTATGAGAGTTATATGAGTTATAGGGCGAATTATGTAATTTTTAAAAACTAAGGGTCCTTTGGTATAATTATGAGAGTTATATGAGCTATAGGGGTAAATTATGTAATCTCCAAAACATGAGGGTACTTTGGGTAATTATGAGAGTTATATGAGTTATAGTGTAAATTATATAATTTTTAAAACCTGAGGATACTTTGGGTAATTATGAGAGTTATATGAGTTATAGGGGTAAATTATGTAGTTTTTAAAACCTTTGCGTACTTTGGTGTAATTATGAGAGTTATATGAGTTATAGGGGTAAATTATGTAATTTTAAAAATATAAGGGCATTTTGGTGTAATTATGAGAGTTATATGAGTTATGAGGGCTAAATATTGTAATTTCCAAAAGTTGAGGGTACTTTGGTGTAATTATGAGAGTTATATGAGTTATAGGGGTAAATTATGTAATTTCCAAAATCTAAGGGTACTTTAGTGTAATTATGAGAGTTATATGAGTTATAGGGGTAAATTAAGTAATTTCTAAAATATGAGGGTACTTTTGTGTAATTATGAGAGTTATATGAGTTATAGGGGTAAATTATGTATTTTCTAAAACCTAGGGGTACTTTGGGTAATTATGAGAGTTATATACGTTATAGGGGTAAATTATGTAATTTCTAAAACCTAGGGGTACTTTGGGTAATTATGAGAGTTATATGAGTTATGAGGGGTAAATTGTGTAATTTCCAAAACTTGAGGGTACTTTTGTGTAAATTGTGATAGTTACGAGGGCTATGAGGGTAAATTATGTAATTTTTGCAAATAAGGGATACTTTTGGATAATTACGAGAGTTATGAGCTATAAGGGGAGATTTGTATAAATTCCTAAAAAATCTAAAGTTGTCACGATAAAGTATGTATTCTCTTCATCGGGTATCATTATTAGGCAAACATGGGTACTAAAATTATGAATTATTTTTATATATGCAGGAAACATCAAAGATAAGCTTGTATAAATACAAATAAATTACAAAAAGAAGTCTCGAAAAACCTACCAAGCGTTGACGACCGATCTCATGGGAGGTTGGCTCCATGAGTAGTGAAGGAACTGTGGGAATGGCTCGGGTCACACCCCGGTACACCACTGCGCAGCTGCAGTCCAACCCATCATCCTCTTACCAATCAAGGTCTGCCCAGTCATCGTGACGAGGGCTGCCGCATAGGACCCCCTGAGCGTCAATAAATGTTATCTCATCCTGATCACCCTTCAGTCGACCCGACTGATCTCCGTGTGCAAGATCCATAAGTATATGAAAGAGATGGGAGAAAAAAGTGGCAAAAAAAAACCTAATGCCGCAGAGCTTCCGTGCTAGAGAGGAAAAAAGAAGAGAGCTAGAGAGAGAAAGAGGAAGGAAGAAATGAGGTGGAATGAGCTCAAGAAGGGGTTTATATACTGGACACGTTTGTCACACGACAAATAGCTGGACACCGAAGTGTCGCACGACAATATCCCTTCCCTTAGAATTTTTTGACCTTTTCTCACTTTCTCTCCTGCAGGGGAGTTCAGGGATAGTTTTTTCGACCTTTTTGTACAAAATCACACATATAAATAATATCAAAAGCGATATTCCAATATGGTGTTTTTTGAAAAGTCGTCAAAACAAAATTTATCTGGAAAGATATCTCTAAATTATACGCAATGATCTAAGTGGATATCAAAATAAGAAGGGAATAAGAAAAAATTGAAATAGTATAAAAGAGAAGAAAATCCCACATGAACGCCCAGAGTAAGCGAGAGAAACAGAAATGAATAGAGTGATAGGGAGAGCCACACCAAGAGTGATAACTAGGCCAAAAACGGCCCAAGGCTTTGTCTTGGGTGAGTAAGGCTCCTGATTATGCCAAATGGGACAAAAAGCTTGTAACACTCCCGCCTTAATTGTACAGGATAACACCCGTAGTTAAGGCCTGGGGCATCACTGACCCATCTTAGTAGGACTAAGACAGGTGTAGAAGAGGAATATAGATCAACAACAGCATATAAACCAGGCAATGACAAGCATTAGGTGCAAAAATGATATTATAACTGATAAACATGCACATAGATATACATATCATGCGTTACGTGGACAAAAAAAAATATCTATATATATATAGGCAGTCCTCGGGCGAGCCGTGGCTTCCCGGACTAACATATCTATTACAAAAATAAACCGTAGTATCAGAGCTTTCTACTTCGTCCCCGAACCCGTCGTCTCTTTGTCCACCTGGGACTCGTGAGTACCTGAAATGGTTTTAAGAAACGGGGTGAGCTAAATGCTCAGTAGGGGTAAGTAATCACATTTAGAACGTAATTCAGTTTAAAGCATGTGTTCATTTCATAAAGCATGCATATGCTAATGCAGGTTACCTCCCTTGTGTCAACCTTAAAGCCACGTAGCCAGAATGTATAACCATACCGAATCAGAGTATAGCAAAGGCTTGACTGCCCGAGAGAAAATATAACAATGATCATAAATTGGCCCATCGGCCTCAGAGCATATCAGCTGATCATAATCAATTTGGACCACATGTCCATCAATAGTAAGATAACCACAGAATCATCAGTGCCTTACCGTTGTCTAGATTTCCGGGCTACACACCGCTGGCTCTAGACAGCCGACGCGTTGCTGCCCTCCGGAGGTTTAGGGATTTTCAACCCAAGGGCACCAGGCCCTACTTATTTCCATCCCGGTAGGCACAAACCAATACATAATTCCTTCACAATCGAAGGACCACAATATAATCATAATCCGGATCCATATCACATCCAGAATCAGATCATAACGAGTTTTCATCATCATAATAATCGTCTTAAGAAGTACGCCCATAAGTCGAGCCATAAGAATGATCCATATAGGCTGAGAATCCTTCAAGCGCTTGGTTGACACAATAATAATATGCATGATATGCAAAACATGCTATTTCAAAGATAATAAGCAATTTATGCCATATTCACTCCCATAACTCTCATATCATATCCCTTGGTGTGTAAACTTCGTCAACAACCCAGTTTATCCGCAAACAACATGTACATCACCAAGGGATACCACATATAGTTCAAATAGCACTTATTAGCGAGTGTATATGGCATATCTTGCACCAAATCTTACAATTACAACTTTATATATCATAAAAATAGCATAAACACTTTAATATTCAAGCATCTCAAGCAATTGATAATTATAAACAATGATTCTTGACAAATAAAAGCATATTTTCTAGTTTTGAAAGCCATAGAACCCCTACCTCATGTTTATTAGCCGTATAGAAGGAAGAAAGAAGAGAATCCAAGCTCTCCCAAAGGAATCCCAAAGAGGAAGACGATGAATAGTGAAATTGAAGATGATTCGGATGATTTCGAGCTTCAATCTTCGATCGGGGATGAAAGAAACGTAGGAATCTCTCTCTTTCTCTCTCTAGAACCTTTCGGAAGTCTCTAGAGGTGTACGGATGAGCTTAGCTCAAAAAATGAGTGAAAATGGGTGAAAAACGACATTAAAACAATTTTAAGTCGGTTGCTACAGTAACCATGCGGACCGGTATGCCAAAACCCTTAGACCGGTCCGCGGGGTGAAAATTTGGAAATTTTTAAAGGCCGGACCGGTATTCAAAAAGCCCATACCGGTCCGCGCATCAGTCTGGAAACCCCAATACCGGTCCGCGTGTAATTTTGGTACCCTAATGCACTGTTTTTGTTTTGGCCATAATTTTTCGCTCCGAACTCTGATTGAGGCGTTCTTTATGTCCAAGGAAAGGTATTTCAAAGATATACAACTTCTTAGTTAGAAGTTTTTCCAAATTATGGATAGATTGTTCCCAGAAATTCAACGAAGACAGCGCTCTGCCAGAGCGCTGCCGAATGACCAGAATTTGCAATGGGCCTACTTTGCGCCCGGTTTTGACCCACGAGGAGTGTGAATTGGACTTCGGCCAAAACACAAAAGTTGTAGAATGGTATGAATACTAGACACACACACAAAAGGAACTTTAATCGGATAAGTAACAAAGAAATTATGATAGCTCAAAGTTAACCAAAATTAACAAATCGCGAAGAACTAAAACTTCCTATTTACCAACCAAAATCGATTCGGACCACCCGAACCACCAAACGATCATTCATATATGTATCAAGGAGTTAATATAACATAATTAACATTAATACAAATACAGGATGTTACAATCTCTCCTACTAAATAAAATTTCGTCCTCGAAATTTAAATATTACATTCTAATCAAACAGTTCGGGATACTTGCTACGAATTTCTGTCTGTAATTCCCACGTTGCCTCCTTGGCTCCGTGATGCAACCATAAGACCGTCACTAATGGGATACCCTTGTTTCATAACACTTGATCTCGGCGGTCCAAAATCTGTATCGGGCGGGTTTCATATGTTCCATCTTCTAACACCTCAAGGTTTTCCCATTGAACAATATGGGTAGGATCATGAACATACCGGCGTAGCATCGATACATGGAAAACATTGTGAACGCTAGACAACTGTGGTGGCAAGGATAGACGATATGAAACATTCCCGATACGTTCAAGAATCTCAAAAGGCCCGATGTATCGGGGAGACAACTTCCCTTTTCTACCAAATCGCGTAATGCCGAAACGAGGTTTGGTTTTCAAGAACACATGGTTACCCACTTCAAATTCTAATGGACGACGGTGCCTATCAGCATAACTCTTTTGCCGACTCTAGGCAGTAAGAAGGTGATGTCGAATGAGTTTGATCTTTTCAGTAGTTTGTTCTACTAGCTCCGGACCCAACAAGGTTCTTTCCCTGACTTCGTACCAGCACACCGGGGATCTGCATGGACGACCATAAAGGGCTTCGAAAGGCGCCATACCTATACTAGCTTGAAAGCTATTGTTATATGCAAACTCGACTAATGGCAAATGTTCTATCCAGTTTCCTCGAAAGTCGAGGACACACGCCCTCAACATATCTTCAAGTATTTGAATAACTCGCTCAGATTGTCCATCAGTCTATGGATGGAACGCTGTACTGAAGTTCAATTGAGTCCCCAAAGCCCTTTGAAGACTCTCCCAGAACCGAGAAGTGAAACGTGGATCTCGATCCGACACAATGGTTAATGGAACCCCATGGAGTTTGACTATCTCCCGAACATAGAGTTTTCCCAAACTCTCTACATTTTGGTTGTTCTGGATGGGTAGGAAGTGAGCGGACTTTGTCAATCTATCAATAACCACCCAAATAGTATCTTGACCCCTTAACGCTTTCGGCAATCCCGAAACAAAATCCATAGTGACATGTTCCCATTTCCATTCAGGAATGGGTAATGGTTGGAGTTGTCCTGCAGGTCTTTGGTGCTTGGCCTTCACCAGTTGGCATGTCATACACCTACTCACGAAATTCGCGACATCCTTCTTCATGCCGCTCCACCAGAAATTTCTACATAAGTCCCGGTACATCTTTGTACCACCGGGATGAATAGAGAATTTAGAATGGTGAGCTTCACTTAGAATTTCATTCCTAAGTTCTCGGTTGTTCGGCACTACTAGTCTATCTCGGACTCGAATCCCACCATCGGTCCCGAGCTTATACCCCCCGTATTCGGCTTCCGTAGCCAAATGGTCACGTACCACTTAAAAGGCTTCATCTGCCCATTGAGCATCTATCACTCGTTGCTGGATAGCCGGTTGAGCAATCATGTTATATAAATAGACTCGGTTCTCATCACGATTCACAATTAGGTTGTATTGTTGCAATTCCTCCCTCAACCTCCATTCCCGACACCGTAACGCGGCTAAGGACCCCTGAGATTTTCGACTTAAGGCATCGGCTACCACATTAGCCTTGCCCGGGTGATATTGTAGGGTGAAATCATAATCTTCTAGATACTCTACCCACCTGCGTTGTCTAAGATTCAGATCTTTTTGCGTAAAGATATACTTCAGGCTCTTATGATCGGAGTAGACTTCGAATCTCTCGCCATACAAGTAATGGCGCCAAATCTTAAGAGCAAAGACAACTGCAACCAATTCTAGATCGTGAGTGGGGTAGTTTTTCTCGTACTGCTTGAGTTGACGAGAAGCATAAGCCACGACATGATCCTCCTGCATTAGGACACTACCCAAACCCAGCCTAGAAGCATCACAATAGATTGTATAACCCTTTCCTTGCTCAGGTAGAATAAGAACTGGAGCCGAGGTAAGCCTATCCTTCAATTCTAAGAAAGCTTTCTCACATGATTCATCCCACACGTACTGAATGCCCTTATGAGTTAGGCGAGTTAAAGGTAAAGCTATACGGGAGAAATCTTTGACAAACCGACGATAGTACCCAGCCAAACCCAAGAAACTCCTAACCTCGGTGACATTTCGAGGTCTCTCCCACTTTAAGACTGCTTCTACCTTTGCAAGGTCTACAGAGATACCCTTTCTCGAGACGACGTGTCCCAAGAATTTGACTTCTGACATCCAAAAATCACATTTGCTAAGTTTAGCATATAGCTTATGATCCCGAAGAACTTAAAGAGCCAAGCGAAGATGATTCTCATGCTCTTCATCCGATTTGGAATAAATAAGAATGTCGTCTATGAAGACAACAACAAACTGATCGAGATATGGACGATATAAACGATTCATTAGGTCCATAAAAGCAGCTGGCGCATTCGTCAACCCGAATGGCATTACCAGAAACTCATAATGCCCATAACGAGTACGAAATGCCGTCTTTGGAATGTCTTCCTCACGGACCAACATCTGGTGATAGCCCGATCGAAGATCGATCTTGGAAAACCGAACGGCACCTTGTAATTGATCGAACAAATCGTCGATTCATGGCAACGGATACTTATTCTTAATAGTGACTTAATTCAACTGACGATAATCTATGCATAGCCGTAAAGACCCATCTTGCTTCTTAGCGAATAAGACGGGTGCACCCCAAGGAGATACACTAGGTCTAATAAACCCCTTTCGTAATAATTCGTCAATTTGAATCTTCAGCTCCTTCAACTCAGCAGGAGCCATACGATATGGGGCTAGAGATATCGGTTCAGTTCCTGGAACAACATCAATAGAGAAGTCCACCTCCCGATGTGGGGGTAGACCCGGAAGATCATCAAGAAACACATCAAGAAATTCCATAACCACAGGAAGATCAGAAGGACGAGGACTACCATCTTCTCGAGCTAAAATACTGGCCAACCACCCAAAGTAACTCCGTTGCTCTTTGGGTTTAAGATATGAACAAGGAACAAGTGACTCGGATTCACATTTGAAAATTAAAATCTCATGATCCGATAATGGAATCGACACCCGACGTTTAGAGCAATCGAGTACCACATGGAAAGTGGCTAACCAATCCATACCCAAAATAAGATCATAATCTCCCGTATTGAGAATAACAAGATCAAATTCTACTAAGGACTCCCCAAAACTCAAGGAGCAATTTCTACAAATAGATCCCAACCGAATTCTATCCCCTGTAGGTGTACCAACCCATAAAGGTGTAGTTAATGATTCAACACACAATCCCAATCTATCAACCAACGCACGTGAAATAAAGGAATGGGAGGCACCAGTATCAAACAGAACTTTCACCCAGGTACTAAAGAACAGGATAGTACCTTCCATCACTTTGACCTCTGGCTGCTCTGACTGTGTCAACGTGTAGACCCGACCCTGTGTTCTGCCACCACCCCGAGAGTATGAGCTTCCACCTCCTCGAGACCCACTCTGATTCTGCCCACGGCCCTGGCCACCTTGGTTACTAGAGAAGGATTGGCCCTCACCGCCCGTACGGGTCGAGCTCTGATACTATGGCCGACTATAAGAAGACTGAGACACCTGCTGACCAATATTAGGACAATCTCTACGGAGATGTCCTGGTTGACCACACCCAAAACAAATCCTCTCCCTGGGTCCCTGACCCTCTAAACCAGTACCCGAAATTCGACCTCTCCCAGCACCGCTACTAAACGACCCAGAATCGCCCCTAAACCTCTTTCCCGAACCACCTGCTCTTTTTCCCTCAGAACCTCTCTTCTTGTCAAGGAACCTACTAGCATCTATCTTCTCTTGTTCCACCTTCATCGCCATTCTCACCGCTTCAGCAACACTACTGTGATTTAAATGATATACTTTCTCTCGAATCGAAGGTTTCAACCCCTTAAGGAATAAACGTATCTTTTCCTCGGGGTCATTATCCAGACTCCTATCAAAACGACTCAGACTTTCAAACTTTATCTCGTACTCTGCAACGGTCATGTTCCCTTGAATCAGGGAACGGAACTCATCTCGCTTCAAACTGCGATGAATGGATGAAAAATAACGTTCCAAAAATACCTGAGTAAATTGCTCCCAGGTACCAGGAGCGTCCGCCCTCCTAGACACATTTCTCCACCAGATACCAGCTTGATCAACCAGCTGGTAAGTTCCCAAATTGAGCTTCAGATCATCAGGTAAGACCATGACTTCGAAGGCTCTCTCTATTTGATCGAGCCAAGACTCTGCCGCATCGGGACCAGATGTCCCATTGAATGTAGGTGGGGCGAGCTTTTTGAACTTCTCTAGGGCCACCATAGCCCTATTCTCTTGGACCCTACTCTGGGGTTGTTCTATGTGTCCCAACACATTAGCCAACTCTCGGGCCATGGCACGGATAGCATCTACTGACTCCCCGGAGGTGGAGCTCTCTTGGGTGGCATTGTGATTTGGTGAGGACGTCATTCTATATGAAAACATGAGGAAAAATGTCATAATAGTCCGATATATGATAACAAGACGACAATTTTTCACAATATGTCACAAATTTCATCCCACAACCCAAGAAATCGCAAAACCTATGCTCTGATACCAAATTGTAACACTCCCGCCTTAATTGTACAGGATAACACCCGAAGTTAAGGCCTGGGGCGTCACTGACCCATCTTAGTAGGACTAAGACAGGTGTAGAAGAGGAATATAGATCAACAACAGCATATAAACCAGGCAATGACAAGCATTAGGTGCCAAAATGATATTATAACTGATAAACATGCACATAGATATACATATCATGCGTTACGTGGACACAAACAAAAAATATCTATATATATATAGGTAGTCCTCGGGCGAGCCGTGGCTTCCCGGACTAACATATCTATTACAAAAATAAACCGTAGTATTAGAGCTTTCTACTTCGTCCCCGAACCCGTCGTCTCTTTGTCCACCTGGGACTCGTGAGTACCTGAAATAGTTTTAAGAAACGGGGTGAGCTAAATGCTCAGTAGGGGTAAGTAATCACATTTAGAACGTAATTCAGTTTAAAGCATGTGTTCATTTCATAAAGCATGCATATGCTAATGCAGGTTACCTCCCTTGTGTCAACCTTAAAGCCACGTAGCCAGAATGTATAACCATACCGAATCAGAGTATAGCAAAGGCCTGACTGCCCGAGAGAAAATATAACAATGATCATAAATTGGCCCATCGGCCTCAGAGCATATTAGCTGATCATAATCAATTTGGACCACATGTCCATCAATAGTAAGATAACCACAGAATCATCAGTGCCTTACCGTTGTCTAGATTTCCGGGCTACACACCGCTGGCTCTAGACAGCCGACGCATTGCTGCCCTCCGGAGGTTTAGGGATTTTTAACCCAAGGGCACCGGGCCCTACTTATTTCCATCCCGGTAGGCACAAACCAATACATAATTCCTTCACAATCGAAGGACCACAATATAATCATAATCTGGATCCATATCAGATCCAGAATCAGAATATAACGAGTTTTCATCATCATAATAATCGTCTTAAGAAGTACGCCCATAAGTCGAGCCATAAGAATGATCCACATAGGCTGAGAATCCTTCAAGCGCTTGGTTGACACAATAATAATATGCATGATATGCAAAACATGCTATTTCAAAGATAATAAGCAATTTATGCCATATTCACTCCCATAACTCTCATATCATATCCCTTGGTGTGTAAACTTCGTCAACAACCCAGTTTATCCGCAAACAACATGTACATCACCAAGGGATACCACATATAGTTCAAATAGCACTTATTAGCGAGTGTATATGGCATATCTTGCACTAAATCTTACAATTACAACTTTATATATCATAAAAATAGCATAAACACTTTAATATTCAAGCATCTCAAGCAATTGATAATTATAAACAATGATTCTTGACAAATAAAAGCATATTTTCTAGTTTTGAAAGCCATAGAACCCCTACCTCGTGTTTATTAGCCGTATAGAAGGAAGAAAGAAGAGAATCCAAGCTCTCCCAAAGGAATCCCAAAGAGGAAGACGATGAATAGTGAAATTGAAGATGATTCGGATGATTTTGAGCTTCAATCTTCGATCGGGGATGAAAGAAACGTAGGAATCTCTCTCTTTCTCTCTCTAGAACCTTTCGGAAGTCTCTAGAGGTGTACGGATGAGCTTAGCTCGAAAAATGAGTGAAAATGGGTGAAAAACGACATTAAAACAATTTTAAGTCGGTTGCTACAGTAACCATGCGGACCGGTATGCCAAAACCCTTAGCTCAAAGTTAACCAAAATTAACAAATCGCGAAGAATCAAAACTTTCTATTTACCAACCAAAATCGATTCGGACGACCCGAATCACCAAACGATCATTCATATATGTATCAAGGAGTTAATATAACATAATTAACATTAATACAAATACAGGATGTTACAAAGCTCTTGGTCAAAAATAGAAAAGGCCAAGAAAGCTTCCCTGAATGAGGGAGAAATAAGGATATCGTAAAACAGAAAAGATGTGGGCCCACAAAAATCCCCAAGACTAACAAACAATGACAAACACCGATCAGAGATTCTCTCCAAAACAAATTTTCTTTTCAGCATCGATAAAACGAAAAACAACTAGGAAATGAGAAAAGTGGTCGAATCACGTTTTCTCACTTGAAAAGGTTCAGAAAACTATTTTCTTGAATACACCTATTGCGTGGAACAAAAGATTTCAAAAATTACTGAGGAAAGGGAATCATCTTCAGTATAGCTACTAAATGAGTTCCTTTCACCTCACAAATTACAAACAAATCCCTCCGAGGGAGGCATGTGGAGCAAACAGCCCTCTCATGGAGGCACGTAGAGAAAACAAAGCCCTCCGAGGGAAACATGTGGAGAAAACAAAGCCCTCCTAGAAAGGCACGTGCAGCAAACAAAGCCCTCCGAGGGAGGCACGTGGAGCAAACAAAGCCCTCCAAAAAAGTCATATGGAGTAGTAAAAGCCCTCTTAAAGAAGCAGTGTAAGTCCTTTATTTCAGTATATAATGTACAAACACCTGCAGGCTCTTTAGAATTCTTACGGGAATCAAAGATTGTCGTCTCTTCCAATCGCCTCAATTTCTTGCAAGCAAGGAGTTTGACTCGAGAGGGTCTGTGGACACCCCAATCTGTGACCCCCGCAAGAACCCTAAAATGACTTAAATGCATATCTTCTGCTAGCATTGGATCTCACGGGGACACTAAAAACTACTCTGAGACGTTGGTCACCCCAACAAACCTGTCTGGAAAGGGGTTTGTCGCATGACAAGACCTTTCATCACAGGATATATTCCATAACCATTAGCGAGAACATCATTATGTCTGGGAAAGCATTTTGGGTCACCAATATGGGGGATTATCGGGTGATAAATGTCCCTTTCAGGGGAAATATCGCGTGACATTCCCTTGCTTTAGGGACATGTCGTACGACAGTCTCTCCAAAACCAGTATAAATAGACCACAATTCTCAAAGGTTCAAAGGATGGCAACAAAGAGAGAAATAGGGAGCAAGAAGGCAACAATTCAAAGGCTTAAACTCTTTCTATATCCTTTGTATTTGAAGCAACATCAAGTATAATTTATAGCTATCTGATTTCTTAGGAATCATCGAATCCATTTTTAATACTCAAAGCATTATCTACTGGAGTTAAATTCTCGGAAATTTTTAGAGAAGAAAAGATAATATCCACTGGAGTATCCTCTACCGTATTATATTCTCTCTCTCTTTCTCTCATATTTATATATACCGTTGGGAAGGTAATTAGAGTCTCTCATAGTATTTAAATTATATATATGAGTACTTGTTTTATCTCAGTTGTTTAATTTAATATATTCATAGATCTAGACTTCATTGTATCTATTATTCTGTCCACTTTCTAATTGGATGAACTTGTTGTCAAGTTATTGGTTATATTATTTTTAAATAAAATGACTTGATAAAATACTGATAAAATCATTTGTAAAAACCAGAAGAAGTAAAGTTATTATCATCCGAATAAAACCCGGACTAATAAAGTTTACTTAGGAATTAGATTCAGATATATTATGTCTTTCATATAGATTATAATGTCTAACACACTCTCCTCAAGAATTCAATTCTATATCAAATTAATTCCGATAAAATCTAATCTTTTATAAAATTAACCAAACGAGATAATTGATGTTGTTATCTAAGGAAACAATACTAAATCACTTTCATTTCAAAATAGATAAGATAAAACTTTGTTCTTAGTATAAGCTTTTGACTAATCAAAATCTCGGATCACGGAATACAAGGTTTTCATCCATTTTCCCATTTTTCCCAAAATCAGATTTTTATGAGATATTTTCAAAAAATAGTAGAATATCAATAAAAGTATCCAAGTTTTCCAATATCGAATAAACATATAAGATCACTAGAGACCGAAAGGGCGGAACCAGTGCTTAACACCTTCTCAATCCGTAACATAGTTCTCGAAACCTATAGAACCTTGGTTTCGTAGACCGAACGTGTAAGAAAAGGCTTATATGTAGCCAAAGAGTCCGTGTTCTTGTAAAACGTACCGACGACTCTGAATAAACCTTCTTGCATCTAGAAATAGGATAAATGGACACTCGATGTGAATTATCATGTAGTCAAGATCCGGGGGTCGCATAGGCGAGTTCTCACAACGAGGTAGCCTGACCAATTGATCATTTCTCGTACCCCAAAATCTTTAATAGGGTAAACTGCGTGGCCCAAGTGAGTAATTTCAAGATGTTAGGACTCGAACTTGAGACCTTTTGCTTCGACTAGAGTTTGCCACCTTAGAACTTAGTGATCTTCCTCAAGGTTATCTTTTCAGATCTATATGGTATAATAACTGCAATACAAACCTGACAAAAAGATCGTGAGTTTCATATCAAGAGATACATATAGAATAGATGTTGAGCGACCCAAATGTATCAACTTAATTTTTGTCAGAATCTAAAAAATAAATGGAGTAAACTGCAGCCTATGGTCTAACCCGAATTGTGGACTCAACCTTACGCATATCTTCATGTGATACTAATCCTCTCCCTGTGCTAGAAAGTGATCATTGATTTTGAACACCAATATTCTTACTTTTGATATTAATAAAAACAGTATGTTGATAAACTGTCTTAAAATTATGAGAAAAGAATATTATTTATACAAAGATAATTTTTT
The DNA here is from genome assembly GCA_021464415.1 of Lonicera japonica. Taxonomy (NCBI): domain Eukaryota; kingdom Viridiplantae; phylum Streptophyta; class Magnoliopsida; order Dipsacales; family Caprifoliaceae; genus Lonicera; species Lonicera japonica. The sequence goes on from CM038471.1 coordinate 39,145,913, forward strand.
TTGTATGAATGTTTGTACAATACATAATGCGTGTCTACCACTTATTGATTTATATACATGAGTAGTGATCGGGATTTCCCGCTAAATAGATCATCTCTCACAGGATTCTAGTGAATGACTAGGCCAACCCCATAAAATCCTATGTGTGTTCATTAACATAAATTCTTCTTCTTCTTATGAATTCCTTAGTTTTAGTGTAAATGGTTTGTTTTTGATCAAATCAGAAAACAATTAATCAATATACGTTTAATCTGATCCCAACACATTTCTGCTCAAAAGAAAACAAAAAAGAAAGACTTATAGGTCTGTAAAATTTAGACGCAAAACCAAATTAAACCAGTCGATTTCTATGAAGGGGCCGACCACTTAATAATGTCTCGGACACAAAATGAATGATATTCCCCCGTCAGCTTTTTCTTCAATTAATTATAGATGTTAATTTATATATATGAGTAGTGATTGAGATCTTCTATTAAATAGATCATCTCTCATAAGATTTTCGTCAATCACTGTGTCAATCCCACAAATTCCTAATGTGTACTCATTAACATAAATTATTCTTCTTCTTATGAATTCCTAACTTTTAGTGTAAATGATTTATTTTTATCAAATCAGAAAACAATTAATCAATATAAGTGTAATCTGACCCCAACACAGGTCTGTAAAATTTAGACGCAGAACCAAATTAAACCAGTCGATTTCTATGAAGGGGTCCGACCACTTAATAATGTCTCGGACCCAAACTGATTGATATTCCCCCTTCAGCTTTTTCTTCAATTAATTATAGACGTTATTGTTACTACTTTTTCTTTCTTCAGTGCAAACTTCATAATCTACTTCAGTATCTACTTTTATAATTACCATATCAACCCAACAAAAACCCCAGCAAAAATCAAGAGCATTAGTGAGATAAATATATACTAACAACAATAACAAGAATTGTGAGGTAAATTGAAATTACAATGGATGTAGTGATACTCTTCCAACAACACTGGTATCTCTGTTACTAGTGATTAAAGATTTAAAAATTGTTCTTGCAGTTAAAACAAATCATAAAGGGAGTCTTCTGTTTATTTTGGAATAGTAAAATATCCGTAGCTTGAATATAAAACCCATTTTCACTCTTATTTTACCCTTTTTTTTTAAAGATTGACCTACAATCATAGATCCACATATGTTATCTATACCATAACGAACAAAAATTAAACACATTCCACTCTTTAAAGTCTATTAGATCAACAGCTTAAATTTTTTCTAAAGTAAAGTCTGGATCAAGTACTAGCAAGTGGCTCAGTAGTAGTGTATTAATATTAGTGTTGGGTTCGATTCAACGTTACCCAGATCGAATCATTGCAAGTGCAAAAACATCTGGTGGTAAAAATAAAATAAAAAAAGAAGCCTAATTCTAACATCTTTTAATCTTGACTACACAATTTTTCATTTTTTATATATAGTTGAATATCGCTATTAGCATTTTACATAAATACTAAAAGCACTTCATAAAGTATCTTCAACACATAAAAAGAAGTTTCAAAAAAATACATAAAGAATATAACTAAAGATAACTTTAAAGTTGTAGCATACTTTTTTCTTTCTAAAGGAAATATTTAAAAGATCTAAATAAATGATTTATTGAATTCAAAACAAAAAGATATTTGAATTCAAATAGTTTTGTAAATGATTTATCTCTAAAAGTAGTTATTTTAGGTGGGTGCTATTGATATATACCAAAACACTCGGTAACTCTCTGTCCTATTTACTCGGCCCCTAAGAACTGAGTATACGTGCACATACTCAGAGCTTAGGTATCGAGCCATTTTTGGGTAAAAAAAGATTGTACTTACTCAGCCCCTAATAACCGAGTATGTACACATATACTTGGTCTTTAGAGGCTGAGCCAATGTGCATATACTTGGTCCTTCAGGGCTGAGTTAATGTTGAAGTGTTAGATAGTGTTTAGGTGTATGTCAATAGTAACCCACTTATTTTATTAAGATTTTCAATTAGTTTTAATAGATTTATTCAATAGTTATATTATAATAGATTTTTATAAAAATTAGCTGATATAATACTGATTTATAATATGGGAATTAACACAATTATGAAGTATCTAGGTATATTATAATACATATTTATAAAAATAATTAACTGATATATTTTGGAGTTGTAATTTGAAAATTAACTAAATTGTAGAGTGTGAGAATCCGCAAATGCGACCCCCGGGTCTCGTCCCCGTTCGTGGCGGTCTGAAACGTCGGAAAGGATCCCGTTGTTCCATTTGCTTGGAGTTGTTTTGATAATTCATATCGGGTGTCTCTCTATCCTGTTTCTAGGTTCAAGAGGGTTCATTCAGAGACGCCAGTACGTTTTACGAGAAAACGGACAAAAAGGATTGTGTAAAGGAAAGGCTATAGATAAGCCTTTCTTTACACGTTTGTCTGCGAAACCAAGATTCTATAGGGTTCGGGAATTATATTACGGTTTGGGAAGGTGTTAAGCACCCATTCCGCCCTTTCGGTCTCTAATGGACTTATATGTTTATTCTATGTTGAAAAACTTGGATGCTTTTACTGACAGTCTACTACTTTCCGAATAAAGACCCTAATTTTAGGAAAAGCGGGAAAGGGATAAAAACCTTTGTGTTCCGAGATCCGATGTTTTTATTATTGAAAGATGTAAATACAAATGACAAAACCTTTTATTTATTTTGAAAGAGTATTCTGTATTATTTCTTGGATAATAACAGTTTTCTCGTGTTGTGATTATTTTTGTAAAAGCTCGGATCTTGTATCGGGACTAATTTAATATGGAATCATGACTCTTGAGAAGAGAGTTATCAGACACGCCACAGTCTATAGAGGAGACAGGATATGTCGATTTTAATTCCTAGATAAGTCTTATCAGTCCGGGTTTTGAAAACAGAATTTATCCGGATGATAACGTACTTATTCTTCTGATTTTGTAAATGATTTTATCAGGGTCTTTTGTTTTGAAAACAGTAAAATATCTGTAACTTGGCAATAAGTTTATTCAAATAAAACGTGGACAAAATAACAGAAATAAAACAAGTATACAAATAAACCTGGTTTCCGGGCTCGTTAGAAATCTAGCATAACCCTGTTGCCACTTCGCTTACCAGAACGGGCAGCGCCCCGTTAGAAAAAATGAGTTTTTAAAATAAGTCTACAATACAACTAACATACAGATATCTTATTTAAATTACTAGAAGAGACTTTATTTACCTTCCCGACGAGAATAATAATAAGAAAGAGAATATAATACGGCAGAGATATTTCTGGCGAAGATAATCTTCTCCTTCTTCAGATATTTCTGAGAGTTCGATTCCCGAGACTGGACACGTCGAGTGTCGAGAAGAGATTCGACTCTTCAGAAATAAGACGATAATCGAAAATGCTTGTTGCTATTTTCTGCACTGTTTTCAGCTTCGATCTGGCTCAGAAATTGCTGTTTTTATGCTATGAAGTTGGTGTGCAGAACCCTTGGGGGTGTTGGCCTATTTATAGTGCCAAAAGGGCATATGTCGCGCGACATATTGCAGTATGTCGCGCGACATGTTCCTGGAAAGTGGGTATGTCGCGCGACAATCTTGACTGTCGCGCGACATTTACTTTAATGATGATGTGGTGGGGCATATGTCGCGCGACATGTCGTTTAATGATGACATGGTGGGGCATATGTCGCGCGACATGTTCCTGGAAAGGGGATTGTCGCGCGACATACTGCAATGTCGCGCGACATTTCTCTCAAAACGCGTTTGTTTGGCCAACAAACTCTTTCGGGGCAGTTCCGGGTGTTCGGGTGAGTTCCGGACTAAAAAACAGTACTTTTGAAGGTCGTTAGGGTTCTTGCGGGGGTCACGGATCGGGGTGTCTACATAGAGATATTACTATAGATGTATGCTTAAGAATTATAATATGTCTCAAGGCTAAGAGAATATGTTTAGGTGTTGAACCTTATAATATCTCTGTTTGTAGACATATTACTATAGATTTATACTTAAGAGTCATAATATGTTTCGATAGCAAGAAAATATATATGTTTAACCAGTGCACCATATAATATGTCTATTTGTTAACCTAGGCAGGGAGTAGCCATCGGTTGGTTCCTCTTAGGGCTTGCTGCAGCGCGCATAAGGTCACCTATTACAAGCAAACTATGGTGGTGGAAAGCCATCACATGGTTGGTAGGGGAAGGAAGGAGTGAGTGACTACACATCAATCTAGGGTTTGTTGTGGCTGCAATGGTGGGGGTCGAAAAACACCACAAGGGGATTTGTAGATCCATCTAGGGCTCTATTGTAGGTTGCAATGGTGGGTGTTAAAAATCAGCACCGTTTGTTAATAAACAATTCATGTAAATAGAACTTGATAAGGTAATTGTGATCCAGCCATTTCCCAAAAACCCACAAACAATTCATACCCTTAAATTACCACCACCTAATTGACTACCTTTATTTTGTCCCCCTCTATTTAAGTCTCTCCCCTTATCACCTTTTCTCTATATTGATGCGGTAATTGGCAATTGACTTTTTCAATTGAAATCATAGTTTTTCCAGTCATACAATTATCTCGATGTTTGCATGAGGTGCTGTTGTTATATCAGAGGGTTTCGATTTGGATTTGTAGGGTACAGAGAGAAAGAGCTAACAGGGAATTCGGGGATGAAACTCAATCACTCAAATATCTTTTATCCCTTTTTCTAAAAAAATTTTAAGTAAATCTTATCTCAAGCCAAATTAAATGCATTACTTATCTCAAGCTAAATTAAATGAGCAGAGAAAAGGGCAATGTGGTCATATTATAATTAATAGTCCATAATATGAAAAAAAATTATATGAAAAAATAAAAAATTCGGCCAAATGCAAAACAATTAGGGTTAAAACAAAAAGTCGTGTTAAATACTAATTTTGAAATCAGGTTGAGTCTGAGTAAAAACAATTGGTGGATTAATTAACTGGATAAGTTAAAAATAATTTAATTAATACTAATATATATATTTTTAAAATGTAGATACTTCCAGTTTTTCCATACGGAATTATGTTATTTTTATTAAAAAAAAAAAATTGTCAGTTTATCCTATTATGTGGATAAACTTAATCCCAATATGAATAAATTAACTTGGTAAGTGGGATAAACTAACAAAAAAATAGGTAAGTAAAAATAAATAAATTACCCAATGTGAAATTATGTACGTGAAACATGAGAAATTCTTGTCGATAATGAGAAGATCCTAAGTCAATTTTGTGGACAAACCTTAGTGCAATATAATAGAGGAAATGGGTTAAAATGGTTTCCTTTATAATTATATTCTAGAGAATGACACTTTACATGTTCATTCTAAAATAAAGACACTCATTTTTCTTTGCCTAAAATACCCTTCATCTATTTCTTTTATTTTTTTCTTAAAAATAAATTAATCACTACTGGCTATCACCGTCACCACGACTATCCCCCTCCGAAACTTTGACAATTATTATTGGAGTGTTATGACCTCATCGGAGCTCCGGCGTAGGTACTACAAATATGTTTTTGCAATAAATCTGCATGCAACTAATGATACATATGTTAGTGTAAATATGATTTTTAGTGCTGATTTCACTATGTGCTAATTACTCTATGTAAACATACATATTCTACTGCAAAAAACATATTTGCTACTAAATTTGCAAGAAACAAATGATACATATTTTAGTGCAAATATAAATTTTCTCTAAATTCTCGAGCAATGTATGGTATAACTTGATGGGGTTAAATACTGATTTTTACCATTAGCCTACAAAGGTAATTCAATAATTTTACCCCCAATAAAATTCCACATTTACCCCCGGTAAAATCTCACTTTTACCTCCACTAAAATCCCACTCAACTTCACTCAAATTCCACTCACCTCCATTAACTTCCACTCAAATTCCACTCACCTTTATAAAATTACCTTTTTACCCATCATCTTCATCAAATTTATTTTTTTACCATTCTAGATTTTACTTATAAATACCCCCTCATTCATTCGTTCAAAACATACAAAAAAACATATATTTCTTCTCTCCTAAGATCTATCCATCTTATGCAAGAGATAAAAAGCCATTGGCAAAAAAAATACAAGCCAATTTAAGAAGAAATATGAGGGTCTTATACTCTCTCTTTTCACACCCTAAAAAAAATACCAACAACCCTTATATACTTTCCCTCCTACAAAGTTTATTATTTCATCTTTTTGAAATATTTGTAATCCTAATTCTATACTTATAAATAGAATTAAGGAAATTATAGAGAGAGAGATTTGTAATCCTAATTCTATATTTATAAATAGAATTAAGAAAATTATAGAGAGATTTGTAACTTGTATTATCATCCAAATTGATCGCCTTTGAGCTAATACAAAGCAAGCACACACGAAAGGAGGACGTACTACCGGAATAGCATAAGCGCTACCGGGGGAACCTACCTTAAAAAAAATGTCATCTGTTCATCATTGCGCCGCATTTATTTTTTATTCACCGATATTCACTTATTGATTGGTTAATTATCTATTTCTAAATTTTGACACCATCATAACTTTTTGTGCAAAACTATTTTTGTACTAAAAAAAAAACTAATGTTATAAATTTTAGTACAAATATATTTTTGCACCAATTCTGTAGATAAAGTAAGCTATAAATTTATGTACAAATTCATCTTTACACTAAATCCGCAAGCAATTGACGAAACTGATCGCCGAAGGTTTGGAGTGACCAAAGGAGCTCCATTGGACGGTGGTGGTGGAGGTATTTTGTGAGGCTTAACAACTACTAATGGTAATAAAAAAATAAAATATTGTAATAAGAGTATAATTGACTATTCAAAAAAAAGAGTGTATCCTTTTAGTGAACAAATATTTAAAAATTATGTTTACGGCTAAAACAAATTGTGAAGGCAATCCTCTATATATTTTGGAATAATAAAATATCCTTAAATTGAATATAATTATAGAGAATGTACTTAAAATATCATTTTCTCTTTTTTCTTAAAGAATGATAAAAGGGACCAACAATCATAGATCCATATATGCTATCTATGCCATAATGAACAAAATTTCAACATATTCCACTCTTTAAAATCTACCGGATCACATGCACACGCGATGCTTGTGCTATTCAAATATATCTAGTTTAAATCAAAATATAAAACAAAAATGTTAACTAGCTTAGTGGTCCAAATCCTCTTGCATGCATATTTTTTAGTCAAAAAAGAGACTGCAGGGGTAAAAAGGGCAATTCAAAAGTCTGACACAGTTTCATGACGGTTGAAATTGGGCTTGGCTTTATATAATAACATAGATTAGATCAATAGCTTCAATTTTTTCTAAAGTAAAGCCTGGATCAACTACTAGCAAATGGTCCAGTAATAATGTATTAAGAATAGTGTTGATTGAGTTCGATTCGAAATTTTTCGGGTCGAATTATTACAACTGCAAAACCACCTGGTGGTAAAAAAAAAGGAAGAAGCTTGAATCTAACATATTTTAATTTTGACTATACAATTTTTTTTTATACAAAGATGAATATCGCTATTAGCATTTTATATAAATACTAAAGCACTTCAGACAGTATCTTCAATGCATAAAAATAATTTCAAAAATTTCTTTTTTTTCTTTTTTTTAAGTAATACTCCATCCGTTCCAAATTGCTAGTCTCTTTTGAGAAATCCAATTTATTAAGGACCCAACATCATCATTACACTTTGTGCTTAATTTATATTAACTTTTTTCTTTTTACCATTTTTTTATTCAAAACTTTTACCTAAAAAGTGAAAGTACAAAAGGGCAAAATAGGTATGTATTTATCTTTTATGAAAAGTGAATATTTATTTTAAGATATTTAAAAAAAAAAGAGACTAACAATTTAAAACCGGGAGAGTAGTATACTTATTTAGGACTATATGTCATCTTGATTTTGTCATTCTTTTACCCATGTACGTAGTAGTTAGGCGTCACTAGCAGACGCAATAGATTTATTGGCACCCAAAAAAAATTACGAAAAGATATTGATCATCAACAAATCATTCAATCCACTTTTCTAATATTATTTTCACAAATCATAGAGAGTGGCTCTTGTCGGCTGTCACCATTTAACAACATTTAAAACGAAACTAGTTATCAATCAATCTAATTAATTAAAAAAGAATCCACAAAACTCTACCTATACACTTGTATCTTGTAACCATCGTTATTAATATTAATAAAAAATTACCATTCATTACTAAGGGATAGACGTACACCAAGATCTCGTTTGATTCAGGTATTATGATCAGTGGGATTAATAATACCAGTATTAATAGCACTGGACTATTAATCCTGGTATTAATTTAATACCAATACCTTGTTTGATTCATGCAGTATTAATATTGGGATATCTCATGCTGATGTTAATATCATATTTGGTTATGTAACTCGTATACGTGATTATATTTTGGATTAACAAAAAAAAAATTAAAATTTTTTTTAATTTTTTTTAAAAAAATTAAATTTAATAAAAAATTAATTTTTAAAAGATTTATTAATTTTTTTTTAAAAAAATAAATTAAAATTATTTTTAAAAAATAATTTTTTAAAAAAATAAATTAAAATAATAATAATATAGTAGTAGTAGTAGTGGTAGTGGCATTTTTGAAAATATTATAGTAGTAATGGCATTTTTGAAAATATATGGTTCTTTTTTCTTAATCCTGGATTAACAATACCACCTCCCCCTGGTATTAAATTATAGCACAAAGAGTGGTATTAAGTTAATACCGGTATTATTAATCCCAGCACATTTTTGCGAATCAAATAAGGTATTATAAAAAAAGTGGTATTAATAATCCTATCCCACTTTTTAATACCCGAATCAAACGAGGTCCAAAGCTACCATTTATAAGTTCGGAGGAATTACTCTGCTACCAAAAATTTTGTATGTCTTTCATGTGTGTACTTAATTACTACTTATTATTATAATTTTCATTGTAGGCACCAATTTAATTATCTAAAATTGTTAATCTTACAGTAATCATTGATTTTGAACATCAATATTCTTACGTACTATTGTCCTTCGTAGAAACATAACTAATGCCGTTAATGTGAGATCTAAAGGTTTAAGATAAGAATATTACTATTTATGCATAGATTAAAATTTTGAATGATTGTTTGCACCATGTATAATGTGGGTCCACCACTTATTAATTTTTATGTATGAGTGTTTAATTTGTGTTGGTTAACGGCCCATTATTGTTCTTATGAATTTTTTAGTATGAGTATAGATGGTTTTTATTTTGTTCAGGCCGTAAAATAATTAATTAATACATGTGTAAGTTGATTTGAATAATTTTTTTAAAAAAGAAAACAGGAAAACAAAAATGAAAAAATAAAGACTTTCTAAGTCAATAAAAGGTAGACTCGAAAAAATTAAGTTGACGGAGATCCCATTTCGCTGCAAGTTCTTTAAAATTAAACCAGTCGATTTCTATGAGGCGGTCCGACCACTTAATAATGTCTCGGACCCAAACTGATTGATATTCACCCTTCAGAATCTATTCTTAAAGTACCATATCAACGTACCCCAACAAAAAAACGCAGCAAAATTTAAATCAAGAGCATTAATGAGATAAATATATAATAACGGGAAATGGGTGACAAAAAAAACCTCTATGATAATGTTTTTTACGAAAAATTTAGGAAATGATAATTTTCTGAAATAAGGCATATTTTTTTTTTTTTATCTTATTAGTGTAGATTTTTTGTTTACCAATTGTGTTTTAAAATGAGGGTTTTGACCAAAATTTTATTTTGTGCGAATTTAACTTTGCACAAAATTGTGTTTTATGCAAACTTAAATTTGAAATCCAAAAAATTTAAAGCAATTTAGTTTTTAGTTGATGGGGTTAAATATTAATTTTACTATTGGCCTACAAAGGAAATTCAATATTTTTTACCTTCGGTAAAATTCCATTTTTACCCCTGGTAAAATCTTATTTTTACCTCCACTAAAATCCCACACAACTCCACTCAAATTCCACTCACCTCCATTAATTTCCACTCACCTCCATTAACTTCCACTCAAATTCCACTTACATCCACTCACCTTTGTAAAATTACCTTTTTGCCCCTCATTTTCATCAAATTTATTTTTTTACCATTCTTGATTTTACCTATAAATACCACCTTCATTCATTCATTCAAATCACACAACAAAAACATATCTTCTTTCTCTCTTAAGATTCATATATCTCTTCCAAGAGATATAAAGCCATTGGCAATACAAATACAAGCCAATTCGAGAAGAAATAGAGGAGTCATCTACTCTCTCTTTTCATACATCCCAAAAATAGAAGGGTCTTATACTCTCTATTTTCATACTCTAAAAAATACCAACAACCCTTATACACTATTTCTTACACAGTTTATTATTTATTTTGTTGAAATATTTGTAATCCTAATTCTATACTTATAAATAGAATTAAGAAAATTATATAGAGAGAAAAGTTGGTAGCTTGTATTATCATCCAAATTGATCGCCTTTGAGCTAATACAAAGCAAGCACACACAAAAGGAGGACGTACCACTGGAATAGCATAAGCGCTACCGAGGGAACCTACCTTAAAAAAAAGTCATGTGTTCACCATTGCGCCGCATTTATTTTTTATTCACCGATATTCGCTTATTGATTGGTTAATTATCCACTTCTAGATTTTGACACCATAATTAGTTTTTAGCAAGTGTAATTTTATGTGTCACTGGTATAATAATAAAGCAATGTCAAATAAATCCTAGTATATAATAATGTATTAAAAAATAAGGACCTCAAACTTAAATTAATTTGTATAGCTCGAAAAATTATCATGTGTATTTTTATCAATAGATAGTCTCAAACTTGTAATCTGACAAAAATTATCATATATTTTTCAACTTCTGAAAAAGAAAAAAAAATATCAACTTAAATTTGAAATCCAAAAAATTTAAAGCAATTTAGTTTTTAGTTTTTAGCAAGTGTAATTTTATGTGTCACTAGTATAATAATAAAGCAATGTCAAATAAATCCTAGTATATAATAATGTATTAAAAAATAAGGACCTCAAACTTAAATTAATTTGTATAGCTCGAAAAATTATCATGTGTATTTTTATCAATAGATAGTCTCAAACTTGTAATCTGACAAAAATTATCATATATTTTTCAACTTCTGAAAAAGAAAAAAAAAGTATCACATTGTTTTACCTACTATTTCTTTCTTATCATCAAACAGAGCATAAGAAAATAATTTTGAACCTTGGATTTAGTAGCTTCTTTATCGACGGGGGGTTTTGAGGGTGGGGTGTTATGGTTTGGATCGACTTTTTGTTCCTTATTATATAGATGGAGAATTTTACTAATAAGTTGTTGGAGATGATTTTTTTTTAAAACTCTTAATATATCTTACCGTCTTTTATGAACGAATGAACAAATCAAATAAGGGCCTTTTGTTTTTTAGTCCAAGAAATTTGAATTGTTTTGTATTTAGCCTACTCTATTTTGGAAATTATGAATTAGCCAAATGAGTGGATAATTATCAATTTAATATTTTTCAATTATTTTTTAATTTTTTATTAATTGTTTTTTGATTTCCTAGATTACCCTTGGTTGAATTTTTTAATTCAAAATGAATAACCACCTACAATTTAGGATTTCGAAAATCAAGAAAATATTTAAAACATCTTAATAAATGTTTTTTTAAATTCAAAACAAAAAGATATTTGAATTCAAATAGTTTTGGAACTAATTTATCTCTAAAAGCAGTTAATTTGTTAAGATTTTCAATTGGTTTTAATTGATTTATTCATTAAATATATTATAATATATTTTTACAAATGAGGGGACATAAAATTATTATGGAAGTATTGGACCAGCCCAATACTTTAAAGCCCACGAATTAGGCCCGGTTCGGCAATGTAGTGGTCGAAGGGTCAAAGAAGAGCAACATGGGCGCCGAACTCAGTTTCTTGCCAAGAAGGATGGGAACATGGCAAACCTTGGTGTTGGCCACATCGCGTGACTAACACACTCGGCAAAACACAGAACGTGCAGAAGGATGCAATGGAACTTAGATATCATGAGGAATACATGCAAAGCCACATGTTGAAGATTTTGTGTATTTGAAAAATGGGAGAATGAAAGAAATGAAAAAAAAAAAAAAAAACTAAAACAATTACCAAGTGAGCATTCTAGTGTTTTCCTAAGTCCCACATAGTAGAGAAATAAATTTTTCATGAGTTTTTATAAGAAAGAATTTGCCTAAAGGCTTGAGCCCTATGGGCATTACACTTTTCTGCTATTGGGTGAGGACTTGGATGGTGTGGTTCACCACACAAGCGCATTGACCGACCAGGCCCGGGCTATGGGCTTGGGTTAGGTATTATCTTTTTAAACAAAATTTTTTTGGAAAATTTTTATTTATTGAAAATAAAATTATTTTATTTTGAATTCGAAATTGTCTTTACTCAATCTTTCCTTAGTTGTAGATTGATGATTCTCTCATTTTACCCTGTTTTTCTTTCCTTCAACGCAATGATACTGTGACACCCCAAATATCGTTAAGAGGTTTACACCTCTAAAATTCTGTTAATCACGGAGCCATACAGCGACGGCGGGTGAAATATATGAAAAATACAACTTCCAATATCTCTTTCTCATAAAGTTATAGTTAAAACCACATTGTGCTTCAAACTTCTTTTTAGAAAATTCCGGCTTGTGGAGTCCGTATTCTCAATAAACTAACCTAAGAATAGTAATACTAAATTTCATACAAACTTTTCTTATTCAATCACAATATAAATCAACTCCAGATATAAAACATTTTACCAAAATCCCATTTGAAATATAAAGTACATCAAATCTAAAGTCCAGTTCTTTATTAAAAGGGTTCGCACATATACATTTACATATAATCCAATTTACATACAACTCAGTCCTTATCGTAAGGACTAAAAATAGTCAGTACTTCAGAGGTATCTAGAATAGAGAATCAGGCGCCACCCCGAGAACCCACCTGCAAAACTGTTTGGAAACGGGAGTGAGCCAAAACCGGGCTTAGTGGGAACTACTATAAGTTTTATATAGAAAATACACGTTGGAAGGAACAAGCACGTGCACTTTTATACAAAATAAGACTTTAAATATTAGTAGTGTTCCATATATATAAATAATGCAATGCAAGGCACCTATAGCATGTCGAACCTAACTACTAGGATACCCATCCTAGTACTTGGATGCTACTCGGACGAGCTAAGTTAGTTTTACTTGTTCAGCTCGCTTATGACTTATGTCCATGATGCTCATGGTTTAACGAGGTAGTATAATAGATATGTGTATCATGAAACTAAGTTCATTATCTACTTAAGGTTCGTTATGCTATGGAAATTATTAGTTTCTACAATAGTAATTCACATCAAAATGCTTATCGTTTAGTATTTCTATATGAATATTAGTATATTAAGAAAACGAGCCACTTTAATCGCGTGCTCTTCGTGTCTAGGCCTGTACTTCAAATGGGGCACCCTAGTCTACCGACAATCATTTAGGTTAACAACAGTATCACATGGGAATTTATTATTAGTAACTAGATATATGATGGTAACAATAATCATAACAATTAATCAAGTAAAGGGCAGCATCTTCATATCTCTAGTATAATGCCATAAGCTTACACCCCGCGATCACTAGGCTTAGAGCATCGGTTCCCGATGGACCCCAAGCTCTAAACTAATCATGTCTCCTCTAAGTGAGCGAACTGCCCAGGGACTCGGTCCTTACTTGTAATTCCTTTGGAGTTAAACCCACGCAAGACATTTTTTCGGAGACAACACTCCAAATACTTAACAAGAAGAACACCCGTACAAGCACGTTCCTTCGAGGATTGAGCTACCTTATGATCTTTCACCTAAGTGTAGGGCTACTACTTCTCTAGACACACAGTCCTGTTAATAGAGCCACACAAACTAATCCGCAAGCCAGGAAAGCTGTTAAACGCAGGACTACGAATACTCATATGCAGGAAGGCAATGTACATTAATATGATAACATAACAGGCGGCTACCACCGCACTGTACCGGGTAGGCCTTTCCCTTTTCTGCTTTGGGTGAATCCACTCCAGTTACAACTAGTACCGGTACTCAATCTTAGCGGCTCCAACCGCTACGGCTACAACCGTACTCAATGGGATACAACCCAATTATATGGTATGGTTATAACCCTCCTTGGTAAGGCTACAACCTTACAATCAATGTCCACATAGATAGTTGTCCAAAACTGTTGACCTAAGGTCTTAATCATATTTTGATAATAACAATAAATTAATCATGTGTAATTTAACGTCTTTCTTGATATCAGTATACAGTTCATTTACTTGAAAAATTCAAGAAAAATATGACAAGGATCAGTCTTTCACTATTCGATCATTGGACAAGACAAGGAAGATCAAATCTCTCAATGCAAATCATGAAGCACAAAGGATTAAAAGACTATATGAAAAGCTTCAAGGAAAAAGCTTCAAATGAAGATCAATCCGAAGAACCAAATCAAAGCATTTGAAGACTTGTTAATTCAGTAATTAAGTGAGTGCTTAAGACTTATATAAAGCTACTTTATTGATCAAATCCTTATAGCTCAAACGTATTTATGCATCTTTTAAAGATTGATTCAAACAAGCTTGAAATTGAATTTATTTGAAAAACACATTTTACAAAGACCGAGTTTCAAAATAAATTCATATTAATTTTAAATGATCATATTTTAAGCTCTAATAAAAATAGGTATCTGAGAAACAAATCTTTAAGGTTCAAAAATCATTAGAATTGTATTTGGAACTAAATTGTTAAATTGAAAAAATATTTTTATTTTACATTTAAAATTCGCTCAATTTTCACACAGTTTTGATCCAATGATAAGATGGAGACCTTTCCGAACTTTGATCATTTTGAATTTTTTACAGTAGTGAGACAACATCGCCTAGCACTTTTGACCAAAATTTTAGCGTGATCCAACGGTCAAATTGGGATAAATTATCAAAACAAATTTGAATTGTTTTGTCAAAACTAGCTGTTGGAAAGTTTGAAAATGTATACCTTTGACCCAAAACCTTTCTTAATCATCCCTAACGGCCATATGATTTTGTAAGCTATATATATGAGGTCCTAGACATGTTTTAACATACCTTGAATGATTCTAATACTCTATTATTCATATATTCAAATATACAAAGATTCAAGAACATATTTTGATCAATCATTCATTTTTTGAGCTATATATTTTTGATCAATCTTGAAAACTCTAGTGTGAGCTTCATTTGTAATCTTCAAATACACTTGGGAGTTATTGTATTGGTGTGTATCACCACAAACAATTCATTCTTCATTTCAAAAGAGAGTTTGTCTCTTTGTAGAGCAAGAGAGCATATCTTGTGAGAAGTGTTGTGGGTATAGCTACATTGTGAGTGTTGTGTGCATGGCAACATTTGTATTGAGGTTTGATCTTCACCCGAAGAAGATTGAATAGTAAAAATTCGCGGAGAACTAATTGAGCACGGACGTATGGTTTAGGAAACCGAACCGCGAGGACAAAAAGTCTCGAGCTTCAAATTGGTTTAATCTTTCTAAACTCAAGCTCTTTTTTTATTGCTATATTATTGCTTATATTTTGAGATTGCTTATTTTCTTGTCTTGGGATTGAATATTTGAAATTGATAGTTTTTTTAATATTGTTGCTTAGCTAAGTTTCTTTGCTTAAATATTTTAAAAACGTTTTAATTCCGCATTAAGTTTTTAAACCCTATGCACACCTCCTCTAGGGTTGTTTGCCGACCAACAATTGGTATCAGATGTTGTACTCTTATTTTGATTTAACAATCTTAGAGTTTATGATCATGTCTATATATTGGGGAACTGGTTTTTTCGAAGGTCTCTTCACCCATAGACCACCAATATTTGATAGTAAAAATTATAGCGCGCTATTGGAAAAGTAGAATGAGTATATTTTTACAATCTAGTGATTTTGAACAATGGAGAGTTGTACTTGAGGTACCCTATGAAATTACCAAAAGAGATGATAGTGGAAAAATTGTTCCTAAGAAAATGTCCGAGTATGATGAAAATGATATTAAGAAAATTCAATATAATGCTAAAGCCTTAAATGCTTTAAATTGTGCATTAAGCATGGATGGATATAACAAAATTTCTAGTTGTAAAACGGCCAAAGAAATTTGGGATAAACTTGAGGTTACCTACGAAGGAACCACTCAAGTTAAAGACGATAACATAAATATGCTTGTTCATGATTATGAACTATTTAAAATGGAGCCTAATGAATCTCTTACTTCCATGTATAGTAGATTTTCTATTATTACTAATGATTTGGATCTTCTTGGAAAAGTTTATTCTAATGAAGATAAAATAAGAAAAATTCTTAGGATTCTTCCAAAGAAGTGGCTACCAGAAGTGACGGCGATTCAAAAAGCAAAGAATTTCAAAACACTCAGCATGGACGAGCTTTTGGGATCTCTAAAAACTCATGAGAAGGAACTTCAAAGAGAAGAAGAAGAGGTTACAAAATCAAAGAAAACTTTAGCTCTCAAAACTATCCAACATGAAGATAATGATGTATCAATGGATGGTGATGAAGACATGGCACTTCTATGTAGAAAATTTATAAAATTTCTAGCTAAGAAGAAAAATTCTCAAGGAAATGATAACACATATCCATCATCCTCTAGAAAAAACAACAATCGATCAAATCAATAAAGAGGAGAAAATGAAGAAATAAAAAAGTGCTATCATTGCCATGAACCCAGTCTTATCAAGCCAAATTGTCCAGTTAGAAAGAAGGAGAAAAGGGATAAACGAGATAAAGTATTCAAATAAGTGAAGTATGCACTAAAAGGAACATGGAGCGATTTCGAAGAAAGAGAATCAGATGCCGATTCTAGCGATGAAGAAAAGGCTAACCATTGTCTTATGGCAAATGAAGATGAGGTAAACTCTAACTATAGCTCATTTAGTAATAATTTTGATGATAATGAAAGTGTGCATAATGAATATGATGAACTATTTACCATGTTTGAAGAATTACATATTAAATTTGAAATTCTCTAAAAACGATATGCAAGTCTCAAGAAAGAAAATTCCATTACATCTGTCAAATATGAAACTTTAGAAAAGAAAAATATTAATTTTAAAAAGGAAATCAACTAATTTGAAAAAGGGAAAAGAAAAGGAGATTTCAAACTTACTTGCATTAGAAAATAAGGATTTGAAAGAAAAAGTAAAAGATTTAACTAATAGTCTAACCAAGTTCACAAATAGGAAAAATAACTTGGATAAACTATTGGGAATACAAAGGTATGTCTTTGATGAAGCCGGTTTGGGTTATAATCAAATCCATAACCAAAAGGATTATAATTTTTTTTTCAAAACATACATACCGCATAATCCCACTAATCTTTGTTCATTTTGTGGAAGAAACACTCATATTGCACATTCTTGTTATTACAAAGAAAATAATTTTGCTGAAAACAAACTTGCTTGGATTCCTAAAGGAACCACTATGTACACTAACCCCAAAGGACACAACTTATTTTGGGTACCAAAAGAGAAAGTACTTAAGATTTTGGTGTACATTTGCATGAGAGCAAAAACTAGCAAAACAAAGTGGTTCTTGGATAGTGGATGCTCGAAGCCCATGACGGGGGAAAAGAGAAATTTCTTGAGTCTCACTCCTAAACAAGGACGCAACGTCACATTTGGAGACAACATCAAAGGTAAAATCATTGGTATAGGAAAAGTTGGTAATAAATCTTCTTATATTGATAATGTTTTACTTATTGACGAATTAAAACATAACTTACTTAGTATTAGTCAATTGTGTGATAAAGGTTATAAAGTTATTTTTAAATCCGAATATTGCATTGTTAAAAATATTAGTGATAATTCTATCTTGTTTGTTACTTATAGATCTAACAATGTATATACTCTTGAACTTGATGATTTGTCTCAACAAGATGTTAAATGTTTATATGTGTTAAAGGATGCTTCTTGGTTATGGCACAGAAGATTAGGTCATGCTAATATGGATTTAATTCACAAATATCTAAAAAGGAATTAGTTAAAGGATTGCCTAAAACTAAATTTGTTAAAGATAGAATTTGTGATGCATGTCAATTTGGTAAACATCATAAGTCTTCCTTTAAATCTAAGAAAGATATTACTACTACTAGACCACTTGATATGTTACATTTAGATTTATTTGGACCTAATTCGGTTGCTAGTTTAGGTGGTAAATTATATCCCTTTGTAATTGTTAATGATTTTTTTAGATTTACTTGGGTATTCTTTCTTGCTCATAAAAGTGAAACACCTCATTTATTTGCTAAATTCTATAGAAAAGTTCAAAATAAAAATGGTGCTTCTATTGTACATGTTAGAAGTGATAGAGGTAGAGAATTTGATAATATTGATATTGAGAGTTTTTTTGATGAGCATGGTATTAATCATAACTTTTCGGCACCTAGAACTCCTGAACAAAATGGTGTGGTTGAAAGAAAAAATAGATCTCTTCAAGAGATGTCTAGAATCATGTTAAATGAACATTCTTTACTGGAATATTTTTGAGTGGAACCCGTTAATACCGCATACTATGTAACTAATCGTATTATTGTTCGTAAATAGTTAAATAAGACACCTTACAAATTATGGAATGACAAGAAACCTAATATTACATATTTTAAGGTTTTTGGTTGTAAATGTTTCATTTTAAATGATCGTGATCATTTAAGAAAAATTGATGCTAAATCCGATGAAGGAATATTTCTTAGATATGCTACTAATAGTAAAGCTTATCGTGTTTATAATAAGAAAAGTTTAGTTGTTCAAGAATCTATGCATGTTTTTTTTTTATGAATCTAATCCGTTTGCACCTATAGTGCATTCCGATGATAATGTTGAAATTATCCAAAAAGATTTGGATATTCAAATTAATGATACATCTAAGGAAGAACCATCAAGTACTCAAACTTCTTCTAAGGAGATAGAAAGTAAGGCTGAGCAAAACTCGAATGATTTACCTAAGAGTTGGAAATTTGTGTCCAACCACCCTATTGATCAAATTATTGGAGAGCCATCTAGTAAGGTCATAACTAGATCATCCTTAAGAAATGTTTGCAATAATGTGGCATTTGTTTCTCAATATGACCCGAAAAACATAAATGAAGTTGAACAAGATGAATCTTGGATGATGGCTATGCAAAAAGAGCTCAATTAATTTGAAAGAAATAAAGTGTGAACACTTATTCCTAAACCAAATGATCATACTATTATAGGCATTAAATGGGTATTTCAGAATAAAAAGGATGAGAGTAGTGTAATCGTTAGAAATAAAGCTAGGCTCGTTGCCCAAGGATACAATCAAGAGAAAGGCATTAATTATGAATAAACATATGCACCCGTTGCACGTTTAGAAGCTATTCGCATGCTACTTGTTTACTCATGCTTTAAAAATTTCAAACTATATCAAATGGATGTGAAAAGTGCTTTCTTGAATGGATTTATTGAAGAGAAAGTTTATGTGAAACAACCTCTCGGATTTGAAAATCATACGCATCCGAATTTCGTATTTAAATTGTCTAAAGCATTATATGGCTTGAAACAAGCACCCAGAGCATGGTATGATAGATTAAGTTCATTTTTGCTTAATAATAAATTTTTTAGAGGCAAAGTAGACACTACTTTATTCATTAAGAATCATGCCAATGATATGCTACTTGTGCAAATTTATGTTCATGATATTATTTTTGGTTCTACTAACGACAATCTTTGTAAAGAATTTTCTACTTGTATGCAAAAGGAATTTGAGATGAGCATGATGGGAGAGATGAATTATTTTCTCAGATTGCAAGTAAAGCAATGCAAAGGTGGGATTTTCGTTGATCAAGAGAAGTACGTCAAAGAACTATTAAAGAAGTTCGACATGGAAGGCGCTAAATCAATGAATACGCTTATGAGTTCAACGTTGAAACTTGACAAAGACGAAAGTGGTAAGAGTGTCGACATTAAGAAGTATCGAGGTATGATTATTAGCTTACTTTATTTGACGGCTTCTAGGCCGGACATCATGTTTAGTGTTTGTCTATGCGCACGATTCCAAGCGGATCTAAAAGAATCCCACTTACATGCCGTAAAACGTATATTCTGTTATCTTTCCGGTATTAGTTCTTTGGGTTTGTGGTATTCAAGAGAAAACACATTTGACCTAATAAGTTATTCCGATGCGGATTTTGCAGGTTGCAAAATCGAAAGAAAAAGCACTAGTGGCACATGTCATTTTCTAGGACACGCACTAGTATCTTGGTCAAGTAATAAACAAAATTCGGTGGTCCTTTCAACGGATGAAGCCGAATACGTGGCGGCTAGAAGTTGTTGTGCACAAACTTTATATATTAAACAACAACTAGAAGACTTTGAAATTAGTCTTAGCCACATTCCCATTAAATGTGATAACACAAGTGCTATTAGCTTGATCAATAACCCCATACAACATTCACGTACTAAACACATCATTTTATTCGTGATCATGTGCAAAAATGTGATGTTGATATTGAATTTGTTAACACCGAATCCCAACTTGCGGATATTTTCACTAAACCACTCCCGGACGATCGATTTTATACTATCCATCGTGAACTTGGTATGACTAGAGCATGTGACATCTAGTTTGATTAAAATATATATATATATTCATTAATAATGCTGGACTTGGATTAATATTGGAAGTCTTCATTTTGCATGTTATTGTAAACTAACAATGATTTTGCAGTGAAAGAATAATTATTTGTCATTTAAAAAAAAATCCCAGTGACGGAACGCTGTCTTCTTAAAGCAAAAATTCAAAACATACAGCGCCCCCGCGTGCATCTAAAATCCAGCGCCCTCGCATGGCCTAGATCCTTTTTGACGTTGCCATAGGGGGAGAAAATGTTTGTATGGTGTTGGTGTTGGTGTTGTGGTAAGATTTTAAATGCTTTTGAAAGGTTTATTTATAATATATATATATATATATATTAGTTTTGGTTTTAAAAAACAATCTCAAATATTTGCAATATTTTTTAATTGTCATCTTTATATAAATTGAGGGGGAGCATATTATTTATTTACATTTATATGCTATTTATGCTTGTTATTGTAAACACACATTAATTTATCGTCATCATCAAAAAGGGGGAGATTGCTGACCTAAGGTCATAATCTTATTTTGATAATAACAATAAATTAATTAAGTGTAATTTAACATCTTTCTTAATATAAGTATACAGTTCATTTACTTGAAAAATTCAAGAAAAACATGACAAAGATCAATCTTTCACTATTCGATCATTCGACAAGAGAAGGAAGATCAAATCTCTTAATGCAAATCATGAAGTACAAAGGATCAAAAGTCTATATGAAAAGCTTCAAGGAAAAAGCTTTAAATGAAGATCAATCCGAAGAAACACATCAAAGCATAAGACTCGTTAATTCAGTAATTGAGTGAGTGCTTAAAATTTATGTAAAGTTACTTTATTGATCAAATCTTTATAGCTCAAACGTATTCATGCATCTTTTAAAGATTGATTCAAACAAGCTTGAAATTGAATTTATTTGAAAAACACATTTTACAAAGACCGAGTTTCAAAATAAATTCATATTAATTTTAAATGATCATATTTTAAGCTCTAATAAAAATAGGTATCTGAGAAACAAATCTTTAAGGTTCAAAAATCATTAGAATTGTATTTGGAACTAAATTGTTAAATTGAAAAAATATTTTTATTTTACATTTAAAATTCGCTCAATTTTCACACAGTTTTGATCCAATGGTAAGATGGAGACCTTCCTGAACTCTGATCATTTTGAAATTTTTACAGTAGTAAAATAATATCTCCTAGCACTTTTGAATAAAATTTGAGCATGATCCAACGGTCAAGTTGGGATAAATTATCAAAACAAATTTGAATTGTTTTGTCAAAACTAGCTATTGGAAAGTTTGAAAATGTATACCTTTGACCCAAAACCTTTCTTAATCATCCCGAATGGCCATATGATTTTGCAAGCTATATATATGAGGTCCTGGACATGTTTTAACATACCTTGAATCATTCTAATACTCTATTATTCATATATTCAAATATACAAAGATTCAAGAACACATTTTTTATTAATATTTCATCTTTTGAGCTATATATTTTTGATCAATCTTGAAAACTCTAGTGTGAGCTTCATTTGTAATCTTCAAATACACTTGAGAGTTATTGTATTGGTGTGTATCATCACAAACAATTCATTCTTCATTTCAAAAGAGAGTTTGTCTCTTTGTAAAGCAAGAGAGCATATCTTGTGAGAAGTGTAGTGGGTATAGCTACATTGTGAGTGTTGTGTACATAGGAACGTTTATATTGAGGTTTGATCTTCACCGAAAGAAGATTGAATAGTGAAAATTCTCGGGAAACTTACTAAGCGTGGACATATGGTTTAAGAAACCGAACGGTGAGGACAAAAAGTCTCGAGATTCAAATTGGTTTAATCTTTCTAAACTCAAGCTCTCTTTTTGTTGCTATATTATTGCTTATATTTTGAAATTGATTATTTTCTTGATATTGTTGCTTAGCTAAGTTGCTTTGCTTAAACATTTTAAAAACATTTTAATTCCGCATTAAGTTTTTAAAACCATATTCACCCCCCTCTAGGGTTGTTTTCCAAACAACAAAAAGTCAATCAAGAACATGTATATACAACATAGATGTACTAACATAATTATCAATATCATTCTACAAATGTATCTCAAAAGTTAACGATGACTAGTATACGTTCCATGGGGTTTTGTGTCCACATTTATGATTACGACTAAGTAGGTGTATCGCTTTCTCTAATCATGTTTATTAAGCATTAACTAGTAATTATCCACCATTAATCCAAGGTCAAACAACCCAAAATCAAATGCAAGCATTAAACCCTAGGTTTTGTTTAAAAAAAAAACCCAATTTGTATCTAACAGTAAATGCAACACATAATAGTTAAGAAAACAAGTTAAATATTATTAGTCCCACCTCATATGATGCTTTGAACCAAGCTTGAAACTCCATGGAGGAGAATTGCTGGCTAGACATCATGCTCAAGCTTTCCCTCTTTGAGCTTCAATGGAGGATTGAAGAAGAAGATGATGAATAGTGTTTGTTGTGTATGTAATATTTGAATTTGGATGAGAAATCTATTATAATATCTCACAAATCTCATCTCACTCTCTAGAACTCCCTTAGCATGAAGAAGAAGAGTGAAGCTTGAAATGGGTGAATAGTGGTTATAAAATATGAGAAAAATGGGTTATAACGGGTTAAAATTCGACAAACAAGGCTCCAAGATCGATCTTGGGAGCTCTCAGCCAAAGCTCATTTCACATCGCTGACCACTGTTGGTATTTTGGTCATAACTTCTTGCTTAGAACTCGGATTGGAGTGATCTTTATGCCTACGAAAAACTAATTCAAAGATCTACAACTTCCTAAGAGGAAGTATCCCCAAATCCTGGATGAAAAAATCTCAGAAATCCTCCGAAGACAACGCTCTGCCAAAGCACTACTGAATGACCAGATTTTACAAACCAACTAACTTCAGACGCTGTTTTGACCAACGAGGAGTGCGAATTGGCTTTCGGTCAAAACACGAAAATCATAGAATGATATGAAACCTAAACATAAGAACAAAAAGTGACTTAATTGGATAAGAAATGGAGAATTTACGGCCTCTCAAAGATGGATAAAAATCATATAAAGTCAAAACATTCAATAAATAAGCCGATTTCAATTCGGACCCAAACTGCGAAGCGATCACTTATTGTGAACACCTCATTTTGCGACCCTCGCAAGAATCCCGAACTCTAAAAACATGAGCACACATGCATGCACAAGCATTCCTAGATGCATACATACCATATACATATGATACAGGTCAAACAAGGAAGCCGAAAGGAAACACCCAGATAAGAAGTTACGAGAATTACTGAAAGCTGTCGGAACCAAAAACAGTCAAAACTCCTGAAAACTTGTGAAAGGAGAGTTCCCCATTTCTGATCATCCTCAAACTTTTAGGGCTATTAGACATTGCCACAAGGAGCAACATACTCAAAAAAACAGCTCAATCCAACGGCCGAATCTCCGGGAATTCAAAACACCGAGAGTTTACTTTGGATAATCAAAAGATGATCTTCCCAAAGTCCAAATGAGCTCAAATTTGGTCAGTAGACATGGTATATAATGGGGAACAACATACTAAAAAATTATATCGATACGACAAGCCATTTTTCAGGATTTAGAAAAATTGCGTATGGACACACATACCTGTGTGTGTCGTGGGGACACAAGCCCCAAAGGCTTGTGTTGTGGGACAAACCCTTCCCAAACGATTTTTTATTTTTTCTCGTTTTGATACATTATGACCTCAAAAAATTATGAAATTTTGTGGAGAGCTAGGAAATGTTACTGGAAATAACAAATTAAAAAACCAGCTAGATCTGACGGTCGGATCTTTAGGAATTCAAAAAACTGATAATTGGGCTTTTAAAATCAAACGAAGGCCTTCCTGATGTCCAAAAATTCTAAAATTTGGATAGTAGGTAGGTTTTAACATGAATAATAACATGTTAAAAATTCATATTAATCCAATATTTATTTTGGCTGAAATTACAAAATAACCGTCACGCGTGTAAATTAGGGGCTTGTTCGCGGACACGCCCCTTGTCCACATACATAGATTTTCAGCCGAGCCCATTAATTATTTTACAGTTATAAATACACCTGCACTGACCCTATTTGAAGCATCAGTCAAATCTGAGACTTCTAGAACAGTGCTATTAAAATAGTATTTTACTATTTTCGAGGCTCTCATGTATTTTTTTATTTGAATTCGTCTTTAATTTTTTATTTGTCTTCGTTTTTATCAGTTATACTTGATCAATTACATGCAAAAATTGCTGTTTATCTCAAAATCAGTCCAGATTTCATATTTAATCCCGGTTTTCAAAACCAAAGATATAGAACGAGCTTTAAACCATTTTTTAAACATATTTTTATCAGTTAATTTTATAAAATCCCGGTTTGATCAGTCTCGGTTTACGAAGAAATCAATAAACGTTTGTATCCGATTTAATCTATAAATTGCGGTGCTTACGTAAATATCCACTATGATAGTATTAGATTCGTCAATACCGGTTTAAATTATTAAACCGTGGTACACTATTGAAGAACGAATCTCGAGGATTGCCGGATATCCGATTCTAAATTGAATTAACTTCCGAAAAGCCTTAAATCTTTCCAAAAACACCTGTTTTGCTATTTATCATTATCAAAATCATTTTTTAAATCACACACACACTCTAATTTCCAAACTCGAAGGGTGAATTACGAAGCACATGGTTTTCATCCCCACCCCAAAATCCCGTTTTCCTAAAATTATGAGTTGATTTGTGATTACATCAATTAATATGCACATGTTCGATTATAATTCCACGCATATTCTACTTAGAGACCAAAAGGGCGAATTGGGTGCCTAACACATTCCCGATTCGTAACTTAATTCCCGAACCTTTGAATGATCTGGTTTCACATTAATTGTGTTTAAGAGGTCGTTTAATTTATAAACGTACCGATTTTTAAAAATTTTAAATCGAGAAACCGGAGCAATCGCCACCACGGGTTCTCACAGTGACGACTCTGCTGGGGATATTTTATAAGGATTAGACTCTAAACAAGAGTAGAATATGCGTGGATGATCGTTTCTGTTTACATGTTTTCCGGAAATACTTCTTAGTGAGTAGGGAGTTAGCTCGTCTGGGTCAACATAAACCGAAAGCTCTTATTTCCACTTTCCTTGGCCAAGTACCAACTGAGGTATATCGAGTGACGAGAATACTCACATACTCGGGATGTATATCAAAAGGTCCTTGGACGTACTCGCCTTTGGGGTATATAGCAAGACCTAGCCAAATTGGAGGGAGCCTAAACCTTACCCATCAAACCACGCTTGCATATATGATGCATCAACCTAGTATACTTGAATTTATGCATGTTTTTTTGACCATTAGTCATGAGATTAGTGAACAAAAGGCCTTGTCATACATACCAACTCTTGGTTTGGCAAGTACGGCCAGTGGCTATCCAACCCTATCCGTAGAAATCTCTCATTAAAACCCGTTAATGAGAATTTTTGCGCCACTATTTCCATGAAAAGTAACTCTATGAGGAGAGAACTTCCCGATTTTCAAAAATGTTTTCCAAAAAATGAGTCATTTTCCAAAACACAAGTTTTCCAAAAATAATTTTCAAAACTGGAATGTTATAAGGGCACCCCAGGAATGTATGCTCCTACCTTAAACCTATCTATAGGGCTCTCAAGTTATTTTTATCGGTCTGTTTTCGCCTAATCACCAAAAACTGATTTTCGTTTTTATTTTCCCGCCAAGTCATAATTTTCCGAGAATTATGCAATTCATGGCAAATATTGATTTTTTTGGTCAATCCCCTATTTTATTCTCCTTGTTCTTCACCACTCTCAGGTTTTCATACATAAACACACTGGCCGGTTGGGCTGGTAGGGATAGTACAGGTAGACTCACTAGACCGGACTCACCTCTCATAATGCTGCCACGACATTCTCTCAAATACCACAATCACAAGGTTGAGGTTAGTGAAGGAGGGGTTAGTTATACTGAGGGTCAATACCATGCAGAGGATCCGCCGCCCTGTCCCTTTTTACCCATCAACCCGGAAGCCTTGTCCCCAGAACAGCTTTACCAAATGATACAGGGTATAGCCCAGTTTATGACTACCATGACCAACCTGCAGAGAGACACTCAGACCCATCTCGACACCTTACTAGCCACCTGGGCACTTGCCAAACCAAATCCACAAAACCTTAATCCCGCTTATAACTAAGGTCGAGGCCAGCAAATTCCTCCAGCTCAGCAAAACATCCTGCCTCAGTAAAATATCCTACCCATCCCCCCACTGTACCAAGGCCCACCAGCATCAGATGCTATTAATATGAGGCTCTATCCCAAGCACAATCAACCTCGACAGTACCATAATCCACTCTTCAAAGGGTACGAACCAGATCCAGATATGGGGCAGTATGTTGAATCAGTGGCCGAATAGTCTAAAGAGAACGAGGCCATCACCTTATTGAAAGAACAAGTGGAAGCGTTGAATTAGAAGGTGGCCGATAAGGTTGGTGACGTAGCTGATCTCTAAAACCTCTCCCTTTTCCCCGAAGCCAGGCTGCCGATGGATTTTAAGCTTCCCAGTGTGGAAAAATTCTTGAGAAATAGCCCCCCTCATCTACATCTTAAGGCCTATATTCACACTATGCAGTTGTATAGGTTGAACTAGGCTTATTTGGCCCAAGGTTTCCACCAGACTTTGACAGGGCCAGCACACAGTTGGTTTTTAGGGTTGGAAAAACATAGAGTGGCAGACTGGAAGAGTATCATAAAAGATTTCATGGAACTTTACAAGTCAAACGAGGAATTAAAGGTTACTCGTAAGCACCTCGAAATGACTAAACAGAGAGACAATGAAAGTGTCAGCGATTTCATCATGCGTTAGAGGGAATTGGCATTGCAGATGATTGATCAGATCTCTGAGGAAGAACAGCTGGGGTTAATTGTCAAGAATTTTAAGCCTGAGATTAGGGGTGGCTTGGGGTGATAATACTCTCAGAAATACAAGGCTTTAATGCACGTGACCAATAAAACCGAAGAGGAGCTTGTAAGAGCTGATGACGTTAAAAAAGCCAAGTCCCAATACAAGAAATTCTGCTATTAATTAAGTGTTGTCCTATCAGAATTCGGGTCTTTACCAATGAACCAATTTTCAGTACTCACAGAACAGGGGTTTTCACTTGGCCAAAGGTTCGTTAAAAAAACTCAGAATACTAAGAAAACTAAGGATCAATGTTTTGCTCGCTTTTTATCCTCATTGAGTAAAACTCTAGTCGTACTACAAGAAAGTGGAATCATACAACCATTGACCCCCTGGGCCCTTCTTGAGCCGCGTCCTCCTAATTAGAACACCAATGAACGTTGCGAATACCATCAAGGCCAAGGACACAACACTGACCAATACATAGCTCTGAGACACGCTATCCAAGATTTGATTCAGGCAGGAAAAATCCCTGACCCTGAGACAATAAATATTAAATGAGAGAAGGCCTAAGCAGAGGCATGCATCATTAATCCAGTTTACTTGAACCATCTTAGAGATAAGGGGAATCGGGAGAGAAAAGGAAGCGAATTTGTAAGGTTAAGGGTAGAATGAGGAATTTCGTATCAATGTACCCATTCATTTTATTAATAAAATCGAATCATTTCTTTTGAGCATCCTAATTCATGATCGTCTCTGCTTAAACTGAATCCATAAACAATATTCCTGAAAGGGCACGGGCAATAAGTCTAAATCAAAGAGCATGGACCTACCATAAACTCGATGAGGGTGCCGAGAGTAAACTCATTGAGGGTGTCGAGGCTACACACACCGAGGGTGGTGCTGAGGTTACACGCATTGAGGGTGCCGAGGGTGCACACACTGAGAGTGCTGGGGGTACATGCATTGAGGGTGCCGAGGTTATATGCACCAAGGGTATTAAATAAGAAGACCCGAATGCCTTTCCAAGGACTAGCCTCTCCATTTATCATTTACACTGAGGGTGCCCTACCCACACCATCAAGACCTTCTAGTTGTCCTATCAGCAGAACTAGAAACTCTACCTCTGAAGATATAATCAAGTCAACAAAATTAATTGGTTTAGCAACTGAAGGCCCTGCCTCTCTTAGAGATCAAGCCATCCCATACCCACACCCACACCCACACCCACACCCACACCCACTCATGAAAATGTAGAATATCGATAATTCTCCTGAAACTGAGGGTATGAGTAAAAGCAGTAACGCACACGGACTCGGACAGGCTCAAGAATTAAGAAGTAGAGAAGCAGAAGTATAAAACAGGACCAGTAGAATCCCAAGATGGAAACACGCCATTTCTCTTATGACCGATATTATAGGTCAAAAAATACCGTAGAGGGGGTAAATATAGTTTTTGAACTTAATCGATCTTTTAAAATTCCGTTTCAAAAATATTTGAAGTCTATATAAAGCAATCAAGAGAAATACTCAAGGAATGCCAAGCACGAAGTAAATATAGTAATTAATAAGAAGGCTAGAGATAGAAAGATTAAACCGATAGAAGTCAAAGACCTTTTGTCCACACGGTTCGGCTTGTTAGCCCCTACTTTCGCGCTCGGATAGTTTCCCAAGAATTTTCACTAATACTGATCTTCTTTCAGGTGAAGATCAAACCTTTACAAGTGAACAAACTCTACAAATATTGATTTCTCTCAACACTCACACAAGAATAACCTTTTACTATTTTAAGAGATGAACCTCTCTTAATGTTTGAAGAATAAGGTTTTGGTGACAAACACCAATGTACTATAGTTCTCAAGTGTATGAAGAGTACAAGTGAAGCTCACACTAGGAGATATCAAATTTGATGAACAATTTATAGCTCAAAATAATGATGATTGATCAAAAGCAATGTTCTTGAATCCTTGAGTATTGAATATAGATGAAGAGAATATTGTTAGAATGATTCAAGAAGGTTTAAAAATGTCTTAGATAGTGTATATATAGTCTAGGAAAACATATGGCCGTTTGGAGGGAGTTGATGGAAGTTTGGTACCAAAAATGGTAAAAAATTATAAATCCAACGGCTAGTTTTTGGACCATCAGTAGACTGAGCAAGGCTCATCAGTCGACTGATGAGCTCTATTTGCCAAGCCAAAAATGCAATTTTTACACTTTTGCAATTTAGCCCTAAAATCAATTTTGATGTTTAAGGAAGGTCAAATATAGGTTCCTAAGACATCTATTTTCGGTAGAGCTCCAAATAAGATCATTTAGAATTTATTATGAATTAAATACAAAATCGGTTTTTGCAAAAAAGATATTTTGAAAGGATATTAAAGAAAACTTTGATTTGATCAATCTAATTGTGTAAAAACAAAGTGTATGAGCTATAAAGAGAATCAAACAAGAACCTTTACATAGAAAACGTAAGCACTCAAATATAAAATAATGAGTCTTCGAGGGCTTTGTATCTTCATTTCTTTTCTTCCTTGGGTCATTGATCTTCATAAAAATGCCATTGTGATAGTGCATTGATCAAGTAATTATGTGAGGTGCGAGACATTGATTATAGAGATCTTTGTAGATGAATAATCTTGGTTCCGAATTTTCGATTTAGTCCACGTGTGATTAATTAAATGTGGCTATTACTCAAAACATCAACTTAGTTAAATTACACATGATTAACGTTATTGTTATTATCAAAACAAGATTAGTGACTTTTAGGTCAACAATCTCCCCCTTTTTAATGATGACAATAAATTAATGTGTATTTGCGATTAAGATCATAAGTTGAAATTTTTAAAGGGAAAGCTCCCCCTCAAACTATGCATAAGATAGAATACAACAAGCATGCATAAAAAATGATTTCAAACCATTCCAAGATCATAATAAAAAATAAAACTTTAACTAAGTTCAACTAGATTTAAATAAAATACTAGAGTTAAAACCATACTAAAAACTAATCAAAATAAGAGACATAAGTTCTTAAGTTCATAGTTAAGCATAATAGGAAAAGTGTGTACCAAACACTTATTTATTTCTCCCCCTTTGTCATAATCAAAAAGGGAAGGGAGAGAGAGATCACTCGTTGGCATCTTCTTGTGGCCATTGACCTCATCCTTGATTGCCGTGCCACGGGTTCCATGGTGGAAAGACATAGTCGGGGTGGTAGTGGAGGAATGCGGCTTCATGTGCTCTTTATCTTTCCTCAGTATGGTTGAATCTATTGTCCATGGTCACCGAGAGATTTTGAATTTCTTGCAAGATGGCTTCATTTGGATTAGCCATATGAGTAGCTTAGTGGGAAGTAGTGGGAGCTTGTGAGGAAGTTCCTTGATGAGGTAAGTCTTGTTCCATGGGCTCCGGTTGAGTTGTATCCTCCTCCTCCTCCTTATCATCATCCTTATTTTCGTTAGGAGGATCATTGGAGATCCATTCACCGTCTTTAATGTGATATCCCATTAGTTGAATAGTTTTGGTAGTGTAGGTCTCATTGTTCGTGGGAATAATAACATTGGTTTCATCATTGAGGTTGATATCATAGAATCGAAATAGGCGAGTGAGAGCCATCCCATATACCAAATCTTGTTTCTTTGGCTAGTTATGTCAAAAAGATGATGAAACATGAGATTTGCATAATTGAACTTGTGTCCCATAACTACTGCCCAAACCACAAATGTGTCCAATGCATTTACTAAAGCCCGACTTCCCCGCCTTGAAATAATTGAATACCCGAGTATAGAGTGAATGAGCCGGCTTTGCAATGTAAGCAAAGATGCTTTAATTTCAGGTCCTGTACCACTATTGTGTTGCTTATAGCGTCTTTTAAGAATGAGGGTTAGGGCTGCAACTTTCTCATACCCAAGTAAATTGCCAAAGTTGGACGTTACGTCCGTCACATTTGTGGTTGGAAAGTGAAATATTCTACTCAAATCAGCTTCATTGAAAGTAATCATACGTCCATTTAGCAATGTAGCAAGTCTAAATATGTTTAGATGATTGGATTCGAGTATGGGGTGATGAAGGTTGGCATAAAACAATCTAACCAAGTGAGGATAGACATTGTCTCGGTATATACAAGAAATTTATGATGCCTTGATTACGAAATAAGGCAGTGATATTTAAGCCATTTATAGAGAATAATTCGATATTGAATTGTTTACCTTCAACGATGGTACGAGTAACATAGTCGGTGTTGAATTTTTCTTCAACTTTGTTGGATATAAACAATGGTGGCAATGGTACTTGCGGTGGGATGGCCAATGATGCACCTACTTGCGATACATTCTTGCGAGGGTGACGAGAGTGAGGTCCTTGAGACATTTCTAGAAAAATGGGGTTAAAGATATATGTTTTGAGAAGTTAGGGTTTGAAGAAAAATTTGAAATTTTTGGGTGAAAATTTCTTTTGGATGAAGGAAAAAGGGTAAAAAATTGTTTATATGGGTAAGATGAGATGATTTTGTAAAGAAATTTGGCGCAGGATAGAGTTTTAGGTGAAAGATCAACAATGGAGGCCAGGGTTAGGGTTAGAGAGGGAGTAAAGTGGGTTTGAGTGATTTGGAAAGGAATATGTTTGATTTGGTGTAGATTTGACATAGAATGATGTTGATTTGATGTTTAGGGATAATTTTGGTGAAGTTAGATGAAGGTGTGAAGAGATGATAAAGGTTTTAGGTTGTGGAGAGGAGAGGAGTTTCAAAATATGGTGAAAACGAGAATGAAAGAAACAAGGAAAGACAGGGGAAATATATGACTGCTCTTAGCCACTGCTTAGTCGACTGATGCTTGACCTTCAGTCGACTGAAGGAAGCTTGGTCGACTGATTATACAGTTTTGCCCAGATTTTCTCAGCTTTTACTCTTTAGTCCATTTGAGGTTAGAACTAACATATAGGAACACTTTAGAACTACAAGATCACTATTATTACACATGATAATATGAAAATGAAATGCGAGCTATGTACAACTATTATTTGCACAAAAATTAATCAATTTGAAACAAAATTTGTATGCTTTAGAGATAAGCATTTTTGATCAATATTCATGAATATGTTAGTCAATTATATATCACATGCTCTAGTCATACCAAGTTCACGTCGAATAGTGCAAAAGCGATCTTTGTAGGTGAATAATCTTGGTTCCGGCTTTTCGGTTTAGTCCACATGTGATCCATTAAATGTGGCTATTACTCAAAACATCAACTTAGTTAAATTACACATGATTAACGTTATTGTTATTATCAAAACAAGATTAGTGACTTTTAGGTCAACAGATATCACCTTGCACTCACTCATTAATTGATCGAAAATTAATATTTGCCTTTTCATTGTTGCTATGTTCCCGAAAAATAGTCGGTCATGCATGCATACGTCTGCACATAGATAGTTTCAAGTAGAGTAACATACTTCATAAATCAAGCAACACAAGATTCACAACCTTTTCAAAACCAAGTTTTCAAAACGATGGTGCAATGATTTAAGAAGTATGCGAATACTTGAAATTTAGGAAAGCATGGCATGAGCATTTGCATAATGCATACACATGAACACTTGCATAAGTGTAATGTGCACTGGTCCAAGAAAAGATAAGCAAAATGCTCCATGACCTGCAAGACAAGCGTCACCACTGCATCCCAATGTATACCTCGAGAATTAGTCACATCGCCATCGCAACGCCAATCAATGTGCTCCTGGTCATTAAAATAAGATCACAAGCCCTCCCAGAGAGGCAAATCACTTCATATAGTCTCCCAGATAGGCAAATCACTTCGCAAAGCCTCCCAAAGAGGTGAATCACCTCGCACGTCCTCCCAGAGAGGTAAATTACTTTGCTTGTCTTCCCAGAGAGGCGATTTACTTCACAAAGTCTCCTAGAGAGGCGAATCACTTCGCATGTCCTCCCAGAGAGACAAGATCACAAGCCTTCCCAGAAAGGGGAATTATTTCACAAAGTCTCCCAGATAGGCGAATCACTTCACATGTCCTCCCAGTGAGGTAAATCATTTCACATGGTCTCCCGGAGAGGCGAATCACTTCATAAAGTCTCCCAGACAGACGAATCACTTCAGAAAGTCTCCCAGAGAGGCGAATCACTTCACAAAGTCCTCTCAGAGAGGCGAATCATTGCACATGTCCTTCCAGAGAGGCGAATCATTTCGTAAGTCCTCCCAGAGAGGCGAATCACTTCGCAAAGTCTCTTAGGGAGGCAATGTAACAACCGTCCTTTAAAAGCAGGGGTTAACGGATGTTGTCTCTAATAACAGCTAAAAATATAGGCAATTAATAAGATTAAACGCAACATCGTTTAAAATTTTAAAATTTCACGAAAATTCGGCGTAATGCTTCTGTATACACAATATACCAATCCTGTTGAAAAATTTAAGAAATACAAATTTACAAGTTCAAATCCCTCATGGAAAAGAAAAATATTACAAGACAAATCCCAATTGTTTTCCAAAGTAAAAATAATTACAAATCATCTCTTTACAAATTAAATAGACACATGATGCATGCGGTCAATGCCCAACAACTAGAGAAAATACTATATATGACCAATGGTATCAGAGGACTACGAAAATCCCGCACACTTCCCCGTGAACCCAACATAGCGCTATAAGATTAATCCTGCAATGAAAAACGAGGGAATGAGCCAATGCTGGCCGAGTGGGAACCATACGGGAAGGGAAAAATGCAACGCACATGCAAGAAACCAATGTCTACAAACTTCATGTTATAGAACAATAGGTATAAAAGTTCAACTTGTAAAATAGTCAATGATTTACACAATTAAAGATAAGTTGGTCCGCCCCGGCATACTGACTTACCTCAAAGAACCATATCCCAGGGTATAATCCCATTGTACCGCTTATAGCACAATCCACCCACCTCCTCGACCTAATACCGAAACTAGACGGAATATACTATCCACAAACGCACCCCACCTTACCATGGGTCAATGCACTGGTAACCAGATTTATGGCACCCCATCTTCCCATGGGTCTGTGCAAGAATTTCTATACTGGTTCCAACAATCTCAATGTCTCAATATCAAATGGTAGTAGTAATGCCCAGAGATTTATTTTAATAATTAAAATAGTAATAACCCATGAATATAAAGTTAAAACAAAAATCTCAATAATTCTCATGAATAAATTCCTTAGCTTCACAATAATAATACAAACACAAATTCACGGTTAAATATACTTTATTTGGCAAAATTTCCAACAAAGTTCTTTTGTATAACCTTGAAAAAGGACCAACACCATAATTTAGTAAAAACCATTAATCAATGATCATAATTCTCAGATTTGTATAAGTTGTGCATTGCACCTTTACTATACTCTTCATTTCATCTATGTCCTTTCAAGTGAAAAACATTTTGATGTAGTTTTAGACCACTTGGTAAGGCAACAACCCACCAATTAACATGTCTAAACATAATTTAAGAGCCCATTAAATACTATGTATATTCAGAATTTAATTTACATGCTCATGTTATCCATGTTTTGTATTAACATTTACCAAATCATCCAATTTCATGAGTTTAATCCAAACTAGCAAGTAGGGGTAACACTAGACCTTAGAAAATTCACAAATCACCACATGCGTATCTAACTACAGGCTATAATCATGTATTTAGAGGCATAATATTCTATAAATTTAAGAAAAACATGTAGTTTAGTGACTATTAGATATACATGGGTTGATTTCTAGTAATTTTGGTACCAAAATCACAAAACAGTCCATAAATACCAACATGCATGATAATCAACCTTGACATTCATCAAAATTAGTGTTGTAAACAACTAAATGCAAGCTCTGATAAAAAAAATATGAATTTATCTTAACGCATGCAGAGAAAATGGTGATTTTGATACCGAAAGGCTACATTATCTCTCTAGCAAGAAGTATATTCAAAGAATGTGAGAAAAGAGGAGATTCCCACCTTATTGAAGCTCTAACTTTGAAAAATTAAGCAGAGGATTGTGCCGAATCAAGTGAATTTCAAATAACCCCAAAATTGCTTCAAGCTCCATCAATGGAGGATGAGGAAGATGATGAATAATGATGTTTGGAGGATATGATTTGGTGTTGATTATGTAGAGATTTAGAGTATGGAGGATGGATGCCCAATGATCTCTCAAACACCCCCTAAAAATAAGCTCTCAACTCTCTCTAGGGTGTTCTAAGAGTTGGAGTCGAAATATATGAAGAAAAGGGGTCAATCCTGCTTATAAATATAAAAATGGGCCAGATTTCCTTGCCGGACCGGTATGCTAAACAACTAATAACGGTCCGCGCTATAACTCCTTTTGGTCCGGAGCACTGTTTGTATTTTGGTCATAACTTCTTGGTCGGAACTCTGATTTGGGTGATCCTTATGTCCACAGAAAGGCATTTCAAAGATATACAACTTCCTAAAAGTAAGTTTTTCCAAATTATGGATGGATAGTTACCCGAAATTCGTTGAAGACAACGCTCTGCCATGACGTTACCGAACGATCAGATTTTGTTAACCGGCCTACTTTGCACACTGTTTTGACTAATGAGGAGCATGAATTGGCTTTCGATCAAAACACGAAAGTTGTAGAGAGGATGAAAATATAGACATAGGCATAAACGGGGACTTAATTGGATAAGAAACAGAGAAACTACGATATCTCAAAGTTAACTAAAAATTAGTTAATCGCGTAAAATAGAAACACGCATTTAATATATGAATTTCAATTCGAACTACCCGAATTACAAAATAATTATTCCCGAAGACTCAAGATACCTAATATGATATGCTAAAAGTGTTGGATCAACTAAAAAGGGTCATAAACCAAAAGTTCATTCCCTAACGAAGATTATGCCTTAACCGGGCTTAAGAAGATGATTAACTCAAAAACGGGACTCGGGATGTTACAATCTCCCCTCCTTATAAAATTTTCGTCCTCGAAAATTAAACTGGCATAAAGTTGTCGCACCACAATAAAAGACACAAGTCGATACCCTGAACTTAGGCTCTAACCGGAAACAAAAGTTATAAAAGACGCTATTGAGGGTCCTAAAACCCATTCTCAGTTACCAAACTCTAAACAGGGAAGCCATATACAGACATAACATACATGAGTGCTAACAAGAACTCATTACCACTACCCGGTATAAGGAGGAAGACACTCGCGAATTTCGAATGTGCACTATACAAGACAAGGGTTAGGCATAATTCTCCTGATAAAGAAACCCAAATATGCTAACTAGTATAAAAGTCATACACGTAAGGAAACATGGAGGAGATGATCTAGAGTATTATGACTTCAAACACTTTGTCGCAACCCGACCACACTGCATTACCAGAACCATGGTCATTATTTTGCAATTTCCCAATAAGACATGTGTGAACACCCCAATCCACGACTCTCGTGCGAATACTGATTTTCTTTAAGCATCCTGCATTTAATCATGAATCATCATACATGCAGAAAATTTGGTTTTTTTTTCGAGCGCTCTTGCGCATTTTTTATGAGCCAGCCGCACCCCCCTGTCGCACGCCCAACCGTACGGCTACCTGCCAACCGTACGGTTGGCACCTCCTAACCGCATCCCCTAGCCGCACGCCCAACCGTACGGCTACCTGCCAACCGTACGGTTGGCACCTCCTAACCGCACCCCCTAGCCGCACGCCCAACCGTACGGCTACCTGCCAGCCGTACGGCTGGCACACCCCTGTCGCACGCCCCAGCCGCACCTCGTGCGGCTACCCCTGCGGTTGGCCTCTTTTGGAACGTTTTTGGCGAGATTGTTGCTATAAATAGGACCCTTGGGACCCCATTTTGAGATCATCAACATTGAATAGTATTTTGGGTAAGTAGGAGCTTTGTCAAAGTCTCTAGAAAGTCATTTTTAGAGGAATTCTGAGAGAAGGCTAGTGAGAGAAAGCTCTAGAGAGAGAAAGTTTTAGAGAGAGAAGGAAGTCAAGGCAAAGTCATCCTATCTTCTTCAAGCGCAGCAGGTATAACTTTCTACCAAATCCTTAATTTCAGTACTGCATTTAATTTCAATTTTAATACAGAAAATTAGATAACTTGCAAAGAAGTTCACTGCTTTCAAAACAAATCCTTTCTAAGTTTTACAAGAAATCTAAAACCTGTTTTGACACGTTTTCAAAACAAAAAAAAATACAAAAACAGTTTCCAAAAGAAAGGAACTACGAGACTCTGATTTCATTCTACGAATGAATACGTAGGCGCTCGCAAAGCTCGAGTCTGATTTCAAAATATTGTTTTAAACTAAATTTATCCGGAAAGGACTATTCTAAAAACCATTCGAACTACTTGCAAGATATCTAAAATAGGAATTAGATACATGATCCATTAAGAGACCGAAAGGGCGAATTGGGTGCCTAACACCTTCCCAATTCGTAATGTAGTTCCCGAACCCTAGCAAAGTCAATTTTCAAAATAAATCTCTGGTTTCAAACGTATGAAAGATAGTTCATTTTCGAATTATCCTTCGTACGATCTTTTGTTTGTTTTCTCGTAAAACAAACTGGCGACTCTACAAAACACGTTTTTCAAATAAAACCGAGAACGGAGGACTACTTTTTTCTCCTTCTCGGGGGTATGGGTCCGGATTCTCACAGTGGCGACTCTGCTGGGGATGTCGAGAACTAAGCTCTATTACAATGGATCATATATTTAATTCCTGTTATTTATTAAATATAGGTCTTGTAAGCCTTAGTCCTAGGATACCATAGAAGCGATCTAGGTGGATACCCTGATGCCTTTATTTGGTAATTATGTGAGGAAAATCTTTTTCATAATTAAAATTGTGTAAATTATCATAACAAACCCTAAAGCATTGATCAATAATGAACCACCAGATTGTTATTTCGCATGCACCCACGTCTTATCATGCATTTTCGCGAGTGTGAAATTTACCCTATCAACCTCGGGACCAGAGTCGTGACTAGGCCGTGGACTTGCGGGTCTGCACTAGCCAAAAGCGCCTGGGACCACTCTCCTTGGCCAAGTACTTACCGAGGTATATCGAGTGACGAGAACACTCACGTACCCGGGATGTATATCAAAAGGTCCTTACACGTACCTGCGCTCTTGAGGTATATCGTAAGACCTGCCAAATAGGAGGGAGCCTTAAACCTTACCCTCTTCAGCCACGCTTGCATATAGGGGAGTCAGCTTAGAACACAAAGATTTTCTGCATGGTTTTAATGACCAACAGTCGTGAGAATCTAGTGAGCGGAAGCCCTGATTCCATGAACAAAGCAACTCACGAGGAGAGACCTTCCCATATTTTTAAATGATTTTTCGAAAAACTCTTTTCAAAATGATTTCCCAAAACTATAGACGGTCAGGGAACCCATGGAATTCTATTCCTACCCTACCACTATACAGGACTCTCAAGTTGTCACCGTTGGTCTGTTTTCGATCTCACCTAAAGAAAAACTTTTCTGTGTTTATTTTCGTCCCGATCGATGTATTTCTGGATAAGGTCCGGCAATTTCTAAATGATATATTGTTGTTATTTTTCGGGGGAATGCGCGCGATCGAATTTGTCCTTTTTTCCGCAACAGCAGATATTCATCCTGGCCTCTGTGTGGGCTGGAAGAGATAGCACCGGGAGACTAGTCAGACCAGATTCCTCTGAAAACATGGATCAGAATACCCCGAACCGGAATGTGAACAACCAATTGAACAATGCAGCGGATCCGCCGCCCGGTCCTTTTTACCCAAACCCGGGAATGCCGCAGAATAATACTGTTGGGGGTCAGCCGCTACATCATACTCCATCTTTGAATGTTGATCCAAACCTAGCCAGTTCGAGTGGAAACATGAATGCTCCGTTACCGAATCCCGAAGATATGTATCGAATGTTGATGAACTTGAACCAAAGCATGACCATGTTATTAAGTGACAATAAAAATACTCGTGCCAAGTTGGACGAGTTGGCTAAAGGGCGCATGACAGAATCACCAAGAGAAACTCCGGTTATTCTACCACCACCGCCGCCACTCTCAGTTCATACCGAAGTACCACCGCCGTATGAACAGTTGAACCAACCCAAACCCATGCCTGATCCGGTCGGCAATTGGTTATAACAGGACCTGACCAATCAAGCCCCTCCACGGATGCAACCGATCCATGAACCATACCATGATCCGTATTATGACCCAATGAGAAGACCCATGAGTATCCAAGGGGAGGGCCCCACGCCAATAGAAACTCACCGGGGGGATAGAGACTTGTCTGAGCTTAAGGAGCAGTTGAAAGCACTTACCCAAAAGGTAGCTGAGAGTTCGAACGATTTGACCCAGATGCAAAGCTACAACTTATACCCTGAGGCTCGTTATCCCGTGGGTTTTAAGATGCCCTCCATCCTAAAATTTACAGGCACTACACCACCAGAACTCCATCTGAAATCTTATGTCCGTTCAATGAGAATTTATGATCTCGGTGAGGCTGAATTAGCCAATTCCTTTCACCTCACTTTGGCAGGACCGGCCCAGAGTTGGTTTTTGAACCTTGAAAAGCATCGTGTTAGATCATGGTCCGCCATTGTACAAGAGTTTGTGTCACAGTACAAAACTAATGAGGAACTTAAAGTTACAAGGA
The DNA here is from genome assembly GCA_021464415.1 of Lonicera japonica. Lineage (NCBI taxonomy): Eukaryota > Viridiplantae > Streptophyta > Magnoliopsida > Dipsacales > Caprifoliaceae > Lonicera > Lonicera japonica. The sequence continues at coordinate 39,186,285 of CM038471.1, forward strand.
AACATCTAGAGATGGCTAAACAGAAGGAGAATGAGAGTATTAGTGAGTTTGTAACAAGATGGAGGGAACTGGCCGCCCAAATGGTGGAGCGCCTAGATGAAGAGGAACAACTCGGAATGATTGTGAAGAATTTGAAACCAGATATTCGGACCCAAATGGGACACCAGTTCTTTGGCAGGTTCAAAGCCCTACTCCACGTAGGTAACGAAATTGAGGAGGAATTAGCCAAGCAGGCTGAAATCAAAAAATCCGCTTCACAGTACAAGAAGACTTCCACGTCTGCCATCAATCAAGTTACGTCTTCTGGGTCCTACGGTCGGGGGTATTCCGGCAACCCCTTTGGTCAAAACTCTGTGAAAAACATTGGGGATTTGGGATATCGTAACAACAACAACAGTAATCTCAGGACATTTGATCAGAATCGCTCACGAGATAGACATTTTTCGCAATTACCGGGACCGTTGGGAAAGGTTTTCGAACAACTGAAAGAAGCCGGGATTATGTATCCCATGAATCCAAGGCCATTACCACAACAGATACCACCTCATTGGAATATGAATGAACATTGCGAATATCACCAAGGCTTCGGACACACTACCGATAGTTGTATGGCCCTGCGGCATGCTATCCAGAACTTAATTGATAACAAAAGGATTCCTGATCCGTCAGCCCCGAATGTTGCAAGGAATCCCCTCCCCAATCACCGGATAAATGCTATCGAGGAGGATTCAGATTTACCAGATCCTGTACTCTTGATTAAACCCGCCGGGAATACAGAAAATGTTAAAGTTTGGAAATTCAGCTGTCCAAAGCCTTCCCCCACAGTCATTCAATATACTCCACCGAGGTCCCAGAAATCCGTTGAAGAAGTCGAGGATGAAACATTGTTGGGGTTATCCGTTGATGAAACATGCACCATGCAGTCACAAGAGATGGTTAGCCCAAAAGTTATGGGCTGGATGAAACAAATGCAGTTCATACCAGGTTTTGGGCTCGGTAAACAGAATCAAGGGATCGCCCACTTTCCACAGTTTAAAGGCAACCCGAGGCGACAGGGGCTCGGGTATAACCAAGGAAAAACAATAAAAAAGGACACCCATCCAAGAGAGAATTGCTCACAGATAAACATGATCACCTTTGACTGGAACACAGTTTCGCAAGTCAATGAAAAGTCACCTCCAACTCCAGTTGAAACACCTGAAGGGGCAAGTGATCCAGTCGCGACATGGGTCCAACAATTGACCCGTTCTGGGAGAGCGTACCAACCGCCAAATACCAAGCAACCTATTGATGTCGCTCTTCCCAACGAACCTGCAAAAGACCCGGAAGAATGGCGTGTTGTTGAACAGTTAAAGAAAACACAAGCCCAAATTTCAATCTGGGGACTCCTGGTAGCATCCAAGCCACATCGTATGGCACTAATGAGAATGTTAGATGAATCGGTTGTTCCTCTTGAAGCCACCCCAAATGAGTTAACAGCGATGATCGCTTCAATGGGGGTACAAAAACAAGTTCTTGGGTTTTCTGATGAAGATTTATCACCACTGGGTCGGGATCATAACCAAGCTCTACATATCACCGTTGTTGCTTATGGAATGTCTATACCGTACGTGCTGTGGATAACGGTTCTACAATTAACGTATGCCCGTTGAAAACTGCTGTTCGTTTGGGTATTGATTTAACTGCCATGGAAGAATCACCAGTCACAGTACGAGCATACGACAATACCAAGCGGGAGGTATTAGGTTCCGTCATGCTGAGTATGCAAATAGGACCGGCTTCATTCACCACTGAGTTTCAAGTCATAGATATCCCTTCGAGCTTTAATTTGTTGTTGGGACGAGTTTGGTTGCATGAGGTTGGCGCACTGCCTTCTTCCCTTCATCAAAAAATGAAAATACCCTTCAACGGGGATATCATCATCATCAAGGGAGATCCTGAAAGGGCAATAGTCCCAAAAAACTCGCCAGTATTGGGAATCGGAAGCCAAGATGTCCAACTCGGGGGATTTTCGTATGAGCCAAAGGTGCAAACTCTTACCATGCAGACTGTGAATTATCTGCCCCCTGATGATATGTCGACCATGAATACGCAAGTAATAAAGATGATGAGGAAAATGGAATTTTTACCGGGGATTGGTTTGGGAAAATATCAAGCCGGCATTGCCCAAATGATCGAACCATTCCAACAACCGAGTCCTCTTGCCGGGTTGGGATATGTGGGAGATGTTAGCCGAATGAAAAGTGCCGTATCTGCCGATAGTTCGTTAAACGGATGGTTCATAAAAGAGGGTGAAGACTTTCCTTACTGCGGGTTTCAGGAACCATGGGTAAATGAAGAAGGGAAAAGACAACCGGGATTAGAAATTTTCTATGAAGAAGACTTATATATCAGTGAAGGATTTACTCACACCTTCTCATCTCGGTTAAAGATTACCCGGCCACCTGTCGAGCCACTGGAAGAGGAAGATATGCTGGGTAATATGTTTGAGGTCATGGCAATTGAGGAAGATTACCTTGGGGATCCTGTGCATCTTATACGCCCTATCGAAAGAAAAAATGAGCAGAGAGAGAGAAATATTGATAGAAATGTACGAAATTTAGAATGTATGCTATCTGTGCAAAGTGATGTTTCTATCAATAAAATTACCAATCTTTTCCCTTACTTTGATTCTTGTGATGTTGAAATTATGAATGAAAATTTGAATGATGAGCAGCGAATACAACCCATTGAAGGAGACACGGTCACAATAAATTTGGGAACAACCGATGATATAAAAGAAATAAAAATTGGGGCCGAATTAAGCCATGATGAAAAAACAGACTTAGAAAATTTGTTGAAAGAGTTTGTTAATGTTTTCGCTTGGTCATATGCTGATATGCCGGGTTTAGATGCCACTATTGTGATGCATGAAATACACACTAAACCCGAATGCAAACCTGTCAAGCAAAAGTTAAGAAAACTAATACCTGAATGGTCGCTCAAAGTTAAAGAAGAAGTCACAAAGCAATTGGATGTCGGATTCATACGGGTTGTTGAATACCCTACTTGGTTGGCCAACATAGTGCCGGTGCCAAAAGCCAATGGCAAAGTACGGGTTTGTGTTGATTATCGTAATTTAAATGCTGCATGTCCAAAAGATGATTTTCCACTGCCAAACATTGATCTCATTGTCGACAACACTGCAAATCATGCTTTAAAATCATTCGTCGATGGGTTTGCCGGGTATAATCAGATCAAAATGCATCCTGATCATCAGGAAAAGACGGCCTTTATCACACCATGGGGTACTTATTGTTACACCGTCATGCCATTTGGGTTGAAAAATGCCGGGGCCACATATCAGAGAGCCGCAACTACTCTATTTCATGATCTGATTCATAAGGAAGTAGAAGTGTATGTCGACGACATGATCATCAAATCATTAGACCGGGCAAGTCATGTGGAAACTCTTCGTATCTTCTTTGAACGGCTTATGCAATTCCAGATGCGTTTGAATCCTCAGAAATGTGTATTCGGGGTCACCAAAGGCAAGATGCTGGGGTATATAGTCAGCAGAAAGGGAATCGAGGTTGATCCGGCAAAGGTTAAGGCTATTCAAGAAATGCCAGTTCCTAAAACTGAAAGGGAAATTCGGGGTTTCCTCGGGAGGTTACAGTTCATCAGCAGATTTATTTCACAATTGACTCGAACATGTGAACCAATTTTTAAGCTACTCCAAAAGAGTTCGGATGGGCAGTGGAATGAGCAATGCCAGGAAGCGTTCGATAAGATCAAGCAATAGTTGTCTAATCCGCCAGTCTTAGCACCTCCCCAAGTAGGCATTCCATTGATATTATACATGTCGGTCAATGACTCCTCAGTTGGAGCAATGTTGGCACAGCATTTGTTGAAAACAAGAACTGAGCAGGCAATATATTACCTCAGTAAAAAGCTTTCTCTGGGAGAACAAAATTATACAGCTTTAGAGAAATCATGCGCTGCGTTAGTTTGGGCTACCCAGAAGTTGCGACATTATATGTTGGTATTTTCCGTGATCTTGATCTCTCGTCTAGATCCCTTGCGGTACTTGTTCGAAAAGCCGATGTTGACTAACCGAATGGCTAAATGGATGTTCCTGCTTTCAGAATTCGACATTTCTTATGTCACTCAAAAGGCCGTCAAAGGGCAAGTCATAGCAGATCACTTAGCAGGCAATCCAATCATTGATGCCGAGCTACAGGACTTCGAATTTCCCGATGAAAGTATCATGGAGATTGCCAAAGACGATGAATGGAAAATGTATTTTGATGGGGCTTGTAATCGGAATGGGAATGGAATTGGGATCCTGTTAATTTCGCCAGATCAGACACATGCACCTATGTCTTTTCGATTAGAATTTCCCTGTACCAACAATATCGCGGAATACGAAGCTTGTATTGTCGGGTTAGAAATTGCTTTGCAGAAAGGGGTTCGTAAAATTCAAGTGTTTGGGGATTCCGCTCTCATTATTCATCAGATCTTGAAAAAATGGAAGATCAAAGAGGAAAAACTTGTGCCCTTCTTAACCCAACTCGAAGAAACTTCTGAGAAATTTGAGTGCATTGAATTCTTCTACATCCCGAGAACACAGAACAATTTTGCTGATGCCTTAGCTACTCTGGCCTCGATGATTGAAATTCCGGGGAGAAAGAAGAAATTCAGATTCAGATTCAAAGGCGAATAAATCCGGTATTTTGCCTATCACTCGATGTTGAACGTGGAAATGAGATCGATCAGAAGGTTTGGTACTACGATATCTGGCAATTACTCAAGCATAATGAATACCCATCACATGCTGACAAAACCACTCGGGTCACGCTTCGCCGCCTAGCATCCCGGTTTATCATTTGTGCCGGAAAACTATACCGAAGAAATGATGACGGTATACACCTTCAATGCCTCGATGAAGAAAAATCCCGAGCAATGATGGAACAAATCCACAGTGCAGAGTGTGGCCCACATATGAGCGGTCATACATTGGCACGAAAGATAGTTCGTCAAGGGTATTACTGGTTAACGATGCAAAAAGATTGTTTTGAATACGTCAAAGGGTGTCACCAATGTCAAATATACGCCAAGGCACAGAAGCTCCCTCCAAAAGAATTATACCCTATGACATCTCCTTGGCCGTTTTCCATCTGGGGTATTGACATAATCGGTAAGATCTCGCCAAAAGGAAGTAATGGGCATGAATACATCCTAGTAGCTATCGACTATTTCACCAAATGGGTTGAAGCCGAGTCCTACAAGGAGTTGAATGCCCGAAAGGTGGCACGATTCATCTGACACAACATCATATGCCGATACGGGGTACCGCATGAGATAATATCCGATAATGGTACGCATATTGAGGGTGAAGCCAACGAAATCATGGAAGAATACGGAATCAGACGCCACAAATCCTCACCATACCGCCCACAAACTAATGGGGCCGTGGAGGCTGCTAATAAGAATTTGAAGAATATCATTAGCAAAATGGTTAAATCCGGTAGAGATTGGCCCGAAAAGCTCCCGTACGCACTTTGGGGATATCGAACTACTGAGAGAGTTTCTACGGGATCAACGCCTTTTTCACTTACATATGGCATGGAAGCGGTTTTACCAGTGGAAACGGAAATACCTTCTTTACGGGTTATCCTGGAAAATCAAGTTACTGAGAGTGATTGGGTAAAGGCTCGGTATGAAGAGTTGGCAATGATTGATGAAAACCGATTGAGGGCTTCATATCAACATCAAGGATATCAAAAACGTGTTGCCAAAGCCTTTAATAAAAAAATCCGAGACAGAAGCATCATACTTGGAGACTTAGTCCTCAAAGAAATTCGTGAACCAACCCGAGACCCAAGAGGAAAATTCTCGCCAAAGTGGACAGGCCCTTATATTGTTACTAAAATCCTATCCGGGGGTGCCGTTCTCCTTACCGACATTGATGGCCAAGAGTTAAACTTACCAGTCAACCTCGACCGATTGAAGAAATACTATCAGTAAAAAATTGTATCCATGAACTACGAAGACCTGAGCCCCAAAAAAAAAAAAAAAAAAAAACGGGGAAACGTAGGCAACCTGAATATCAGGCCCGGTCTATTCATTGTAATAATATTCATTCATTTGGACGCAAGAAGAAAGGCAGAAAGAGATTTTCCATACATCAAAAAGTTCTTTCGTACAAGATAACCTACATCAGTTCTTACATACTTTCCCTATATATTTTACCTACCTAATCCCAGAAAGCTTTCATAAAGAAGCTGCCTACCACACCTAACCTAACCATCATCAGCAGAATATAAGATCCTCTCTCGATCCATGGTCTGATAAGAAGCAAGCACTGTCTCATCAGTCACCGGCGAATCTGCAAACCGAAACCACCTCATCATCATAGGCTCATGCTCAATGGTCTGCCGAACACGACGCCAAATATGCAGCACGATATCAGAACGGGTCACCTGGGTAATGCCAACCTCTCCTCCATGAAATCGCCGAACAAAGCGGGTAGACCAAAGACCTCGTAGGGTCGTCTCTAGTCTCGGGGTAATAGGAAGAGCGATCGAAGAAAAGTCTCTCAGCGGAAGGGGTATACTCAGGGGAACACCGAACTGCCTCGTCAGCCGTCCGGGGATGTAGAAAGTGTCTCTCTCAAACCACGAAACCGAAGATAGTTCTGCCCACCCATACTCATGATCATGGTCCTCATACGCCACCATGGAACCTCCCAACGAATCGAAGAAGAGGACTCAGAAAACCGAACAGCCCAATCATATGATGACAGACGATGAATCTGGGCGTAATCAGGACGCTGGAAGAAGTGCCGAGAATCCCAGGGAAGCCGAGTCTCCAGATACCGAAACCTCTCAGTAACCCACATGTACAGTAGATATGGGCTACCTCGAAAATGACTAAGTCGAGACTGAACCACGACATCCAAACCATTCAGTGTCTCCGCCAGTAAGATGGGAGTTACCAAATGACCGCGTCTAGCCTCAGATACAACTCGGATAATCAGAGGGTCTACCAGAATAGCATCATCGATAACCAAGAGCATCTGAGAAAAAGCAAAAATCATACAAGCAGAAGTCCGACCTGAATAATAAGCCGGGTCGTCGCCATGATGAAGGAAAAAGTCTGCCAAGTGACGCAGATGGAGTCGACCGTCAACTATCATAGGCCGGCACTCACTCTCCCGCAGACCCAGAAACTCCGCCAGCATAACACGAGGACTCCTAGCATCTCGCAAGGAAGCCAGTGGCCATGAAACATCCTGCCGCATCAGTAGTGTGAACTCCTCAATCGTCGGACACAACTCGTCTAAACCGATGCGGAAACAGTGGTCCTCAGGATCCCAGAACTCAGCAATACCAAGCAAAAAAGAAAAGTTGATGTCATGAGAACACCAGCGATGGAGGTGGCTCAGATCGCCCCAGTTGAGACCACAGTCGGCCTCAGCCATGGACACGAAATCAGACAAAAGGGAGAAAGAAGCATGGGTATGAAAGGTAGACATGGTAATAAAGAAAGAAGAAGCTATAGGGTGAATAGTGACTTTGATGATGGAAAAAAGGACAAATTCGCGCTCTATTTATAGTATAACTGCACATGCCAACCGCACGGTTGGGCCCCAACCGTACGACTGGCTGGCCAACCGTGCGGCTGGCTCCCAACCGTACGGCTACCCCGTGCGGGTAGGGCGTGCGGTTGGCTCTCCCCCTTTGGTTAAAATCTTCCATTTTTCAAATCTTCTTTACAATACATCATGATACGAATATTGCCAGACTTTGTTCAGGAAGAACGATCCATCATAGCATGCATATAGATTTGATAATTACTTGCCAACATATGTACTTAACCATTTTTCGCAACTTAACTTGATCACATTCTTTCAACGCGTGCCATTAACTCTTGTATAATTAAATAGGTAATAATTCTGCCACCACATAATCATTTTTCAATTGCACTCACAAATAACATTTACATCACATCACACACAAACATATTTTCAAAACAAACATAAATATTTTATTCATAAATTAAAACCGAACACATCGATAAACCAACATTTTTCTTAACAAATAAACATATTTAAATTAACCACTAAATTAAAATAAGTTTTTCCTAAAAATAAAATACGCCTAAGTTAACTACTTAATTTAAAATGTTTCTCTCAAGCAAAACAAAACGCCGAGCCGTCAGAACCATCAACGCTGAGGAGAAGGGGGAGGATCCATCGTACGCGGCCGCTTCGCTTCCGTCTCTCCCGCGCCCTCCGCAGGACTCTCCGAGATCGTACGACCTGCGCCCTGGTGAGAAGGAGCAAGCCGGGAAGTGCGCCTCGACTGCTGAACCGACTGAGAAGGAACCGCCGATCGGGACCGCGAACGTGACGGATGGTAGGTAGCAGTCGTATCACCCGCCAAGCGTCTGCTGTACCGCCCCATGTACTCCACCGGGAAAGGAGCCGCAAACGTCAGCAGTCCGTACATGTTGAAGTAGCTCCTCAGTAACTCAGCCACCTCGCGAAGAAGGAACGAACCTCTCTGCCAAAACCAAAATTACCAATCAGTAACATTCATAAATCACATATGCTTAACTGTTTAAAGAGAAACCTTACCTCCTCTCCCGAGACGTGTGCTAAGGCCCCCATCCGCTCATCGCCCTCAGGTATGTCAGGGATCCGGTATTGCTTGGGTAGACCGAAATCCAAGTAAGGGATATCCCGAGGGTACTCCGGGATCGAGTACGACGCCAACGCCCCACCCTCCGGAGCCTGTGACGGACCAGCTCCGCCAGTGCCACCTACCGGGGGTATCTCCTCCCCGATGTCCTCTCCCGTCTCCAACTCGGGCACCACCGCCTTCCCCTTCCCTTTGTCACCACCTTCACCCACCGGAGTCTGGCCTATGCCTGCTTCCGCCCCTAACTGCGCCTCCCTCTCTCCTAGCTCCCGAAAGACTATCCCACGGGCCGCACCTGATGATGGGGTCGACAGAGAGTACGGCCTCAATCCCACCGACCCGGCACCTGGCGACCCGAAAGGCGTGCGCAACAACGACGAGAATGACACATGATGAACCCAATCCATGTCGCCCGCCCCATACACGGGTGATGAACCCGACATCGACCCACAACCCCCGGGTGTCTGCGCCGACTCCAGCATCTGCCGTATATCCTCCGACGACAACTGCGGTGTCCTCCCCATGGCCGGTGAGATAGGCGGCCTCGACACGGGACTCCGCCCTCCGACCGAACTCCTCCCGCCCTCCGACCGAACTCCTCCCGCCCTCCGACCGAACTCCTCCCGCCCCTACTCGCCCTACCTCGTCCAGGCGAAACCGCAGCAGCCAGCTCCTCCCCTACTCCCCTGCCGGGCCCTACTGGGGGAGCCCCACCGTTGCCTCCTCCTAACGGAACCTCCTCCGAACCCTCGTCATCCTCCTCCTCCACCTGCGGCGGCTCCACGTCCCTCTCGCCATGCGGATCCTCGTCATCCGAATCCGCAATCCCCTTGGCCCTCCGGTTCGGCGCCGGTGCGGGCTGCTGTGGGACCCGCTGCGAGATGTACAACTGCCCCCGGACATACATCGGGTCTCCCCCGAGGGCCGCATACCTCGCATATATCACCCTGCCTCGCACCCCCTTCATCTCCCTCATCAGGTACCGGTGCGCAAACGTCCCGTACTCCCCCTCCACCAACAGACCCTCCATCGGTACGCCTCCCAGGAACAGAGCTCTCTCCTCCGCAGTCAGCATGACCGGCCGCCTCATCGCCATTAGGGGCCATGCCGGAACCTGGAATCCCAACCTAGGAGTATGCTGCCGCACCACGCGCTCCCCCAGGTAGAACGCCGCGCCATACTCATGCACGAATAAACGCCTCGAACGCGCCGCAGCCAACGCATCCGCATACCCCCACTGCTGCGTCACATATGCCGGCCATGGGCTCCACTGAACCTGCCACGTCAAACATACACCAAGCATAACTTAACTGTTCTTTTTCAGAAATAATTTAAATTTCATTAATTTAATTTCATACCTGGTCAAGCTGTAGCCCAGAAACGTCGCCTGCACTGACGTCCGGGGTCAGATATCGATACACCCCAACTATGTTCCCGCTGTAGTATCGTCGGAAAAGCGGGAACTCATCTGCGAAAGTCGGATGCAGATGGATCTGACCAATACCCTGGTGGGTATGCGCAATAAACCACATCTGTCACAAATTACCACAATTAATAAAACCGTCGGTTTTTATATAATAATCACATGCTTTCCTCGTAAAAAGATAAATGAATTTTTAAATAACTTACCTCCCAAAGCGTGACCAACCCGCGGTGGTTCAGCTCCATGTGACGGCACACCAGGTCCATCGACTCATACAGCACCGCCAATACGTATCCTCCCCAGGCAAAAGTGTACAACTGGTCGAAGAACCGCAGATAAGGCAGCCACCATAATCGTAGGTTGTCGCCGCCCCGCGCATAGAAGAAATCATGCAGCACGAGCAGCAGAAAGCATCGGGATAGCTGCCGCACCTCCTGGCGTGTCATCGGACCATCGCCAAACCTCCCACTCTCGGCCTCGATATGCTGCACCATCGCCGTGTGGGGTATCCCATCCGCCACAATCCTGCTGGGCCTCCATCCTAGTGCCGCTCCCATACCATCTAGAGTAATGCGTACGCGGGGGTTAGGCACCAGAGCCTCCCCCCCGAAAGGCAGCCCTGTCAGCACGAACACATCCTCCGGTGTCAACGTCATCTCCCCCCAACTCCAGTGGAATGTGTGCGTCGTGTCCCACCATCTCTCCCCTAACACCGTCGGAAGGCTCACTGATCGCTGGAACTCTCCGCCTGGCAGCACCTCGATAAATCGTCCGAATGGGGTCGCACTCAAGTATGCTCTCACCAGCGGCGGAAGCTGATCTCGAAGCTCAGGCGCAGCACGCGTGATGCCACGGCAACGTCCGATCCTCTGTTACATCACCAATTTTTACAAGGCTCACTAACAAACTTTTTTCAAAAAATAAATAATGTTGAGTATATATCTATTATGGCAAGTAATTATTAAATCTATCACCTTTCATGCATATCTCTTCATTTGCATCTTTTTCAAAAAAATCACATAATTTGAAATGCTAAATATTAGAGCATACCCTAGTCCGGCGCCGGATCTCGTGTGCCGCAGGCTCCATCAACAGCCACTCTCGCCCCTCTCCCGGCGAGATCAAGGGCACGTCCCGGTACATCGCCCGCTGTAGCGATCCGTCTGCCCCCAGTGGCCCCTCCCAGGCCACACCCTCCCAGTCGTCATGATGTGGCGCGCAGATCAGGCGCCCATCCATCATCGCAGTGATCGAATCCACCTCGTCCCCCGGGAGTAGCTCCGGCGCCTCCCCTCCCTCTGGTGGGCCTCCCATCATCATGTACACGAAGATCGAAAGTAGTCTCGCAAATGCCATCGCTCACACTCGCCTCAAATACTCACTAAATGTTTTTGAAAAATCAGATATTTATATGCTAGAGAGAAAGATCGCAAGAAGTGACGAAAATGCTTTGAACGGGCCACTATTTATAGAAAATAGGGGCCAGCCGCAGGCTAGCCAACCATACGGCTAGCCCCCAACCGTGCGGTTGGCTGCCAGCCGTACGGCTGGGGGGTCAAACCCTGCGGCTACCTCGTGAGGTTACCCCATGCGGCTACTCTCAATTTTGACCAGTTTGAAAAAAAAAAAAAAAAAAAAAAAACGGGGGGTGGGGGTAGACTCTGAATCAACTCTTCCCAAGACACAAGAGGACCAAGACTCACACACACGCACGAGATGACTAATCAATGCCTGAAGTTTGACACTCTAAAGTCTGTGGAGGAACCGAAATTCAATAGGATGGATCCATTGTCCGGAAGGCTCGAATCTGATTAAATAAACAGGGAAGGTGTAAAAGAAGAATCGGGTACCAGAAAAAATTGAAATAGTAGAAAAGGGAAAATCCCGTTGGTCCAAGAGAGGGAAAAGTGAGATAAACAGAAATGACGAAAATCGACAGGGAGAGCCACACTAAGAGTGACAGCAGTGCCAAAAGGCGGAGGGCTACATCTTAGGTGAGTAAGGCTCCTGTTTTGGAAAAATCCGCGAAAGAAAAAGCAAGGAAAATCCGAAAGCCCAAAAAAATATAAGGCCGGATAATCAAAAGAGGGAGCAATAAGGGTATCGAAAAATAGAAAACGATACAGGACCAGCATCTTCCCTGTGAAAAAAATCAGAGGATAGCTTGAAGGCTATTGAGAATTCCAGACGAATTTCCATCCCAATGACCAAACAGAAGAAAACTGAGGGTAGAGAGATGCCAAATCCCAAAAATCCATGCACAGCGGTCCGAAAGTTGCTACAAAAAAAGTTGATTCAGAAGTCCGATTCCCAATAAAGGTCAAAACTGAGGGTAGGAAGGAAAGGAACGAAAAGCACTTCCCCTCGCAAGCAATTCTCTCTAACATATCTTTTTTTGGAAAATCAAACAAGGCAGTGTCTGAGTAATAGAATCATGGCAACAAGGCCAAGAAGGGAATTTCTCGAATTCCTGAAAAGATAGGAATTCTTCGCATTCCCCACGATGGGAATTTTTCCGAAACCCCTTTCCCCAAGAAGGGAAATAACGACTCCACGTGTTCCCCACGAAGGGAATTTTTTGAATTCCTGAAAAGATAGGAATTCTTCGCATTCCCCACGATGGGAATTTCTCCGAAACCCCTTTCCCCAAGAAGGGAAATAACGACTCCACGTGTTCCCCACGAAGGGAATTTTTCGAATTCCTGAAAAGATAGGAATTCTTCGCATTCCCCACGATGGGAATTTCTCCGAAACCCCTTTCCCCAAGAAGGGAAATAACGACTCCACGTGTTTCCCAAGAAGGGAATTTTTCGAATTCCTGAAAAGATAGGAATTCTTCGCATTCCCCACGATGGGAATTTCTCCGAAACCCCTTTCCCCAAGAAGGGAAATAACGACTCCACGTGTTCCCCAAGAAGGGAATTTTTCGAATTCCTGAAAAGATAGGAATTCTTCGCATTCCCCACGATGGGAATTTCTCCGAAACCCCTTTCCCTAAGAAGGGAAATAACGACTCCACGTGTTCCCCAAGAAGGGAATTTTTTGAATTCCTGAAAAGATAGGAATTCTTCGCATTCCCCACGATGGGAATTTTTCCGAAACCCCTTTCCCCAAGAAGGGAAATAACGACTCCACGTGTTCCCCAAGAAGGGAATTTTTCGAATTCCTGGAAAGATAGGAATTCTTCGCATTCCCCACGATGGGAATTTTCTCCGATCCCCTTTCCCCATGAAGGGAAATAACGACTCCACGTGTTCCCCAAGAAGGGAATTTTTTGAATTCCTGGAAAGATAGGAATTCTTCGCATTCCCCACGATGGGAATTTTCTCCGATCCCCTTTCCCCATGAAGGGAAATAACCTTTACCGCGCATTCCCCATGAAAGGAATAGCTTTATCCACACATTCCCCACGAAGGGAATCTGATTAACATTTTCAAAGATGGAAATTTCTCTTAGTACCACACCCCACGAAGGGATACACCACAAGACCAAGAAGATTCTCTCACTTCTCCCTAAGAAATGGGAAAGCTTCAAGAACACTCATTTTCCAGCACAATCATTTGGATTCGGTAAAATGCCAAGCCCCCTCGTGTAGTCCTACACACTGAGGGTGGTGTGCCACTGAGGGTAATGTATCACTGAGGGTAGATGGGAGAAAAGGTTGATGTATCGTGTCGCCCGGCCAAAAGGAAAGGGGCAATTTTTGGGTTGCACCACCTGAAGCACAAAAGAATCCGCATGCCAGAAAGGGTATACTCTGATTCACCCGAGAGCCGTGAATCGTTGTCTTCTTATCATCCCAGTATTCTTGGGGACAAGAATCCCGGGACGAGAGGGTCTGTGAACACCCCAATCCACGACTCTCGTGCGAATACTGATTTTCTTTAAGCATCCTGCATTTAATCATGAATCATCATACATGCAGAAAATTTGGTTTTTTTTTCGAGCGCTCCTGCGCATTTTTTATGAGCCAGCCGCACCCCCCTGTCGCACGCCCAACCGTACGGCTACCTGCCAACCGTACGGTTGGCACCTCCTAACCGCATCCCCTAGCCGCACGCCCAACCGTACGGCTACCTGCCAACCGTACGGTTGGCACCTCCTAACCGCACCCCCTAGCCGCACGCCCAACCGAACGGCTACCTGCCAGCCGTACGGCTGGCACACCCCTGTCGCACGCCCCAGCCGCACCTCGTGCGGCTACCCCTGCGGTTGGCCTCTTTTGGAACGTTTTTGGCGAGATTGTTGCTATAAATAGGACCCTTGGGACCCCATTTTGAGATCATCAACATTGAATAGTATTTTGGGTAAGTAGGAGCTTTGTCAAAGTCTCTAGAAAGTCATTTTTAGAGAAATTCTGAGAGAAGGCTAGTGAGAGAGAAGGCTAGTGAGAGAAAGCTCTAGAGAGAGAAAGTTTTAGAGAGAGAAGGAAGTCAAGGCAAAGTCATCCTATCTTCTTCAAGCACAGCAGGTATAACTTTCTACCAAATCCTTAATTTCAGTACTGCATTTAATTTCAATTTTAATACAGAAAATTAGATAACTTGCAAAGAAGTTCACTGCTTTCAAAACAAATCCTTTCTAAGTTTTACAAGAAATCTAAAACCTGTTTTAACACGTTTTCAAAACAAACAAAAATACAAAAACAGTTTCCAAAAGAAAGGAACTACGAGACTCTGATTTCATTCTACGAATGAATACGTAGGCGCTCGCAAAGCTCGAGTCTGATTTCAAAATATTGTTTTAAACTAAATTTATCCGGAAAGGACTATTCTAAAAACCATTCGAACTACTTGCAAGATATCTAAAATAGGAATTAGATACATGATCCATTAAGAGACCGAAAGGGCGAATTGGGTGCCTAACACCTTCCCAATTCGTAATGTAGTTCCCGAACCCTAGCAAAGTCAATTTTCAAAATAAATCTCTGGTTTCAAACGTATGAAAGATAGTTTATTTTCGAATTATCCTTCGTACGATCTTTTGTTTGTTTTCTCGTAAAACAAACTGGCGACTCTACAAAACACGTTTTTCAAATAAAACCGAGAACGGAGGACTACTTTTTTCTCCTTCTCGGGGGTATGGGTCCGGATTCTCACAACATGCCATTCTGACGTTGTAAACATTGTACAAATCAATTTCAAAATAGTACTATGTAATCCTGAGACATTATGGAATTCCTTCAATCACTAAGAATTTTCAATACATGGTCTTCTATTGTCGTCTGATTTGAACTACTCCTTGTATTCTTCCCTGATGCCTTTTAACATTTACGATGTCTTGATTTCCACCAAAAGATGGTTACCAACTGGTTCATCCTGTGAACTCTGCTCCAATACTAATCGTTTGCTGAGTACCTTGATTTCATTACTTGTTCTCCCCTTTTTACCAACCTTCTGAGGTACATGATAATTTACTACTAATTATCCCTCAATCTGTCTTTATGTCTCTGCCAACGAGTAATCCTTGTTTTACTAGATCTTCACAAGCTGAAATTTAAACATATCCTCACCTATACATATACTGCAGTACTCTATTTCCTGTAGTTTCCCGATTGATTGACATGACAATTTCTGAACTATAGGATTTTTACACTAAACTCCTTCCTTGCGTTGTCTTAAGTTACAAGAAAAATCTTAGTATTTGAGCAAATCTTTTTCCCAAATCTCAGACCCTCCTCTATGAACTATCTTCATCGGGTAACCACTCCAATTGCGGTCCAACTATTCTACTATGTTCCAATGCCAGTGCCTTAACACGTCTTGAAGGAGTCCAGCTAAGAATACGAATAATATATATCATCTAAGTTGTATCGCTAATTGAACTTGTCAAACTTCCTGCTTACTGAGAATTGATCTTCGAAATCCCAATATAAATCCATCGAAATGTCCATCTCTACTTGAACTTTGAGAGTTGACCTCGAATGTTTGGCGTCATATATCAATCACTCCAACTAACTTTGTAGTTATCCCCATTGATGACCCTCTCTCAAGAAATAAACCCTTAATATACAAGACAACTTCTCATCTCTAAGGAAAGATTAAGACCGACCTCCTCGTAGCACTTCTCCTAAATCTTTGTACAAACTCTAACATCTCGGTTATTCTCATAACTTCTTGTTAACCTTCCAAAATTCCCTTAATAACCACGTGAGAGCTCGACTTTGGAGGTGATATAGGAAGGAAAACGAGGAAAATGAGAGAAAATAAGCTGAAGGAAAATCATCAACCCAAAGAATAAATCCTAATACAATGGGGGTGGAGTATTTGAGACATCTAGAGAGTAATAACTATCAACCCAATCGAATTTCAAGTAGTACGATAAGAAAGAATCTGCCACTCAAACATGAATAACCCCTATAATAATCTTAAAGAAACTTGCCCGCATACCGCTAGATCTACCCCAAACAATTAAACCCAAACCTCCCACTATTTACAATGACGAGTACTTATATATTGGGAAAACGTCTACTTAAGACCACATTAATTACTGGAAAGAATTTACAATGAGATGGTGACACCATTCCCAAAATACAAAGAAAATGATCACTGAGAATTTTATGAAATGCTAAGGTCGCCCACTTACTAGATCACAAAAAGGGTTTTAGTGGAAAACACAAATGTGAAATACTTGCCACTATAATCATTAAAAGAAACACTTTTTAAAGGCTCAAGACAATCATAAAAATGCTCTCAAAGGATCAAATTGAAGCTGGTTAGAGATAGGGACCAGGTAGAATCATCACAAGGGTCATCGCGTTTAGCAAATTGGGCTAACCCTCAAAAGGAATGGAGTAATTCCTTTTAAAACAATGATATTTGAACTGACACTCAATCCTCACTCGTGGTAATTAAATAGGTTTCAGATTTCCTATAATCTCCCAACAATGGTCTGTGTCCACCACCAAGAGGCCTACAAGTAAGCCCTACAGATGGAATAATGTATTAGCAAAGAAACTGAAGTAGAAGAGCATACCAAAAACTGGCGGATAGGTATAAAAAAACAGAAAACTGGTCCGGCGCCATGAATATGGCGGATGACAACAAAGTGGATCGGTCCAGGCTTTCTAGCATACCGGTCCGGCACTAACCTCAGGACCAAACATTGAAGTTTCACGCAAAAGGGGGCACTAAAATGCTAACCTTATCTCTGAATGTTACGGAACACTCCAGAATAAATCTAATGACTTATTACGGCTGTGCAGAAAGGGCAGTACCCAATTTGGAGGTCTAAAAGCGGCGGGGCTAAAAACAGTTATCTAATAAGTACCTTACCAAATTCAAGACCACATGTATGCCAAATGACTAAATTCCAAGGCCTGCTCTTACTAAAATCCATGGAATGAACATACAGTCCTAATATAATTCCTAGGAGAAAACCGTGATCGATTCAAAGGTTTATATGCCCCTAAGAGCAAGGCAGAGAATCCAATTACAAGAATTGAAAAACGCCATACTTTAGAATTTAATATACAAGTCGAAATGGATGGCATACCTTTATCTATACATGAAAGAATTTCTCTCAATCCCTCCATTACACACTCGGCACTCCAAGTGTTATACACCCAGGTTCCATATTTTCTCTCATACAATACGTTGTTATCATAAAAAGTACTATTATCTCATACTAGCTTACACACACATGCATGAGGATAGGCGAGGATTAAAACCAATGCTAAGTGTTTAATCGAGAAAAACAGGAAGATGACGATAATTATAAGTTTCTGCTATCAGAATTTCACTGCCAAACAATGATGTTCCATGGATCTCAATACTGCGACTATTTTTAAGACTTCCGAAATAAGAATAATTGAACCAAGAATGAAAAATTCGGCATTAAACTCAAGCCATACATCTAGTAATTTCGTAAAGTTCACAAGTCACAGGGAGGAGATTCAAAATACAACAATACAAAATTCACTATTACGGTTCTAAACATGAGAAATCTCAAACTTTCAACTGGGGTAAAACTAAAATACTAAAGAGTGATGTGGGTCCTTGTGTTCAACTATAGTGAGCCGCAGTAGACAAATGCCTTATAAGATAGTCATCTGTTGGCTGGCAGTTGACTATAATATAACTCGTCAGTCACATGTGCTTACTAAGAGTAGAACTCAACTTCCCAAAAGTTAACGCAGAATGGAAATGCACTATCCAAATCTACCCATCTTCCCACGGTGGAAGTAATTTGAACCTAGCCTCTGATACCAACTGTAACAACCCGCCTTTTAAAAGCAGGCGTTAACGGATGCTATCTCTAATAACAACTAAAAATATAGGCAATTAATAAGATTAAATGCAACATCATTTAAAATTTTAAAATTTCATGAAAATTCAGCATGATGCCTCTGTACATACAATATACCAATCATGTTGAAAAATTTAAGGAATACAACTTTACAAGTTCAATTCCCTCATGGAAAAGAAAAATATTACACTACAAATCCCAATTGTTTTCCAAAGTAAAAATAATTACAAATCAACTCTTTACAAATTAAATAGACACAAGATGCATGCAGTCAATGCCCAACAACTAAAGCAAATACTATATATGACCAATGGTATTAGAGGACTACAAAAATCCTGTACTCTTCCCCGTGAACCCAACATAGCGCTACAAGATGAATCCTGCAATGAGAAATGATGGAATGAGCCAATGCTGGCCCAGTGGGAACCATAGGGGAAGGGAAAAATGCAATGCACATGCAAGAAACCAATGTCTACAAACTTCATGTTATAGAATAATAATTATAAAAGTTCAACTTGTTAAATAGTCAATGATTTATACAATTAAAAATAAGTTGGTCCGCCCCGACATACTGACCTATCTCAAACAACCACATCCCAAGGTACAATCCCATTGTACTGCTCATAACACAATCCACCCACCGCCTCGACCTAATACCAGTATTAGACGGAATAAACTATCCACAAACGCACCCCACCTTACCATGGGTAAGTGCACTGGTAACCAGATTTATGGCACCCCATCTTCCATGGGTCTGTGAAATAATATATTACAAGCATTTCTATACCGGTTCCAACGATCTCAATGTTTCAATATCAAACGGTAGCAGTAATGCCCACGGATTTATTTTATTAATTAAAATAGTAATAACCCATGAATAAAGTTAAAACAAAAATCTCAATAATTCTCATGAACAAATTCCTTAGCTTCACAACAATAATACAAACATAAATTCATGGTTAAATATACTGTATTTGGCAAAATTTCCAACAAAGTTCTTTTGTATAACCTTGAAAAAGGACCAACACCATAATTTAGTAAAAACCATTAATCAATGATCATAATTCTCAGATTTGTATAAGTTGTGCATTGCACCTTTACTATACTCTTCATTTCATCTATGTCCTTTTAAGTGAAAAACAATTTGATGTAGTTCTAGACCACTTGGTAAGGCAACAACCTACCAATTAACATGTCTAAACATAATTTAAGAGACAATGAAATACTATGTATATTCGGAATTTAATTTACATGCTCATGTTATCCATGCTTTGTATTAACATTTGCCAAATCATCCAATTTCGTGAGTTTAATCCAAACTAGCATGTGGGGGTAACACTAGACCTTAGAAAATTCACATATCACCACATGTATATCTAACTACAGGCTAATCATGTATTTAGAGGCATAATATTCTGGAAATTTAACAAAAACATGTAGTTTAGTGAGTATTATATATACATGGGTTGATTTCTAGTAAATACCAACATGCATGATAATCAACCTTGACATTCATCAAAATTAGTGTTGTAAACAACTAAATGCAAGCTCAAGCTCCATCAATGGAGGATAAGGAAGATGATGAATAGTGATGTTTGGAGGATGATTTGGTGTTGATTATGTAGAGATTTAGAATATGAAGGATGGATGCCCAATGATCTCTCAAACACCTCCTAAAAATATGCTCTCAACTCTCTCTAGGGTGTTCTAAGAGTTGGGGTCGAAATGTATGAAGAAAAGGGGTCAATCCCGCTTATAAATATAAGAAATGGGCCCAAATTTCCTTGCCAGATCGGTAAGCCAAATAGCTAATACCGGTCCGCGCTATAACTCCTTTTGGTCCAGAACACTGTTTGTATTTTGGTCATAACTTCTTGGTCGGAACTCCGATTTGGGTGATCTTTATGTCCACGAAAAGGCATTTCAAAGATATACAACTTCTTAAGAGGAAGTTTTCCTAAATTATGGATGCATAGTTCACAGAAATTCGTCAACGACAGCGCTCTGCCATGATGTTACCGAATGATCAGATTTTATTAACCGGCCTACTTCGCACACTGTTTTGACCAATGAGAAGCATGAATTGGCTTTCAATCAAAACACGAAAGTTGTAGATAGGATAAAAATCTAGACATAGGCACAAACGGGGACTTAATCGGATAAGAAACAGATAAACTACGATATCTCAAAGTTAGCTTGAAAATTAGTTAATTGCGTAAAGTAGAAACACCCGAATTACAAAATAATTGTTCCGGAAGACTCAGAAACCAAAAGTTCACGCCCTAACGGAGATTAAGCCTTAACTGGGCTTAAGAAGATGATTAACTTGAAAATAGGACATGGTATGTTACAGGCGAATCATTTTGCATCTCCTCCCAGAGAGGAGAATCACTTCAAAAAGTCTCCCAGAGAGGCGAATCACTCCAAAAAGTCTCCCAGAGAGGCGAATCACTTCACATGTCCTCCCAGAGAGGTAAATCATTTCACAAGGTAACCCGAAGAGGCGAATCGCTTCACAAAATCTCCCGGAGAGGCGAATCACTTCACAAAGTCTTATAGAGAGGCGAATCACTTTATAAGGTCTCCTAGAGAGGTAAATGACTTCACAAAGTCTCCCAGATAGGTGAATCACGTCACATGTCCTCCCAGAGAGATAAATCACTTCACAGGTCCCCAGAGAGGCGAATCACTTCACATGTCCTCCTAGAGAGGCGAATACTTCATAATGTCCCCCAGATAGGCGAATCACTTCGCATGCCCTCCCAAAGAGGCAAATTATTTCACAAAGTCTCTCAGAGAGACGAATCACTTCAGAAGGTCTCTCGGAGAGGCGAATCACTTCACAAAGTCTCCCAGAAAGGAGAATCACTTCACATGTCCTCCTAGAAAGGTAAATCATTTCACAAAGTCTCTTAGAGAGGAGATTCACTCTAGAAAGTCTCTTAGAGAGGCGAATCACTTCACATGTCCTCCTAGAGAGGTAAATCATTTCACAAGGTCTCCTGGAGAAGTGAATCATTTCAAAAAGTCTCTCAAAGAGACGAATCACTTTAGAAAGTCTCTTAGAGAGGTGAATAACTTCACAAAGTCTTCCAGAGAGGCAAATCACTTTACAAGGTCTCCCAGAGAGGTAAATCACTTCACAAAGTCTTCTAGAGAGATGAATCACGTCACATGTCCTCCCAGAGAGGCGAATCAGTTCACATGTCCCCAGAGAGGAAAATCATTTCACAATGTCTCCCAGAAAGGCGAATCACTTCGCATGTCCTCCCAAAGAGGTAAATCACTTTACAAAGTCTCCCAAAGAGGCGAATCACTTCGCATGTCCTCTCAGAGAGGTAAATCACTTCACAAAGTCTCCCAGAGAGGCAAATCACTTCACATTTCCTCCCAGTGAGGTAAATCACTTTACAAAGTCTCCCTGAGAGGCGAATTACTTAACATTTCCTCCCATAGAGGTAAATCAATTCACAAAGTCTCCTAGTGAGGCGAATCACTTCACATGTCCTCCCAGAGAGGTAACTTGCTTCCCAAGCCCTTTGTACAGGCACCATTCCAAAGCCCTTTCTACAGGGACGAACCAAAGCCCTTTTTACAGGCACCATTCTAAAGCCTTTTCTTCGGGCACCAATCAAAGCCCTTTCTACAGGCACCAATCCAAGCCCCTTTTACAGGCACCAACCCAAGCCCTTTTCACAGGTAATTCTAAGCCCTTTCCATAGGTACGAATCCAAAGCCCTTCCTACAGGCAATCTGAAGCCTTTTCCAAAACCAAAAAATCCCTTTTTGAAATGATATCAGAGAAAGATAGAGAGAAAGACTAGAATGAAAAAAATTTGTAAAACATATGGAACAAGCCCCATAAAAAGATTTTTGGCCTAGCTTTTTCTCGCGCAAGAAGTCTTCAAGATACGCTTCCAAAGGTTCTTGGATCGAAAATCATAAACAAAGCACGATGATGTCAAATGCGAACTTCTAAAGTAAACATTCTCAAATCGCAAAAACGATGATGCTTAAGAAATCTGATAAAGTGAGAGGAAACAAAGTGGGTACAAGAAAAAATTGAAAGAGTATAAAAGAGGATAAATCCTATAGTGCTAAAAGAAAAGAAGATATTGAAGAACAAAAAACGAGAAAATGGCAACGATAGCCACACTAAGAGTGACAGCTAGGCCAAAAAGTCCAGGGCTACGTCATGGGTGAGGAAGGCTGCTGACAAAAAAAAAAGAAAAAAAAGCAAATAAGCTGCAGTAAAAAGCTTTTAAACAATCAAGGAGGAATAAGGGCATCGAAAAACAGAAAATGATGCAAGCACATACAAATTCTTCTTTCACGAAGTCAAAAAATAATAAGCAGAATCATACCCTGGTGACACGAAAAAAATGCCATGGAAGCAAAACAAGAAGCAAAGTCCAAAAATCATGCACAACGTTAGATAATTGAGAAAATGTAACTCAATCTTTTCTCAAGGAAAAAGAAGCCAACTAAAAGTTTCAGTTTTTTTCAAAAAAGATATCACACCAGAACTTTCTCTCTTTATCTCTCTATGTTTGCTCAGAGACTCTCATCCCCTCAGCAAATCACTAAATTTTGTCACCTTAACATATCACCAATCACCCACATCTCAGCCCCACATCATTATATCCCCAGAAGATCACCAACCCTTAGCCTTCATCCTAACCAGTATAATTCAGCATATCCTGAGCAAACCACCATTCATCATATCCCTAGCAAATCACCAACCCTTAGCCTTTATCCTAACCAGTAGGATTCATCATATCCTCAGCAGACCACCAATCATCATATCCCCAGCAGATCATCATCCTTCAACCTTTATCCTAACTAGTATGAATCCTTATTTTTCCAGTATACCATCAATTCCCATTTTTTTAGCAACCTTTATCCTAATACACTAACACCAAAGTAGTGTCTCCAGTAGACCATCTACCTTAACCTCTCAAACCCAAAGCAAGGTCCCTAATAAACCATCTGCCCTCACCCCTTCAAAAGAACCAAATCGGAATCAAAATTATTGACAAAACCGTCCCTACCGATGGGAGTACATTAGCTCAACCCTTCAATCAAAGTTGTTGACATAATCGTCCCTACCAATGGGAATACATCAGCTCAACACCCCAATCAAATTGTTGACAGAACCATCCCTACTAATGGGAGTACATTAGCTCAACACCCCAATCAAATCGTTGACAGAACCGTCCCTACTGATAGGAGTACATCAGCTCAACAGCCCCAATCAAATTGTTGACAGAATGGTTGCTTTAGCTGGGAGTAAATTAGCTCTCAACACCCAATCAAATTGTTGACATAACCATTCCTACCAATAGGAGTACATCAGCTCAACACCCAATCAAATTGTTGATAGAACCATTCCTACCAATAGGAGTACATCACCTCAACACCCAATCAAATCATTGACAGAACCATCCCTACCGATGGGAGTGCATCAGCTTAACACCAAATTAAATTATTGACAGAACTGTCCCTACCAATGGGAGGACATCAGCTCAACACCCAGTCAAATTGTTAATAGAACCGTCCCTACAGATGGGAGTACATCAGCTCAACACCCAATTAAATTGTTGAGAGAACTGTCCCTACTGATAGAAGTACATCAACTCAACACCTAATCAAATCATTGACAGAATCATTCCTACCGATGGGAGTACATTAGCTCAACACTCCAATCAAATTGTTGACATAACCGTCCCTATCGATGGTAGTACAACATCTCAATACCCCAATTAAATTATTAACAGAACTGTCCCTACCGATGGGAGTACATCAGCTCAACACCCCAATCAATCTGTTGACAGAACCGTCCCTACTGATGGGAGTACATCAGCTCAACACCCAATCAAATTGTTGACAGAACCGTTCCTATCGATAGGAGTACATCAGCTTAACACCCAATCAAATCATTGATAGAATCGTCCCTACCGATGGGAGTACATCAGCTCAACACCCAATCAAATCGTTGACAGAACTGTCCCTACCGATGGGAGTACATCAGCTCAACACCCAATCAGAATCATTGACATAATCATCCCTATCGATGGGAGTACATCAGCTCAATATCCAATTAGAATCATTGGTAGAATCGTCCCTACCAATTAGAGTACATCAGCTCAATACCCAATCAAAATTGTTGACAAAATCGTCTTTACCGATGGGAGTACATCAGCTCAACACCTGACCAATATCATTGATAAAACCTCCCCAACCAGAGGGAGTACAGCATAACAAGGTCACGGTACAGCACAGGGCATATCCCGAATAATCGAGAAATCACACATCTTCCTAAGAAGAGATAAACAACATATGGCCAGATCTCCGGGAATTTAGAAAACTGAGAGCTTACTTTGGATAATCAATAGATGACATTCCCGAAGTCCTAATAAGATCAAATTTGGTCAGTAGATAGGGTATATAAGGGGAAATAACATACTAAAAAATCAAATCAATCCGATAAGCCATTTACCAAGAATTAAAAAAAATGCGTATGGACACACACCCCCAAGGGTGTGTCTGCACGACACACAAAACACCCTCATTATAGGGTGTGTCCTTACTCCACACACCTGTGTGTGTCGTGCGGATACAAGCCTTTGGGGCTTGTGTCCGCGGACAAACCCCTCCCAGCCGATTTTTTATTTTTTCTTGTATTGATACTTACCGACCTCCAAAAATCATGAAATTTTGTGGAGAGCTAGAAAATGTTATTGGGAATAATATTAAAAATCATCACGATACGATGGTTGGATCTTCAAAAATTTGAAAAACTGGGAATTTGGCTTGGAAAATCAAACGGAGGCCTTCCCGATGTCCAAAAATTATGAAATTTGGATAGTAGGTAGGTCTTAACATGGGTAATAACAAAAAAATCAAATTAATCCGATGTTTATTTTGTCCAGAATTGCAAAAAAACCTTCACATGTGTAAATGAGGGGTTTGTCCGCGAACATACACTTCCAGCCCAACCCATTAATTATTCTACAGCTATAAATACAACTACACTGACGCCATTTGAAGCATTAGTCAGCTCTGGGACTTCGAGAACAATGCTATAAAATAGTTTGAGGCTCTCAAGTATTTTTTATTTTAATTTGTCTTTAATTTTTTATCTGTCTTTATTTTTATCAGTTATAATTGATCAATTGCATGTAAACAATTGTTGTTTATCTCAAAATTAGTCTAGATTTCATATTTAAACCCTGTTTTCAAAACCAAAGGCATAGAACGAGCTGTAAACCATTTTTTAAACATATTTTTATTAGTTAATTTCATAAAATCCCAGTTTCATTAGTCTCGACTTACAAAAGAATCAATACACATTTGTATCCGATTTAATCTATAAATCGCGGTGCTTATGTAAATATTCAATATGAGAGTATTGGTTTCGTCAATGCCGGTTTAAATTATTAAACTGTGGTGCACTATTGATGAACGAATCTCGAGGATTGCCGGATATCCGATTCCAAATTGAATTAGCTTCTGAAAAGCCCTGAATCTTTCCAAAAACATCTGTTTTGCTATTTATCATTATCAAAATCATTTTTCAAATCACACACACACCATTTTCCAAAATCGAAGGGTTAATTACGAAACACATGGTTTTCATCCCCACCTGTGAACACCTCATTTTGCGACCCCCGCATGAATTTTGAACTCTAAAAAAAAACACACATGCATGCACGAGCATTCCTAGATGCAGATATTATGTACATGTGATACAGCTCAAAGAGAAAAGCCGAAAGAACTCCGGATGAGAAGTTACAGAATTACCGGAACCGAAAACAGTCAAAACTCCTGGAAACTTGTGAAAGGAGAGTTACGCATCTTGGATCATCCTCAAACTTTGGAGTTGTTAGTCATTACCATATGGAGTAACATACTCAAAAACCAGCTCAATCTGACGGCCGGATCTCCGAAAATTCAGAAAATCATGAGTTTGTTTCGGGCGATCAAATGGAGGTCTTCTCAAAGTTAAAATGGTCTGAAATTTGGTCAACAGATAGTTGTTATCATGAGGAATGACATATTAAAATTTCAGCTTTTTCGGATATGAGATCCTTAAGAATCAATTTGTCTACCTTGCAATTCTAGTCGAAATGCCCTTTGGAGCAAATTAAAATAAATATTGGCCTTCCCGAACTCTGATCGACCTCAAATTTGGACACGAGGTAGAAATCATTTCGAACGAAAATATATCCAAACTCTTTGTACCAATTCGGTTCTTGAGGTTGTTGTACACAAGTATGTTTCCTATGCGGAAACAAACTCTTTGTACCAATTCGAGGAGACCGAGTCCTTCCCGAACTCCGATAATCTTGAAATTTTTATAGGGTTTAAAAGACTTATATTGGAAATATATATCCAAAATTCAGAATGATCCAACGGTGGTAACCTGACTTTTCGTACAAACACGTGACCTTGTCTACAACAAGTACCTTTCCTACGCGGAAACAAACTCTTTGTACCAATCAGAACAAAATGAGACCTTTCCGATTTCTGATCGATCTGAAATTTTTACACGATCCAGAAAACTTCTATTCCAAACACATATCCACAAATTAGGATGATTCAATGGTGGAATGGTTTCGCGATATGCTCCAGGAGTCCTAGTTGCGATATCTTTTCTTGCTCTCCAAGTATTTCTTTCAACTATAAATAGACCCCCCCCTCCATTCATTATTTTCATCAACAATCAAGGGGATTTCGTGGTACATACCAAGAGATCCTTATTCTCTCCCTCTAAGGAGGCTCGAGTATAATTTTCTCTCTCTTCTTTTATTTATTTGTCAGTTTTATAATTCATACTCTTGTTTGCATAATTTCTATCACTTGATAGCTTTTAAAAACCCTTTTTCAAATTGTTTTTCAAAACCAAAGGCGTATAATAAACCCTAATCTAATTTCAAAATAGTATTATTACTTTTCTACTTTTTCAAAAGCCCGGATTAGCGGTATTGTTATACGAAGAAATCGATAATCGCTACATATCTAATCTAACCCATAGATTGCGGTGTGTATGTGATAAACACTCGGTTATGAGAGCACTATTGCTATCTATACCAGTTTAATCAATAGACTTTGGTATACGATCGGTCAACTCGCCTCATATCATATCGAGTATAAGATTCCACAATGAATCGGTTTTCGAAAAGCCCAATACTTTACAAAATCATTTGTTTCATTGCATCTATTATTATCAAACTCTATTTTTTCAAATCACATACACACACACACACTTATTTTTAAAATCATGGGTTTTAAAATCATGGGCGAATTAGGAAACACACCGTTTTCGTCCCACCCCAAAGTCCCAATTTTTAAGGCAAGCACGAAAAGCTGTATAATAATAGCAATAGCATGCAAGAATTGAATTATAACACGCGCATATCTTACTCAAGAGACCGAAAGGGCGAATTGGGTGCCTAACACCTTCCCAATTCGTAACTTAATCCCCGAACGTTCGAATCAACTGGTTTCGCATATATTGTGTATAAGAGGATATTTAGTCCATAAATACATCTATTTTACACAAACATTTTTTGTTTGTTTAGTAAAACAAACTGGCAACTCTTATTCTTTTCAAAACCGATTTTCAAAGCAACAAACGGAATCGCCGCCCACGAGGATCCCCGAGCGTCGAGGACGCAGGTTCTCACAGTGGCGACTCTGCTAGGGAGGTTTAAAAGGATTAGACTCTAAATAAGAGTAGAATATGCGTGGATAATTGTTTATGTTTGCATGCTTTCTTTTTCGGCCTTATTTATAGGTGGATACCTTGGTTCCCTTTTTGTTTGTAATAATTGTTTGAGGAAAATCTTTTCATAAATAAAAATTGAAAGTAATCAAACAAATCCTAACGCGTTCATCATAATGTATCCCCATAATTGTTATTTTGCACGCACCCATTATCATCATGCATTATCACGAGTGTGAATTTACCCTATCAACCTCGGGACCAAAGTCGTGACTAGGCCGTGGACTTGCGGGTCTACACTAGCCAAAAGCGCATGGGACCGCTCTCCTTGGCCAAGTACCAAACTGAGTTATATCGAGTGACGAGAACACTCATGTACCCAGAATGTATATCAAAAGGTCCTTGCATGTACTCGCCCTTGGGGTATATTGCAAGACCTAGCCAAATAGGATGAAGCCTTAAACCTTACCCTTTTCAACCACGCTTGCATATAGGTGTAGACACCCCGATCCGTGACCCCCGCAAGAACCCTAAAGACCTTCGAAAGTACTGTTTTTTAGTCCGAAACTCTCCCGAACACCCGGAATTGCCCCGAAAGAGTTTGTTGGCCAAACAAACGCGTTTTAAGTTGAAATGTCGCGCGACAGTCCAGTATGTCGCGCCACAATCCCCTTTCCAGGGACATGTCGCGCGACATTCACCCCACCATTCCACTTTCTGACTCAGCAGTGAGTTAGAATCATCATTAAAAGCAGTATGTCGCGCGACATATGTCCCTTTCCAGGGACATGTCGCACGACAAACGCCCCACCACTCCACTTTCTGACTCAGCAGTGAGTCAGAATCATCATTAAAAGCAGTATGTCGCGCGACATATGTCCCTTTCCAGGGACATGTCGCGCGACAAACGCCCCACCACTCCACTTTCTGACTCAGCACTGAGTCAGAATCATCATTAAAGTAAGTGTCGCGCGACAGTCAAGATTGTCGCGCGACATATTGCCAAATGTCGCGCGACATTCCCACTTTCCAGGAACATGTCGCGCGACATACTGCAAAATGTCGTGCGACATTTGCCCTTTCGGCACTATAAATAGGCCAACACCCCCAAGGGTTCTACACACCAACTTCATAGCATAAAAAACAGCAATTTCGGAGCTGAAAGCAGTGCAGAAAATAGCAACAAGCATTTTCGATTATCGTCTTATTTCTGAAGAGTCGAATCTCTTCTCGACACTCGACGTGTCCAGTCTCGGGAATCGAACTCTCGGAAATATCTGAAGAAGGAGAAGATTATCATCGCCGGAGATATCTCTGCCGTATCATATTTTCTTTCTTATTATTATTCTCGTCGAGAAGGTCGATCCCCGTTCTGGTAAGCGAAGTGGCAATATGGTTGTGCTAGATTTCCAACGCGCCCGAAAATCAGGTTTATTTACTTGTTTTATTACTATTGTTTTGTCCACGTTTTATTTGAATAAACTTATTGCCATGTTATAAATAGTCTACCGTCTTCAAAACAAAAGACCCTGATCATTTACAAAATCAGAAGAATAAGTATGTTATCGTTCGGATAAAATTCTGTTTTTAAAACCCGGACTGATGAAACTTATCTAGGAATTTAAATCAACATATCCTGTCTTCTCTATAGACTATGGCGTGTCTGATAACTCTCCTCTCAAGAGTCATGATTCCATATTGAATTAGTCCCGATACAAGATCCGAGCTTTTACAAAAATAATCACAATACGAGAAAACTGTTATTATCTGAGAAATAATACGGGATACTCTTTCAAAATAAATAAAAGGTTTTGTCATTTGTATTTACATCTTTCAATAATAAAAACATCGGACTTCGGAACACAAAGGTTTTTATCCCTTTCCCACTTTCCCTAAAAATCAGGGTCTTTATTCAAAAAATAGTAGACTGTCAGTAAAAGCATCCAAGTTTTTCAACATAGAATAAACATATAAGTCCATTAGAGACCGAAAGGGAGGAATGGGTGCTTAACACCTTCCCAAACCGTAATATAGTTCCCGAACTCTATAGAATCATGGTTTCGTAGACAAACGTGTAAAGAAAGGCTTATCTGTAGCCTTTCCCTTTACACAACCCTTTTTGTCCGTTTTCTCGTAAAACGTACTGGCGACTCTGAATGAACCCTCTTGAACCTAGAAACAGGATAGAGAGACACCCGATATGAATTATCAAAACAAACTCCAAGCAAATGGAACGACGGGATCCTTTCCGACGTTTCAGACCGCCACGAACGGGGACGAGACCCGGGGGTCGCATTTGCGGATTCTCACAGTGGCGACTCTGCTGGGGACCAATTGAGAACTAGGCTCTTATATATGGACTTTTATTTATAATATGTTGATATGCATGCTTTACTGCTTTCCCTATTTCCCCCCTGACGTGGCACCTGGATTTTATTGTTGACTTGACTTAGAGGTGCAGTAGGGTCCATTCATTTGACATAGACATATGTTTAGGATTTTCCCTACTTATGAATTTGATTGTAAAGAAATATCTTTTATAAATAAAAATAGTGTTTTCAAAATACACCTCAAAAATAAAGATATTTGCAATTGAATCTTTCAAAAAATTCTTGTTTTACACGCACATCACAAATCATGCATTGGTTCTACGAGTGTGAATTTACCCCGAACCCTCGGAAGTATTATAAGTGAGTAGGGAGTTGGCTTGCTTGGGCCAACATAAACCGAAAGCATTTACTTCCACTCTCCTTGGCCAAGTACGCCCTCGAGGTATATCGAGTGACGAGAACACTCACGTACCCGGGAAATATATCAAAAGATTCTTGCACGTACCCGCCCCTGGGGTATATCGCGAGGTCTTGCCAAATAGGAGGGAGCCTGAAAACCTTCACCTTGCATTACACCTGCGTTGCATATAGGAAGAGTCAAGATAGAACACTCTTATGTATTTTTTGTCAACCGTGAGGAGTTTTTGTACCACATAGGGCCTTGTCATATATATCTCCCCCCAGATATTGGCAAGTATGGCCGGAGGCTGATCAACCTCCGTCGTAGAAACTTACATCGAGGTTAAACTCGTTGTGACTTTCCCCGGTACATCTCCCATGAAAAGCAACTCAAGAGGAGAGATATTCCCAATTTTCATAAAATCAAAAGATGAGTTTTTCAAAAATTCAGGACGAGTAGGATAACCCAAGGAGCACTTCGCTGCCTATCCTAAACTCCCATCGGGAATTCGCTCAAGTTGTTGTTGACGTGTCTTTATAAAAACACCCGAAACTTGGTTTTCGATGTTTTCCTTTCTCCGTGGTTTCTCTTGGCAAAAATGAATCACACCTTAATCTTCCTTCATCTTCGCCCCATGGTTCCGTCTATAGCCGTAATACAACGACAGTCTGGAAGGTTGGTCTGGTCAGGATCACACCGGAAGATTAGTAAGACCAAGCACACCTGCAATGGTCGATGGACGTGAAAATCAAGAGACTGATCAGAGCCTAGCCGAGGCATCCGTACCTCAACCAACTTTAATCGAAATACATCATTTGCTAATGACCGTCAGCGCGAGTCTAGCAAACCTCATGAATGAGAAACAGAGTGCTCGAGTTCGAGTAGAAGAGTTATCAGCCGGGCGGGTCGCGCCACCGGGGTTTGAACGACTACCACCGAATCGAGATCAAGGGCAGTCATCGCAAATACTTCCCCCAGTTCAAGGAACCAATCCACCTCAAACGGGCCCTGTCATCGCCGGTCCCGTTCAGACCGATCCCAACAATCAGAATCAATGGGCCCCAGATTCAGGACCCACTTACCAACAACAAGAGCCACCCAGCATCTGGCCGCAACCACAACCGGGCCTCGATCCCCATTACCAACCATGGCCACAAGTTTCTGCAAGGGCCATTCCACCCCGGCCCCAGTAGCTCCTCCCAATGAATACCCAAACATTAATCGACTTCGGGCAGTGTATGCAGAATCGGTTATAGTTCAGGAACACCCCGACGAGGTGTCAAGAGAGAGTGAAGAAATGAAGAAACTGAAAGAGCAGATGAAGGTTCTGCAAAGGGGGGTCTCTTTGATAAAAGGAGCATATGAGATTACAGATATGAATGCTTTCTCTCTCTACCCAGAAGCAAGATTGCCCCAAGGATTCAAGCTCCCTTCCATCACCAAGTTCACAGGAACCACACCCCCAAAAATCCATCTCCAATCTTACATCAGATCCATGCAAGTGTCCGGTTGTGGAGAATCAGAATTAGCTCAAGCCTTTCACATGACTCTCACGGGAGCCGCCCTGAGATGGTTTTTTGATCTGGAGAGACACCACACGACGACATGGGGAGATATCATCAAGGAGTTCATGAATAAATATGGGTCCAATGAAGAGTTGGAAGTCACCCGTAAACACTTAGAGATGGCCAAGCAGGGTGAGAAAGAGAGCTTCAGTGATTTTGTTACCCGTTGGAGAGAAATGGTGTCCCAGATGTCCAAGCGACCAAACGAAGAGGAGCAGTTGGAGATAATTCAGAAAAACTTCACTCCGGCTGTATTGACTTGTATGGGGAAGCACGTGTTCCCACATTTTCGAGCACTTTTAAGCATGGGATCCCAAGTAGAAGAAGAGTTGGCCAGGAAGGCAAAAACCGAAACAAGGAAAGCCTCGTATACCGAGAAGAGCACGGCCACCCCCGTTGTAAACCAGTTAAGCTCTTATCCGTATCAGCAAAGCCCCTTTCAGCAGCAACAACCCCAGTGGAGTTGGCCTTTACAAACCAAAACATCCAATACATATCAACCCAATAAAAATAGAAAATTCAGCAACCTCCCCACAACCTTGACCAAAAGTCTTGAATTGCTACAGAATGCGGGCCTGGTTACCCCACTCAACCCTCGACCTCCACCAAATCTCGTCCCATCTTCTTGGAGGATGAACGAGAACTGTTTATACCACCAAGCCGTAGGCCATGACACAGATAGATGTTTAGCCCTCCGACACTGCATCCAAAATCTAATCGAAGAAGGAACAATCCCCGAACCAGACGGACCAAATATGGCCAACAACTCGCTACAGTAAGTTAGCATCGCTAAAAGAGAAACGGTGGAAGGCTGTGGTTTGTCATCATGGGGCCTTTGAAACCGAAAAAGTGAAGACTCGGGATATTTGTGAGAACGACGTAGTTTTGAGAAAGATTAGAGAAATCAGCACGAGATTCGAGAGAAAGTTCGGGACTGGGCCGTACAAAGGGAGCCATAATAAGTCGCAGATATAGATGGTCAGATGTTGCATTTAAGAAATAGCATGGAATCCAGAACTACGTAAACCTGAGCCCCAACTCAAAATTATGTGTTTTTGGAAAAATCAAAAGGGGAACGTAGGCAACCTGAGAAATTACTTCAGGCCCGGTTTAAAAAAAAAAAATAAAAATTCTCGTTTCATAAAGAGAGCAGTGTTTCAAACTTCATAAGCAGTGGTTCAGAACACCAAACAGTCAGTACATTTGCTATCTAGCACCCCATCTTGGCCCCAGAAAGAAGCCACATCGTATCCTCAGCCACCAGTGCAACTCGAGCTTCATTCATCCCTTCGAGGGCTCTGAGCCCACGAACTGAAACCATTGCATTTTATAAAGGACGACAGCCAAATCTTCCTCCACCAATCGCCAGATTGAATGAATAATGTCAGCCCGGAGGGGCTAAGAAAAGCCAAGCCGTGCATAGTTGAATTACCAAGTCGGCCATCCATACCACATACACTCCATTGATAAAGAAGTATATGAATGATAAGATTGAGTTCCGAGGGTACCAAGATATCTCAAACTTTGATAGAAGAAAAGTCAACATTTGTGCAGTAAGAGGATTTTGTTTCAACAGAGATGAAAGAGTAAGTGTGGGGATGAAGGAAGGAAGATAGGTGTTTTTATCGGAGAAATCATGCACTTGTATTAATCGTTTGTCATGTAACAAACCTTGCTACAAATACATTTCTCCAAACAGACGGGTTCATTGCTGCCAAAGAAACCACTTTTTTGCTACTCACTTAGTTCCTTTCACTTTTGCAGGGGGCCTGACGATCATTTTTATTATGTCATTATAGGCCTATTTTACACCAGCATGTTTTTCTTTACTCTATATTGCACCCGAGGGTACTTTTATGTAAATATGTGTGATAAACCTGAGGGTATTTTCGTATAAAAATATAAGAGGGTAATTTTGTGTGTGAAAAAAATAAAACCTGAGGGTATTTTTATGAGAAATAAAGGATGAGGGTATTTTTGTATGTAAAATATCTGAGGGTAATTTTTTTATAAACCTGAGGGTACTTTTTATATAGTTATACAAGTTATATGATAAGGGGGTGATTTTTAAAAAACCTGAGTGTACTTTTTATATAGTTATACATGTTATATGATAAGAACGTAATATTTTAAAACCTGAGGGTACTTTGGTGTAATTATGAGAGATATAGAGTTATAAGGGTAAAATTATGTAATTTTTTTAAACCTGAGGGTACTTTGGTGTAATTATGAGAGATATAGAGTTATAAGGGTAAATTATGTAATTTTTTAAAACCTGAGGGTACTTTGGTGTAATTATGAGAGATATAGAGTTATAAGGGTAAATTATGTAATTTTTTAAACCTGAGGGTACTTTGGTGTAATTATGAGAGATATAGAGTTATAGGGGTAAATTATGTAATTTCCCAAACCTGAGGGTACTTTGATGTAGTTATGAAAGATATAGGTTTACAGTGTAAAATTATGTAGTTTTCAAAACCTGAGGGTACTTTAGGTAGTTATGAGAGTTATAGGATTTTTTAGGGTAAATTATATATTTTTAACCTAAGTCTATTTTATATACTATGAGAGTCCTCAAAGTTTGAAAGGTAAAAGTATGTAAGTTCCTAAAATCGGATATTGCTGTCGAGATGATTATGAGAATTAATGAACGTTTCGTTTTTTAAAACATGCAGGAAACTACGAATCAAGATCAACGAAACAGCATGGAAAGTATTCATAGCCTACAAGCAATACTTTTACATACCAAGTTATCAACAAAAAAACATACATGCATAATATATATTATCTTTCAATAGATCGCCAAACAAGCATGCACAGTTTTAGCACATACCACATCCTGGTAGACCACACTACGGTCACAGTCTACCTTGCCATCCTCGTCATTTGCAGAGGAACTGCATTGAAAAACACCCTGAGCGTCCGTATACGGGAAAGCTAAAGAATGAGAAGCTAGAGAGAGAATGAGAATGAGAAGAAAAGAACCCATTCATGGGACAAAACCTACTCTATTTTGCATGATCAAATCCTAGCTCAAAACTTGGCATTTTTTCGATAGGGGAACTTCAAGGTGGTTTTTCTTGACTTTTGTGCAGAAAAAACACACACACACACGATAATATCAAATGCAGAATTCTAAGTCGTCTCTTCAAAATGCGAGAGCAAACAGCCTACAAAGAAATCTCTGATCTTTAGAAAATTGAAATCTAGCAATGAGAATGAGAAAATATCAGATAAAACGGGAATAGAAAAAATTGAAAGAGTAGAAAAGAGAAAAATCCCGCATGAGCGCCCAGAGCTAGCGAGAGAAACAGAATTGTATAGAGTGGTAGGGAGAGCCACACCAAGAGTGACAGCTAGGCCAAACCGGCTCAGGGCTTCGTCTTGGGTGAGTAAGGCTCCTGATCACGTCAAACGGGAAAAGAAGCTCTTGACCAAAAACAGAAAAGGCAGGAAAAGCTTCCCCGAACGAGGGAGAAATAAGGACATCGAAAAACAGAAAACGATGTGGGCCTACGAAAATGCCTCAAAGATAGCCAATGAATAATCAAAGAGATCAGAGACTCCTTCAAAAAATAGTTTTCCTCTCAGCTTGATAAAATCAGAGACGACTTAGAAACAAGCAAACGGTTGAATCATTGCTACGCACGAAGTACAAGAATTGAGAAATCCATCGTGAAAACTCCTCTTTCAGAATAAAGAAACTTACAAAACAAGTTTTCAAAATTTCCCAGAGAAAGCAAAACTTTTAGAATGGGTACTTAAACTCCAAAATGAGCTCTTTTTCCTCAGAAAACTCTCTTTAGCTTCTCGTCGATTGCTACTACAGAGAACGCAAGCCCTTTCCACAGGCACAAGCCCTTTCCACAGGCACAAGCCCTCTCCGGAGGCAATCCATTCACATAAGCCCTCTGCGGAGGCAAACCAATCACTAAGCCCTTTTTAGGCGAAAGTCCTTTCCGGAGGCAATCCATTCACATAAGCCCTTTCTACAGGCAAAACATCACCCACAAGCCCTTTCCACAGGCACAAGCCCTCTCCGGAGGCAATCCATTCACATAAGCCCTCTGCAGAGGCAAACCAATCACTAAGCCCTTTTTAGGCGAAAGTCCTTTCCGGAGGCAATCCATTCACATAAGCCCTTTCTACAGGCAAAATATCACACACAAGCCCTTTCCACAGGCACAAGCCCTCTCCGGAGGCAATCCATTCACATAAGCCCTCTGCGGAGGTGTGAGAATCTGCAAATGCGACCCCCGGGTCTCGTCCCCGTTCGTGGCGGTCTGAAACGTCGGAAAGGATCCCGTCGTTTCATTTGCTAGGAGTTGTTTTGATAATTCATATCGGGTGTCTCTCTATCCTGTTTCTAGGTTCAAGAGGGTTCATTCAGAGTCGCCAGTACGTTTTACGAGAAAACGGACAAAAAGGGTTGTGTAAAGGGAAATGCTACAGATAAGCCTTTCTTTACACGTTTGTCTGCGAAACCAAAATTCTATAGGGTTCGGGAACTATATTACGGTTTAGGAAGGTGTTAAGCACCCATTCCGCCCTTTCGGTCTCTAATGGACTTATATGTTTATTTTATGTTGAAAAACTTGGATGCTTTTACTTACAGTCTACTACTTTCCGAATAAAGACCCTAATTTTAGGAAAAGCGGGAAAGGGATAAAAACCTTTGTGTTCCGAGATCCGATGTTTTTATTATTGAAAGATGTAAATACAAATGACAAAACCTTTTATTTATTTTGAAAGAGTATTCTGTATTATTTCTCGGATAATAACAGTTTTCTCGTATTGTGATTATTTTTGTAAAAGCTCGGATCTTGTATCGGGACTAATTTAATATGGAATCATGACTCTTGAGAGGAGAGTTATCAGACATACCACAGTCTATAGAGAAGACAGGATATGTTGATTTTAATTCCTAGACAAGTCTCATCAGTCCGGGTTTTGAAAACAGAATTTTATCCGGACGATAACGTACTTACTCTTCTGATTTTGCAAATGATTTTATCAGGGTCTTTTGTTTTGAAAGTAGTACACTATCTGTAACTTGGCAATAAGTTTATTCAAATAAAACGTGGACAAAACAACAGAAATAAAACAAGTATACAAATAAACCTGATTTCCGGGCGCGTTAGAAATCTAGCATAACCATGTTGCCACTTCGCTTACCAGAACGGGGATCGAACATACAGATATCTTATTTAAATTACTAGAAGAGACTTTATTTACCTTCCCGACGAGAATAATAATAAGAAAGAGAATATAATACGGCAGAGATATCTCCGGCGATGATAATCTTCTCCTTCTTTAGATATTTCTGAGAGTTCGATTCCCGAGACTGGATACGTCGAGTGTCGAGAAGAGATTCGACTCTTCAGAAATAAGACGATAATCGAAAATGCTTGTTGCTATTTTCTGCACTGTTTTCAGCTTCGATCTAGCTCAGAAATTGCTGTTTTTATGCTATGAAGTTGGTCTCTAGAACCCTTGGGGGTGTTGGCCTATTTATAGTGCCGAAAGGGCAAATGTCGCGCGACATTTGACAGTATGTCGCGCGACAATCTTGACTGTCGCACGACACTTACTTTAATGATGATTCTGACTCAGTGCTGAGTCAGAAAGTGGAGTGGTGGGGCGTTTGTCGCACGACATGTCCCTGGAAAGGGACATATGTCGCGCGACATACTGCTTTAATGATGATTCTGACTCACTGCTGAGTCAGAAAGTGGAGTGGTGGGGTGTTTGTCGCGCGACATGTCCCTGGAAAGGGACATATGTCGCGCGACATACTGCTTTAATGATGATTCTGACTCACTGCTGAGTCAGAAAGTGGAGTGGTGGGGTGAATGTCGCGCGACATGTCCCTGGAAAGGGGATTGTCGCGCGACATACTGGACTGTCGCGCGACATTTCAACTTAAAACACGTTTGTTTGGCCAACAAACTCTTTCGGGGCAGTTCCGGGTGTTCGGGTGAGTTCCGGATTAAAAAACAGTACTTTCGAAGGTCGTTAGGGTTCTTGCGGGTGTCACGGATCGGGGTGTCTACAGACCCTCTCGACTCAAGCTCCTTGCTTGCAAGGAATTGAGGCGACTGGAAGAGACCGTGATCGATGGCTCCCGCAAGAACTCTAAAGAAGTGTGTGCATGCAACAGGTGCTCGTGAGTGCCTCCGGAGAGGGCTTTTGTGTTTAGTTTTGCCTCCGGAGAGGGCTTTTGTTACCTCATTGCCTCTTTCGAGGGCTTTTTGCTCCACTTGCCTTCCCCCGGAAGGACTTTTTGCTCCACGTGCCTCTCTGGGAGGACTTTTTGCTCCACGTGCCTTCCCCCGGAAGGTCTTTTTGCTCCACGTGCCTCTCCCCGAGAGGACTTTTTGCTCCACTTGCCTCTCCCCGAGAGGACTTTTTGCTCCTCTTGCCTTCCCCCGGAAGGACTTTTTGCTCCACTTGCCTTCCCCCGGAAGGACTTTTTGCTCCACGTGCCTCTCCCCGAGAGGACTTTTTGCTCCGCGTGCCTCTCCCCGAGAGGACTTTTTGCTCCCCCCAGAAGGACTTTTTGCTCCACGTGCCTTCCCCCGGAAGGACTTTTTGCTCCACTTGCCTTCCCCCGGAAGGACTTTTTGCTCCACGTGCCTCTCTGGGAGGACTTTTTAACCTGTAAAAAAGAAAGAAAGAAAGAAAGAAAATAAAAGAACAAATTGCCTCCGAAGAGGGTTTGTGCCTGTGTTAAGGACTTGATGAGCGGTTTGCCTGTAGAAAGGGCTTTGGTTGAATGAATTACCTCCGGAGAGGGCTTGTGCCTG
The DNA here is from genome assembly GCA_021464415.1 of Lonicera japonica. NCBI lineage: Eukaryota > Viridiplantae > Streptophyta > Magnoliopsida > Dipsacales > Caprifoliaceae > Lonicera > Lonicera japonica. Next base: position 39,225,470 of record CM038471.1, read on the forward strand.
TAGAAAGGTCTTGTGGATGATGTTTTGCCTGTAGAAAGGGCTTATGTGAATGGATTGCCTCCGAAGAGGGCTTCGCCTCAGGTGGGAGGACTACCATCTGCGCCTCAGGTGGGAGGACTACCATTTGCGCCTCAGGTGGGAGGACTACCATGCTCCACTGTGCCTCCTCATGAGGGCTTTTGATCTGTAAAACAAAGAAGAAAAAAGAAATAAAAGAACAAATTGCCTCCGAAGAGGGTTTGTGCCTGTGTTAAGGACTTGATGACCGGTTTGCCTGTATAAAGGGCTTTGGTTGAATGGATTGCCTCCGGAGAGGGCTTGTGCCTGTAGAAAGGACTTGTGGGTGATGTTTTGCCTGTAGAAAGGGCTTATGTGAATGGATTGCCTCCGGAGAGGGCTTGTGTCTGTGAATTGCCTCCGGAGAGGGCTTGTGTTGGTGGATTGCCTCTGGAGAGGGCTTGTGTTGGTGAATTGCCTCCAGAGAGGGCTTATGTTGGTGAATTGCCTCCGGAGAGGGCTTGTGATTGTATGACTATCTCTCTCTCCGATTGCTAGAATGAGAGAGGGAAATTTCTGATGAGGGTGGAAAGAGCTTCTCAAGGTCTATTCTGGATGTCCGTTTCCCTGTATATTTCTTAAACTTTACTCTCATGTTTTCCCCGAATGAAGATACTTCACTCAGAAGGCAGTTTTCGGATTTCTTTGCTCTCCGCAGAGTGATGGTCCGAGGGTTTCCAAATCATCTCTTCTGTATCGTGCTGAAAAGAAAATTTGTTTGAAAGCTCAATCTCTGATCTCTGTTCTCTTCTTAGTTCTCATTTTTTTGGTGGGCCCACATCGTATTCTGCTTTTTTCGATGTCCTTATTTCTCCCTCTTTTGGGAAAGACTTTTCTTGGCCTTTTCTGTTTTTAACCAGGAGTCTTTTCATCCCTTTGTCGTGATCAGGAGCCTTACTCACCCAAAACGAAGCCCTGAGCCGGTTTTGGCCTAGCTGTCACTTTTGGTGTGGCTCTCCCTGTCACTCTGCATTTCTGTTTCTCTCGCTCTGGGCGCTCGTGCGGGTTCTTTCTCTTTTCTACTATTTCAATTTTTTCTATTCCCGTCTTATTCTGATATATTGCTTTCTCTTATCGACGGTCTCGGTCCTTTCTGGGAGATCAGAGACTACTTTAAAACTTTGTATCTTGTTCTTGCTTTTTAGGAGAGATGATTTGGAAGTCCTTCCTCGTGTTCTCATCCTGAGTGTGCGGTTTTTAGCAATTTTTTCAAAAATTGCTTCTTGGAAGTCCTCCTGCAGGAGATAAAATGAGACAAAGGTCAAAAAATCAGGGGAGGGAGGGGAATGTCGCGCGACACTTCGGAGAGAGGGTCCTTTGTCGCGCGACAAAGAGGCCATATGTCGCGCGACATTCTTATCCCCTATATATGTCTCTTGCTGAGCTCATCCCAGCTCATTCTCTCCTTCCCCTTTCTCTCTCTAGCTTCTCTTTTTCTCTTTTTTCAAGCGCGGAAGCCCTGCCGTTTTTCCGACTTTTCCGTGTTTTCTCGCTCATTTCACCCATATATATACAGATGGATCCTACACAGCCGGACCGATTAGAGGGTGATCAGGAGGAGGTCACCTTTACTGACGCTCAGGGCGTTCTCCGCTGCAGTCCTCATCACGATGATTGGGAGGACTTGGATTGGTACGATGATGATGGGGTGAACCGCGGTCGGGCGGTCATTTACAGAGATATTACCCGGGCTGCACCGGTCCCGGATGTTCCATGGCTCTTGATGGAGCCTGCTTCTCACGAGATTCGCCGACGATCTCTGGTATGTTTTCTTGAAATTTCTTTCTTCACTTGATTTTATTTCTGCCGTTTCCTGCACGTATTTTAAATAATTCATATTTAGTATGCACGTCTGCCTAGAAATAGCGTCCGATTTTTGCGAGTTCGTACTTTTACTTGTGATATCCTTTAGGTTTTTAGAAAATTACATAATACACCCTCATAACTCTATAACTCCTATAATTACACCAAAATACCCTCAGGTTTAGAAAATTACATAATTTTACCCTATAACCCCATATCTCTCATAATTACATCAAAATACCCTCAGGTTTGGAAAATTACATAATTTTACCCTATAACCCTATATCTCTCATAATTACACCAAAATACCCTCAGGTTTGGAAAATTACATAATTTTACCCTATAGCCCTATATCTCTCATAATTACACCAAAGTACCCTCAGGTTTGGAAAATTACATAATTTCACCCTATAGCCCTATATCTCTCATAATTACACCAAAGTACCCTTAGGTTTGGAAAATTACATAATTTTACCCTATAGCCCTATATCTCTCATAATTACACCAAAGTACCCTCAGGTTTGGAAAATTACATTACCCTATAGCCCCATATCTCTCATAATTACACCAAAGTACCCTCAGGTTTGGAAAATTACATAATTTTACCCTATAGCCCTATATCTCTCATGATTACACCAAAGTACCCTCAGGTTTGGAAAATTACATAATTTTACCCTATAGCCCTATATCTCTCATAATTACACCAAAGTACCCTCAGGTTTGGAAAATTACACAATTTTACCCTATAGCCCTATATCTCTCATAATTACACCAAAGTACCCTCAGGTTTGGAAAATTACACAATTTTACCCTATAGCCCTATATCTCTCATAATTACACCAAAGTACCCTCAGGTTTGGAAAATTACACAATTTTACCCTATAGCCCTATATCTCTCATAATTACACCAAAGTACCCTCAGGTTTGGAAAATTACATAATTTTACCCTATAGCCCCATATCTCTCATAATTACACCAAAGTACCCTCAGGTTTGGAAAATTACATAATTTTACCCTATAGCCTATATCTCTCGTAATTACACCAAAGTACCCTCAGGTTTGGAAAATTACATAATTTTACCTTATAGCCTATATCTCTCGTAATTACACCAAAGTACCCTCAGGTTTGGAAAATTACATAATTTTACCCTATAGCCCCATATCTCTCATAATTACACCAAAGTACCCTCAGGTTTGGAAAATTACATAATTTTACCCTATAGCCTATATCTCTCGTAATTACACCAAAGTACCCTCAGGTTTGGAAAATTACATAATTTTACCCTATAGCCTATATCTCTCGTAATTACACCAAAGTACCCTCAGGTTTGGAAAATTACATAATTTTACCCTATAGCCCTATATCTCTCGTAATTACACCAAAGTACCCTCAGGTTTGGAAAATTACATAATTTTACCCTATAGCCCTATATCTCTCATAATTACACCAAAGTACCCTATGATCCCATATTCATATATATACATATCTCTTTGTTGTCTGCAGTGGGTTGGTCGAGGTTGGGGTTCTCCCAACACTATCTCCTTAGAGTGGCGACGGGCACCGGCCCCTGTCCAGGAGTTGCTCCGTGCGACTCCTTTTGGCTCTTTCCTCGACGCCCTCCCGGAGCGGGTTTCTAGGGCGACGGTTTTGGTGTCGGCACTGGCTTGCCATTGGTGGGACACTACTCATACCTTCCATTGGAGCTGGGGTGAGATGACGATGACAACCCTCGATCTTTTTGCTCTGACTGGGATTTCTTCAGGGGAGATCCCTATTCGGATTGACGTCCCTTTGCGTCTGACGGCAGAGGGCATCGTGGGCGCACTTGGGTGGTTCCCCGAGCGACGGAGTTCGGGTGATACAATTCCTCGGGGTGTCTTAGTTACGCGACTAGCCACAGAGAGAGCTCGACTAGTTGCTTGGGGGGTGCCGATGACTCGTCAGGAGGCGCGTCAGTATGCCCGAGTCCTTCTCATGCTGACACTCCATGACCTATTTGAGGCCCGTGGGGGGGACACGGCCCATCTTTGGTGGTTGCCATATCTTCGGGACTTCAGCCTCATGTTTGACTATGACTGGGGCGGCTTCATTCTCGCAGTACTGTATGATGCCATGGACCAGGTCTCTCGCCATTTAGCCCTGAACCTCAAGGGCTTCTCATTGTTGTGGGAGGTACATACTTTAGTCCTTTTGTCTTTTTAGATCTTCATATATCACCTGTTATTGATAATTGCTGAGATCTTTTATCCTTCCTTTCAGAGTTGGTTCGTTGCTTATACCCGCCTGGGTCGCGCCCAGGTGGATCTCCTCGTTGAGAACGAGGACCAGTTTCCTTTTCTCCGCCGATTCATTGCGGGGAACTACAGGGCTCCTTATGTATACCGGACTCGGGAGACCGGAGCTGCTGCTGTTCACGACCTGTTGGAGGAGCAGGTAAATATTTTAGTTTTCTCTTTTTTCAATACATAATAAAATAGAAAATAAATTACTGAAATAAAATCTTATTCTTCTCTTTCAGATTGAGTGGGCCCCTTGGGGCGATCTGGGCCTCCATTTTGGATATGGTCGTTCTCTGACTGCTTCGAGGACCAGGCGGCTTATCAGGGACGAGTACGGCTTTCACTTTTATCTGGGCGAGAGAGTTATTCGCCAGCATTCACCTGCCCAGTGGCCTCGGGTTCCTTTATTCCCGCCAGTTCAGATGAGGCGGACGGGCGAGATCGACTCTGTGACGGTGCAGGCCCTTGTAGATGGTCTCGGCTTCCAGACGTTTACTGAGGAGGGGGATTACGCTGTCTTTGCTGCCCGTTATCTGATGAGGGAGCCGAAGGGGACTCGGGGACGGGTCTTCTACGAGAGGTATCGGGCGTTGGGAGGTGATCCCAACTACATACGGGGGCAGACTCATTTATCACGGACGGTCCCTGGTTACTTGCCGCCTATCCCTGATCAGAGGGATAACATTTTGGACTCTGATGATGACGATCCTGATGGTGAGAGGGACGTCCCTGCTGCCGCCGAGGGAGGTGATGATGGTCCTGAGGGTGGCGATGATAGGCCTGAGAGCGACGAGGGAGGTGCGACAGCGGTTCCTGAGCAGCCGTCTCAGACTTCACCGGGAGAGAGGCAGCCTGCTGAGAGAGAGGGAGATGATTCTCCCGAGCGGTCCTGGGAGCCTACAGACCTTGGGGTTGACTACGAGCAGTTTGGGCGGACTCCTCCTGTTGCTGCTACTGCTGTTTCTAGTGGGGTCCCGTCTCTAAGGGCGACGGCCGTAGTGGACCCTCCGAGTGTTCGTACTTATGCCACGCTGACTCCCCTTCCGTCTGCTGTCATGGGTCCTCCGGTCAGATCTACAGGTCTTGGTGGCCCGTCTTCTCGTCCTCCTTTGTTCTCGATTTATGAGGAGGGCGGGTCTACATCTGCTGCTATGCCGGGGAGTTCGTCCATTCATCTGGTAGATCTACCGTCACTTCCTCGAGACTTCTCCTATGTTGGAGCCGGTTTACGTCGGTACACGGTGCCTGAGTATCCTCTTCCGGAGGATATGTTCGACTACTTGGGTCGCCGTCCTGATGATGAGGTATGTGCTTTTCTTCCCTCCATATCTCTTCATATCTATGTTTATTTATTTTAACTGTGCTGATTCTTCTTTCTTTCCTTTTCAGAGGGTGAGCGTGCGTGTGGCGGACCTGAGGGCTTGGCATTCTCAGTACTTCTACAGCTGGAACCTGCTCCAGTTCATTGGTCGAGACCCCACGACGTACATGCGTGATTACCAGAGGGCGATCGATGTCTCCTTGCGGGCAGATGACCCTCTGTCTCCTTCTCGTGCTCGGACGGAGTCTCGGAGGAGTAGTAGTCGGACCTCCAGGCGATCTCGGTCTTCTGTGATTCGCCCCACGGCACCGGTTGAGTCGACGGGTCCTTCTCAGGCAGCAGCTCCTCCTACTCAGGACGTTCCAGAGGTCGACCCTACTCTCGAGGAGGGTTCTGGTGATAGTGGGAGTGTGTCCAAACGCTCCCGACTAGATTAGTTTTCTTTCCTGCATTTAGTTAGTCTTGACAGATATGTAGTTTTTATATTTTCAGACAGGTTTTTTTTTTTTTTTTTTTTTTGTAGAAAATTCTTCTTTTATTAGTTTTATGAAAAAAAACTTCATTTGTGTCTGATATTACGTTTTTATTTATCTGATGATGAAAAATAAATTACGTGGATTGATAAGGTAGGAATCGTACCTTTGTGATGTTACTAGAATTATCTGCAAAAGAACAAAGTGAGCACAACTGCATATAAAAGTGGATCTTTTGGCAAAATCGACTCTTACGTGTGAGAATAACTCAAAACAGAGTATCCCAAAGGCATTTGTCGCGCGACAATCCCTCCTGGACATAGGTTTGTTGCGCGACAAACAGGCACAGGAGTTCCCTTTTTTGCTATAAATACACCCATCCTCCTTCTTTCATCCTCACACCTTTCTCACAATGTCTTCTTATACCACAAATTCTGATCTCTCTTATGTTGAAGCCCGAGATGCTCTAATATCTTCTGAGAATGGCTTGAACTTTGGTGTATTCAGTCCTTTAGCGAGCTGGTGCCATCGTCCTGTAGATTTCTCCTTTTTGCTTGGCGCTCTGTACTTCTGGAGTCCTGCCGATCATCTTTTTCATTTCAGACTAGACGAGCTCTGTCCGACTTATAAAGAATTTTCTTGGTTATTGCGTTCTGACGTTCGCCTTCCAATGGCTATTCTCATAGAAGAAATCGGTCCTCGAGAGATGCTGATTGCCCTGCTGGTTTCTGATATGCTACTGGTGACGGGCTCCTCCCGTGTCGATCCGACTATTCTGAGCTTGATCCATCAGGCAAGGAATGGGGAATCCATAGTGCCCATAGTTCTGGCCGAGACTCTGAATGGCCTAGATGATGTCCAAAAGGGAGCTTCACCCTTCTTCAAGGGAAGTCCACGCTTACTATACATGTGGCTATTGGAGCGTTTCCGATCAGTGGGCTTTAATGGGGTTCAGCTTGACAACCCGACATTCTTCTTCCGTCGTCCTCTCTTTGGTGCCTTGACCATGTCCTCTTCTGATTGGACGGTATGGTTCTCAGAGAATTCTAGGGCCATTCGGTGGAACATTCCTTGGTGGAAGCTGAGTGCGATAGTGCTTAGTACCGGGGGGCAGCATTACATTCGGCTCCGTGGACTCTGGTTCACTTCTTTTTATCTCCCCGGACGTCTTCTTCGATAGTTTAACATTCCCCAGGGCATTCCCCTTGGTCTGTACAATTTTTCTTCCGAGTCTAAATACCTGACTCAGCATATTTCTTCATCGATGGAGAGAATGTGGCGTGCTCGACTGACTCGTCAGTTCAACCCTGCATGTTTCAGAATTTCCAGGCCCCTCCGGGCTGACATCATCCGTTCTCTTTGGGGGTCTCTTGAAGATGAGCTGATTAATGAGCCCTTTCAGATGGAGTAGTTTCGATTCATGGATTCTGAGCCTACAGAAGAAAACATTGTCTCTGCGTACCAGATCCTGGATGAGGCTCGAATTGACTTGGCTACTGAAGACCCTGCTTGGCCAACCCCTAGGGATTAGGTCTTTTTGTATGATGTTCTTCCTTTGTAACCTTCTGGTGTTCTGAACCACCTTACTAATAAACAAGGGACTTTTATTGCTTTATAATGTTTAAACCGGACCTGAAGTCACTTCTCAGGTTGCCTACGTTCCCCTTTTTGATTTTTCCAGAAAACACAATTTTGAGTTGGGGCTCAGGTTTAGATAGTTCTTAATCACACATATTACATCTATTGGTAGTACTTCTTCAGTCGATCCATGTTGACTGGGGAATGCAGTAACTGTCCGTCCAAATCAGCGAGTATAGCGGCGCCTCCTGTATCAATTTCTTTGACAATGTATGGTCCTGTCCACTTTTGCCCGAACTTCCCTCTTGGGTCTCTGGCTGGTTCTCGAATTTCTTTCAACACGATGTCATTCTCATTGATACCCCGAGTCTTTACCTTTCGATTAAATGCCCGAGCGATTCTCCTCTGATACCCCTGGTGGTGATATGCGGCTTTCAATCTCTTGTCATCTAACAATGCCAACTCGTCGTAACGTGCCTGGACCCATTCCAGCTCATTAACATGATTCTCTAGCATTACTCTGAGAGAGGGAACCTCTAATTCAACAGGGAGGACTGCTTCCATCCCATATGTAAGTGAAAATGGTGTTGCCCCGGTAGAGACCCTCTCAGTGGTGCGGTACCCCCACAACGCATATGGTAATTTCTCTGGCCAGTCTCGACAGGTGTCGGTCATCTTGCTTAGGATATTCTTCAGATTCTTGTTGGCGGCCTCAACTGCCCCATTGGTTTGCGGTCTGTACGGTGAAGATTTGTGTCGGCTAATACCGTATTCCTCCATGACTATATTAGCTTCTCCTTCGAAGTGGGTGCCATTATCCGAGATGATCTCGTGCGGGACCCCATACCGACAGACGATATTCCGTTTGATGAATCGAGCAACTTTCTTGGCGTCAAGGGTCTGGAAAGACTCCGCCTCTACCCATTTGGTGAAGTAGTCGATGGCCACTAATATGAATTCGTGGCCGTTGCTTGCTTTGGGCGAAATTTTTCCAATGATGTCTATTCCCCAGGTAGCGAAAGGCCAGGGAGCAGTCATGTTGTACAACTCTTTCGGAGGAAGTTTCTGAGACTTAGCGTAGATTTGACACTTGTGGCAACGGCGTACGTGATTAACACAGTCGTTTTGCAAAGTAGACCAGAAATAACCTTGTCTGATAATTTTGCGGGCAAGCGTATGTCCGCTCATATGGGGTCCGCAATCACCCCATGTATCTGATCCATTACCTTGACAGACTCTTCTTCAGTGAGACATTGAAGATGAGTCCCGTCGTAATTCCTTTTATACAACCTTCCGACACAAAGTATGAACCCCGATGCTAGTCTTCTGAGTGTGACCCGTGTTTTCTTATCTGTTTGCTCAGGATACAGATGATTTTTCAACAGGTTCCAGATGTCATAAAACCAAGTGGTTGAGTCTCCTTCCTTTTCATTCTCTACCTCAAGGGCCATGCAGTGTGCTGGTCCTGGTTTTCTTTGTATAGTCAGAGTTATTTCTTCCATCCCCTCCGGGATATCGATCATTGATGCCAAGGTTGCTAGTGCGTCAGCAAAATTGTTCTGTGATCTAGGGACGTAGTAAAACTCTGAATGTTCAAATCTCCCTACGACATCCTCCAATCGGGCGAGGTATGGTACCAATTTCTCATCTCTGACCTTCCATTCTTGTAGTACTTGGTGGACCACTAATGCCGAATCTCCATACACTTGTATTCTCCGTATACCCCTTTGGAGTGCAATCTCCAATCCAATTATACAGGCTTCATACTCGGCCATATTATTGGTGCAGAAGAAGTTCAGACGATATGATATTGGAGAGTGAGTTTGGTCTGGAGAGACTAACAGGATGCCTACTCCATTCCCATTTTGATTGGCAGCCCCATCAAAATATAATTTCCAGTCTTCATCGATCTTGACATTCATGATAGTTTCATCTGGGAATTCGGCTTCTTCTAACACGTCCCCCAATATTGGATTGTGGGCCAGGTAATCAGCTATGATCTTGCCTTTGACTGCCTTTTGGGTCATGTATGTGATATCAAACTCGGAGAGTAAGAACAACCATTTTGCCATACGGTTTGAGAGAGCTGGTTTCTCAAAAAGGAACTTCAACGGATCAATTCGTGATGCTAGGATGACTGGGAAAACTAGCATGTAATGCCATAGTTTCTGTGTTACCCAAACAAGCGCAGCGCATGATTTCTCTAACGGCGTGTAGTTTATCTCGAATGGGGATAACTTTTTGCTGACGTAGTAGATGGCCTGTTCTCTTCGAGTGTCAATCACATGTTGGGCTAGCATAGCTCCTGCAGCTGAATCCATAACCGTTAGGTATAAGATTAATGGCAGTTCGGTCTGTGGTGGGGCTAATACCGGGGGGTTGGAGAGATAGTCTTTGATCTTCTCAAAAGCCTCCTGGCACTGACTGTCCCATTCTCCTGGTGAAGACTTCCTCAAGAGCTTGAAGATAGGCTCGCAAGTCTGAGTGAGCTGAGAGATGAACCTACTAATGTACTGCAAATTACCCAAAAATCCCCGGACTTCTTTCTCGGTACGAGGCTCGGGCATTTCTTGAATAGCTCGAACTTTGGCAGGGTCTACCTCAATTCCCTTTTTACTCACAACATATCCCAGGAGTTTTCCTTTGGTTACCCCGAATACACATTTCTGCGGATTGAGTCTCATCTGATACTGACGGAGGCGGTCGAAAAAGGCTCGTAAAGCTGGTACGTGGCCTTCTCTCTCCTTTGACTTGATTATCATGTCGTCCACATACACTTCTACCTCTTTGTGAATCATGTCGTGGAAGATAGCGGTAGCTGCCCTCTGATATGTTGCCCCGGCGTTCTTTAGCCCGAATGGCATGACGGTGTAGCAGTAGGTTCCCCATGGAGTGATAAATGCCGTTTTCTCTTGGTGATCTGGGTGCATTTGATCTGATTATACCCGGCAAAACCATCCACGAATGACTTCAAGGCATGGTTGGCAGTATTATCTATTATCAAGTCAATGTTAGGCAGTGGGAAATCATCTTTCGGGCAGGCTTTGTTGAGATCTCGGTAATCTACACACATGCGGACTTTCCCATTTGCCTTTGGAACGGCACAATGTTAGCTAGCCACAAGGGGTACTCGATCACTCGTTAAAAAACCCACACTTAGTTGCTTCATCACCTCTTCTTTCACCTTCAAGGACCATTCTGGCGTTAGTTTTCTCAACTTCTGCTTGACGGGCCTGAATTCCGGCTTGGTGTGTATCTCGTGCATGACTATCTGATTGTTCAAACCTGGCATATCAGCATAGGACCAGGCGCAGACGTCCACGTACTCATTCAGAGTTTGTGTGAATTCCTCTCTTTCTGCTTCATTTAGACTTGCCCCAATACGAACTTCTTTCTTTTCTTTTTCTGTCCCCAGATTAATCATAAGAGTATCTCCCTCTTCGCTTCGTATGCGTTGTTCCTCCCGTTCAGGGTGTTCATTTAGCCTTTCTAGTTCCATATAAGCAATTACGGAATTAGGACTAACAGGATAACGCAAAATGGAGTCTTCTTCATTAATGACAGAGCTTATAGGTACAAGTTTGAAAAGTAAATCTAGGAAAGACTTCTCCCTACCCTTTCCCTCACTCTTATCTCTCACCCTTACAATTTCACTCTTTTCCCTCTTTTCCTGATAGTCTGGGTCAGCATGTATTAAGTGTACAGGGTCGTCTCCTGACTCATTATCTCCTAGAGCCATGACATCGAAGAGATTTCCGATCATTTCTTCCTCTTCCTTGTCTTCACTTTCCTCTCTTGGCCCGATCGTTAACTTGGTAGAGAAGCTATGCGTAATACTTTCTTTGAGATAAAGGTCCTCTTCATAGAAGATTTCCCATCCTGGAAGGTTATCTCCGTCGCTGTTTCTCCAAGGTTCTTGAAAGCCACAAAAGGGGAAGTCCTCTCCTTCTTTGACGAAAAACCCATTCAGAGAGCTGAAACTCGGATATTGATGCCCTCGGCTCTGTTTCTCTTGGTCATCTTCTTTAGTGTGCTGGTACCCCAAACCTTCTCTTTCGTACCTCGTTACTGGTTCTAGAGCTTGAAGTAATCCTGGCTGTCCCATTCCCAGGCTAGCTCCTGGTAAGTATTTCATCTTTCTCAGCATTTTCGTGATCTTGGTGCTGAGACCGGGGATATTATCGGGGGGTAGGTACTCGATCCTCTGGGTATTGAGAGCTTGTACTTGAGGCTCGTATGAAAAGCCTCCCAACTGTATACTTTGACTCCCGATGCCTAAAACAGGTAATTCCAGATCTGCCAAGGTCCTCTCAGGATCTCCTTGGATAGTGATTACTTTCCCTTCGAAGGGTATCTTGATTTTCTGGTGTAAGGAGGAGGGGAGTGCCCCTATGTCGTGTAGCCATGCTCTTCCCAACAGTAGGTTGAAACTGGAGGGAATGTCTATGATTTAGAACTCGGCTGGAAAGTTTTCGGGACCCATCATGAGATCGAGCTTTAAAGAACCCAGGACGGCTCGCCTAGTATTGTCATAGGCTCTAACGGTCACAGCTGACGAAGAGAGTTCTGAGTCTAAGATACCCAGACACCTGGCAGTCTTCAGGGGCAGACATTTATGGTTGACCCGTTGTCGATGAGGACTTGCGGAAAGATTTTTCCTCGAGTTCGGACAGTAATATGGAGGGCCAGACTATGCTTCGTTCCCAAAGGAGATAAATCTTCATTTGAAAACGATAGGCTTCTCTGAACTGTAAGTGACCCGATCATGTTTGGCAGTTGTTCGGGTGTGGAGTCTAGTGATATGACAGCCTCATCCAGGAGCTTGATGAAAGCGGTCCTGTGGGGTTTGGAGGCAACCAAAAGGCCCCATATGGTGATATTTGCTTGAGTCTTCTTCAGTTGTTCTAGTACTCGATCCTCTCCTGCTTCCTTAGGAGGGGATGATTTCTCGGTATCCATTGATGGTGGCTGATAGACCCTTCCTGAGCGGGTGATTTGTTGTATCCAGAGGGATGCTGGGTCTGACCCCTCCGAGTTTTCTGATGATTCTGGCTCTATAGACCAACTGAAGGCTTTGGGGGAGGTTTCTGTCATACAGATTGTCTCTTTGGGAAAGCCCTGAGGCTTCCATGGCTGTTCCTTCTTGTCCTGGGTCCATCCTATACCAGCTTTCCCAGGATTGGTCTTGATTGCGAGCGGTTGCGAAATCCCTTGGTTGGCCTTTCCTAAACCTTGCCCGGGTAAGAATTTCATCTTAGCCATCCATTGGTCAATTATCGGATTGAGGTCTGGGGCCACTTGAGCCTTTGCTGGTGGCACAACCGGTGTTTTGTAGGCTGGGTCATCTCGGATAAGTCCTACGGGATCAAAGCCTTCTTCATCAGTGGTCAAGGCATTAATTCCCGCAGGTGGAGCATGGTTCGGAAGGGGGTTGTTGGTAACATTGGGCCCGCCGGGTGCGGGGATGGTTCCAGCTTCAATAAGGTCCTGAATACGATGACGAAGAGCCAAGCAGCGTTCCGTGTCATGGCCTGCTGCTTGATGGTATGCACAGTTCTCATTCATTCTCCAAGTAAGGGGAATAGGATTTGGTGGAGGACGTGCGTTCAGGGGAGTGATTAGTCCAGCTTTCCGAAGTAATTCCATAGTCTTGACCAGGGTAGTGGGAAGAGTACAGAAGTTCCTTTTTCTCTTCATTTCGATACCCGAGGATTCTCCCTGTGTGGGCCAACTCATCGGGGATGTTTGTGGTGGCTGTTGAAAAGAGCTCTGTTGATATGGATATGAGCCTATCTGGTTAACAGTTGGAGTGGCCATCTTTCTCCCTGCATACGAGGCTTTCTTGGTATCATTCTCGGCTTTCTTAGCCAACTCTTCCTCTACTTGCGACCCCATGCTTAACAGGGCCCTGAAATGTGGGAATACGTGTTTTCCCATACAACTTAATACAGCTGGCGTAAAATTCCTCTGTATGATTTCCAGCTGTTCTTCTTCATCCGGTCGTTTGGACATTTGGGAGGTCATTTCTCTCCAGCGGGTGACGAAATCACTGAAGCTTTCTTTCTCTCCTTGCTTGGTCATTTCCAGGTGTTTACGGGTGATTTCCAAATCCTCGTTGGACCCATATTTAGCCATGAATTCTTTGACGATATCCCCCCAAGTTTTTGTGTGGTGCCTCTCTAAATCAAAGAACCATCTCAGGGCTGCCCCCGTGAGAGTCATATGAAATGCTTGGGCCAACTCCAGTTCTCCACAGCCGGATACTTGCATGGATCGGATATATGACTGCAGATGTGTCTTCGGGGGGGTAGTTCCGGTGAATTTGGTGATGGAGGGGAGCTTGAATCCCTGAGGTAATCTTGCTTCTGGGGGTAGAGTGAGAAGGCATTCGTATCAGTAATCTCATCTGCCCCTTTCATCAAGGAGACCCCTCTTTGCAGAACCTTCATCTGCTCTTTCAGTTTCCTCATTTCTTCGCTTTCTCTCGACACTTCGTCGGGCTATTCCCGAGCTATAACCGATTCTGCGTACACTGCCCGAAGTCGGTTGATGTCTGGATATTCATGAAGAGGGGCTACTGGGGCCGGAGGTGGCACAGGTCTTACGAGAACTTGTGGCCATGGCTGGTATTGAGGATCAATGCCCGGTTGGGGTTGTGGCCAGACGATAGGTAGCTCTGGTTGCTGATAGGTAGGGCCTGAATCCGGGGCCCACTGATTCGGGTTGTTGGGATCTGCCTGAACAGGACCTGTGGCGACAGGACTCGTTTGAGGTGGATTGGTTCCTTGAACTGGGGGAAGTACTTGCGAAGACTGCCCTTGATCTCGATTTGGTGATAGTCGTTCAAACCCCTGCGGCGCGACCCGCCCGGCTGACAACTCCTCTAGTCGAACTCGGGTACTCTGTTGCTCATTCGTAAGGTTTGCAAGACTTATGCTGACGGTCCTCAGTAAACGATACATTTCGGCTAACTCCGGCTGTGGTGCAGACGCCTCGGCTAGGCTCTGATCTGTCTCTGGATTCTCGTGTCTGTCAGCCATTTCCGGTGTGCTCGGTCTTATTAATCTCCCGGTATGATCTCGACCAGCCCAACCTTCCAGACTGTTGCCGTATGATGACTGTAGACGGAACCATAGGGCGAAGATGAAGGAAGATCATGACGTGACTCAAGTTTTGCCAAAAGATACCACGAAAAAAAGAAAAACAACGAAAACCAAGTTTCGGGTGTTTTTATAAGAGACACATCAACAACAACTTGAGCGAATTCCCGGTGGGAGTTTAGGATAGGCAGCGAAGTGCTCCTTGGGTTATCCTACTCGTCCCGTATTTTTGAAAAACTCATCTTTTGATTTTATGAAAATTGGGAATATCTCTCCTCTTGATTTGCTTTTCATGGGAGATGTACTGGGGAAAGTCACAACGAGTTTAACCTCGATGTAAGTTTCTACGACGGAGGTTGATCAGCCTCCGGCCGTACTTGCCAATATCTGGGGGGAGATATATATATGACAAGGCCCTATGTGGTACAAAAACTCCTCACGGTTGACAAAAAATACATAAGAGTGTTCTATCTTGACTCTTCCTATATGCAGCGCAGGTGTAATGCAAGGTGAAGGTTTTCAGGCTCCCTCCTATTTGGCAAGACCTCGCGATATACCCCAGGGGCGGGTACGTGCAAGAATCTTTTGATATACTTCCCGGGTACGTGAGTGTTCTCGTCACTCGATATTCCTCGGGGGCGTACTTGGCCAAGGAGAGTGGAAGTAAATGCTTTCGGTTTATGTTGGCCCAAGCGAGCCAACTCCCTACTCACTTATAATACTTCCGAGGGTTCGGGGTAAATTCACACTCGTAGAACCAATGCATGATTTGTGATGTGCGTGCAAAACAAGAATTTTTCAAGGATTCAATTTGCAAATATCTTATCTTTTGAGGTGTATTTTGAAAACGCTATTTTTATTTATAAAAGATATTTCTTTACAATCAAATTCACAAGTAGGGAAAATCCTAAACATATGTCTATGTCAATGAATGGACCCTACTGCACCTCTAGGTCAAGTCAACTATAAAATCCAGGTGCCACGTCAGGGGAAAATAGGGAAAGCAGTAAAGCATGCATATCAACATATTATAAATAAAAGTCCATATATAAGAGCCTAGTTCTCAATTGGTCCCCAGCAGAGTCGCCACTGTGAGAATCCGCAAATGCGACCCCCGGGTCTCGTCCCCGTTCGTGGCGGTCTGAAACGTCGGAAAGGATCCCGTCGTTTCATTTGCTAGGAGTTGTTTTGATAATTCATATCGGGTGTCTCTCTATCCTGTTTCTAGGTTCAAGAGGGTTCATTCAGAGTCGCCAGTACGTTTTACGAGAAAACGGACAAAAAGGGTTGTGTAAAGGGAAATGCTACAGATAAGCCTTTCTTTACACGTTTGTCTGCGAAACCAAAATTCTATAGGGTTCGGGAACTATATTACGGTTTAGGAAGGTGTTAAGCACCCATTCCGCCCTTTCGGTCTCTAATGGACTTATATGTTTATTTTATGTTGAAAAACTTGATGCTTTTACTGACAGTCTACTACTTTCTGAATAAAGACCCTAATTTTAGGAAAAGCGGGAAAGGGATAAAAACCTTTGTGTTCCGAGATCCGATGTTTTTATTATTGAAAGATGTAAATACAAATGACAAAACCTTTTATTTATTTTGAAAGAGTATTCTGTATTATTTCTCGGATAATAACAGTTTTCTCGTATTGTGATTATTTTTGTAAAAGCTCGGATCTTGTATCGGGACTAATTTAATATGGAATCATGACTCTTGAGAGGAGAGTTATCAGACACACCACAGTCTATAGAGAAGACAGGATATGTTGATTTTAATTCCTAGATAAGTCTCATCAGTCCGGGTTTTGAAAACAGAATTTTATCCGGACGATAACGTACTTACTCTTCTGATTTTGCAAATGATTTTATCAGGGTCTTTTGTTTTGAAAGCAGTACACTATCTGTAACTTGGCAATAAGTTTATTCAAATAAAACGTGGACAAAACAACAGAAATAAAACAAGTATACAAATAAACCTGATTTCCGGGCGCGTTAGAAATCTAGCATAACCATGTTGCCACTTCGCTTACCAGAACGGGGATCGAACATACAGATATCTTATTTAAATTACTAGAAGAGACTTTATTTACCTTCCCAACGAGAATAATAATAAGAAAGAGAATATAATACGGCAGAGATATCTCCGGCGATGATAATCTTCTCCTTCTTTAGATATTTCCGAGAGTTCGAATCCCGAGACTGGATACGTCGAGTGTCGAGAAGAGATTCGACTCTTCAGAAATAAGACGATAATCGAAAATGCTTGTTGCTATTTTCTGCACTGTTTTCAGCTTCGATCTGGCTCAGAAATTGCTGTTTTTATGCTATGAAGTTGGTCTCTAGAACCTTTGGGGGTGTTGGCCTATTTATAGTGCCGAAAGGGCAAATGTCGCGCGACATTTGACAGTATGTCGCGCGACAATCTTGACTGTCGCGCGACACTTACTTTAATGATGATTCTGACTCAGTGCTGAGTCAGAAAGTGGAGTGGTGGGCCGTTTGTCGCGCAACATGTCCCTGGAAAGGGACATATGTCGTGCGACATACTGCTTTAATGATGATTCTGACTCACTGCTGAGTCAGAAAGTGGAGTGGTGGGGCGTTTGTCGCGCGACATGTCCTTGGAAAGGGACATATGTCGCGCGACATACTGCTTTAATGATGATTCTGACTCACTGCTGAGTCAGAAAGTGGAGTGGTGGGGTGAATGTCGCGCGACATGTCCCTGGAAAGGGGATTGTCGCGCGACATACTGGACTGTCGCGCGACATTTCAACTTAAAACGCGTTTGTTTGGCCAACAAACTCCTTCGGGGCAGTTCCGGGTGTTCGGGTGAGTTCCGGATTAAAAAACAGTACTTTCGAAGGTCGTTAGGGTTCTTGCGGGTGTCACGGATCGGGGTGTCTACAGACCCTCTCGACTCAAGCTCCTTGCTTGCAAGGAATTGAGGCGACTGGAAGAGACCGTGATCGATGGCTCCCGCAAGAACTCTAAAGAAGTGTGTGCATGCAACAGGTGCTCGTGAGTGCCTCCGGAGAGGGCTTTTGTTACCTCATTGCCTCTTTCGAGGGCTTTTTGCTCCACTTGCCATCCCCCGGAAGGACTTTTTGCTCCACGTGCCTCTCTGGGAGGACTTTTTGCTCCACGTGCCTTCCCCCGGAAGGTCTTTTTGCTCCACGTGCCTCTCCCATAGAGAGGACTTTTTGCTCCACTTGCCTCTCCCCGAGAGGACTTTTTGCTCCACGTGCCTCTCCCCGAGAGGACTTTTTGCTCCACTTGCCTTCCCCCGAAAGCACTTTTTGCTCCACTTGCCTTCCCCCGGAAGGACTTTTTGCTCCACGTGCCTCTCCCCGAGAGGACTTTTTGCTCCACTTGCCTCTCCCCGAGAGGACTTTTTGCTCCACGTGCCTCTCCCCGAGAGGACTTTTTGCTCCACTTGCCTCCCCCCAGAAGGACTTTTTGCTCCACGTGCCTTCCCCCGGAAGGACTTTTTGCTCCACGTGCCTCTCTGGGAGGACTTTTTAACCTGTAAAAAAGAAAGAAAGAAAGAAAGAAAATAAAAGAACAAATTGCCTCCGAAGAGGGTTTGTGCCCGTGTTAAGGACTTGATGAGCGGTTTGCCTGTAGAAAGGGCTTTGGTTGAATGGATTGCCTCCGGAGAGGGCTTGTGCCTGTAGAAAGGTCTTGTGGATGATGTTTTGCCTGTAGAAAGGGCTTATGTGAATGGATTGCCTCCGAAGAGGGCTTCGCCTCAGGTGGGAGGACTACCATCTGCGCCTCAGGTGGGAGGACTACCATTTGCGCCTTAGGTGGGAGGACTACCATGCTCCACTGTGCCTCCTCATGAGGGCTTTTGATCTGTAAAACAAAGAAGAAAAAAGAAATAAAAGAACAAATTGCCTCCGAAGAGGGTTTGTGCCTGTGTTAAGGACTTGATGACCGGTTTGCCTGTATAAAGGGCTTTGGTTGAATGGATTGCCTCCGGAGAGGGCTTGTGCCTGTAGAAAGGACTTGTGGGTGATGTTTTGCCTGTAGAAAGGGCTTATGTGAATGGATTGCCTCCGGAGAGGGCTTGTGTCTGTGAATTGCCTCCGGAGAGGGCTTGTGTTGGTGGATTACCTCTGCAGAGGGCTTGTGTTGGTGAATTGCCTCCAGAGAGGGCTTGTGTTGGTGAATTGCCTCCGGAGAAGGCTTGTGATTGTATGACTATCTCTCTCTCCGATTGCTAGAATGAGAGAGGGAAATTTCTGATGAGGGTGGAAAGAGCTTCTCAAGGTCTATTCCGGATGTCCGTTTCCCTGTATATTTCTTAAACTTTACTCTCATGTGTTTCCCCGAATGAAGATACTTCACTCAGAAGGCAGTTTTCGGATTTCTTTGCTCTCCGCAGAGTGATGGTCCGAGGGTTTCCAAATCATCTCTTCTGTATCGTGCTGAAAAGAAAAATTTGTGTTGAAAGCTCAATCTCTGATCTCTGTTCTCTTTTAGTTCTCATTTTTTGGTGGGCCCACATCGTATTCTGTTTTTTTCGATGTCCTTATTTCTCCCTCTTTTGGGAAAGACTTTTCTTGGCCTTTTCTGTTTTTAACCAAGAGTCTTTTCATCCCTTTGTCGTGATCAGGAGCCTTACTCACCCAAAACGAAGCCCTGAGCCGGTTTTGGCCTAGCTGTCACTTTTGGTGTGGCTCTCCCTGTCACTCTGCATTTCTGTTTCTCTCGCTCGCTCTGGGCGCTCGTGCGGGTTCTTTCTTTTTTCTACTCTTTCAATTTTTTCTATTCCCGTCTTATTCTGATATATTGCTTTCTCTTATCGACGGTCTCGGTCCTTTCTGGGAGATCAGAGACTACTTTAAAACTTTGTATCTTGTTCTTGCTTTTTAGGAGAGATGATTTGGAAGTCCTTCCTCGTGTTCTCATCCTGAGTGTGCGGTTTTTAGCAATTTTTTCAAAAATTGCTTCTCGGAAGTCCTCCTGCAGGAGATAAAATGAGACAAAGGTCAAAAAATCAGGGGAGGGAGGGGAATGTCGCGCGACACTTCGGAGAGAGGGTCCTTTGTCGCGCGACAAAGAGGCCATATGTCGCGCGACATTCTCATCCCTTATATATGTCTCTTGCTGAGCTCATCCCAGCTCATTCTCTCCTTCCCCTTTCTCTCTCTAGCTTCTCTTTCTCTCTTCTCCTAAGCGCGGAAGCCCTGCTGCTTTTCCGACTTTTCCGTGTTTTCTCGCTCATTTCACCCATATATATACAGATGGATCCTGCACAGCCGGACCGATTAGAGGGTGATCAGGAGGAGGTCACCTTTACTGACGCTCAGGGCGTTCTCCGCTGCAGTCCTCATCACGATGATTGGGAGGACTTGGATTGGTACGATGATGATGGGGTGAGCCGCGGTCGGGCGGTCATTTACAGAGATATTACCCGGGCTGCTCCGGTCCCGGATGTTCCATGGCTCTTGATGGAGCCTGCTTCTCACGAGATTCGCCGACGATCTCTGGTATGTTTTCTTGAAATTTCTTTCTTCGCTTGATTTTATTTCTGCCGTTTCCTGCACGTATTTTAAATAATTCATATTTAGTATGCACGTCTGCCTAGAAATAGCGTCCGATTTTTGCGAGTTCGTACTTTTACTTGTGATATCCTTTAGGTTTTTAGAAAATTACATAATACCCCTATAACTATAACTCCTACCCCATACGTTTGGAAAATTACATAATTTACCTTATAACCCTATATCTCTCATAATTACTCTCATGGTTGGAAAATTACATCCTATAATTACATAATTACCCAAAATACCCTCAGGTTTAGGAAAATTACATAATTTTACCCTATAACTCCATAAACTACACCAAAGTACTCATTTGGAAAATTACATAATTTACCCTATAACCCATATCTCTCATAATTACACCAAAGTACCCTCAGGTTTGGAAAATTACTAATTTTACATAATATAACTCTCATAATTACACCAAAGTATCAGGTTTGGAAAATTATATAATTTTACCCTATAGCCTATCGCCTCTCATAATTACATACCCTCAGGTTTGGAAAATTACACCCTAATACTCCACCAAATACCCTCAGGTTTGGAAAATTACATAATTTTACCCTATAGCCCTATATCTCTCATAATTACACCAAAATACCCTCAGGTTAAAATTACATAATTTTACCCTATAGCCCTATATCTCTCATAATTACACCAAAGTACCCTCAGGTTTGGAAAATTACATAATTTTACCCTATAACATATCTCTCATAATTACACCAAAGTACCCTCAGGTTTGGAAAATTACATAATTTTACCCTATAGCCTATATCTCTCATATTACACCAAAATACCCTCAGGTTTGGAAAATTACATAATTTTACCCTATAGCCTATATCTCTCATAATTACACCAAAGTACCCCAGGTTTGGAAAATTACATAATTTTACCTATAACCTATATCTCTCATAATTACACCAAAATACCCTCAGGTTTGGAAAATTACATAATTTTACCCTATAGCCTATATCTCTCATAATTACACCAAAGTACCCTCAGGTTTGGAAAATTACATAATTTTACCCTATAGCCCTATATCTCTCATAATTACACCAAAGTACCCTCAGGTTTGGAAAATTACATAATTTTACCTATAGCCTATATCTCTCATAATTACACCAAAGTACACTCAGGTTTGGAAAATTACATAATTTTACCCTATAGCCCTATATCTCTCATAATTACACCAAGTACCCTCAGGTTGGAAAATTACATAATTTTACCCTATAGCCCCATATCTCTCATAATTACACCAAAGTACCCTCAGGTTTGGAAAATTACATAATTTTACCCTATAGCACTATATCTCTCATGATTACACCAAAGTACCCTCAGGTTTGGAAAATTATATAATTTTACCCTATAGCCCTATATCTCTCATAATTACACCAAAGTACCCTCAGGTTTGGAAAATTACATAATTTTACCCTATAGCCCTATATCTCTCATAATTTCACCAAAGTACCCTCAGGTTTGCAAAATTACATAATTTTACCCTATAGCCCTATATCTCTCATAATTACACCAAAGTACCCTCAGGTTTGGAAAATTACATAATTTTACCCTATAGCCCTATATCTCTCATAATTACACCAAAGTACCCTCAGGTTGGGAAAATTACATAATTTTACCCTGTAGCCCTATATCTCTCATAATTACACCAAAGTACCCTCAAGTTTGGAAAATTACACAATTTTACCCTATAGCCCTATATCTCTCATAATTACACCAAAGTACCCTCAGGTTTGGAAAATTACATAATTTTACCCTATAGCCCTATATCTCTCATAATTACACCAAAGTACCCTCAAGTTTGGAAAATTACACAATTTTACCCTATATATCTCGTAATTACACCAAAGTACCCCAGGTTTGGAAAATTACATAATTTTACTTAGCCCCATATCTCTCATAATTACACCAAAGTACCCTCAGGTTTGGAAAATTACATAATTTTACCCTAGCCTATATCGCGTAATTACACCAAGTACCCTAGGTTTGGAAAATTACTAATTTTACCCTATAGCATAATTACACCCAAAGTACCCTCAGGTTTGGAAAATTACATAATTTTACCTATAGCTATCTATAACCAAAGTACCCTCAGGTTTGGAAAATTACATAATTTTACCTATAGCCTATATCTCTCGTAATTACACCAAAGTACCCTCAGGTTTGGAAAATTACATAATTTTACCCTATAGCCCTATATCTCTCGTAATTACACCAAAGTACCCTCAGGTTTGGAAAAATTACATAATTTTACCCTATAGCCCTATATCTCTCAATTACACCAAAGTACCTAGGTTTGGATTACTAATTTTACCCTATAGCCCTATATCTCTCATAATTACACCAAAGTACCCTATGATCCCATATTCATATATATACATATCTCTTTGTTGTCTGCAGTGGGTTGGTCGAGGTTGGGGTTCTCCCAACACTATCTCCTTAGAGTGGCGACGGGCACCGGCTCCTGTCCAGGAGTTGCTCCTTGCGACTCCTTTTGGCTCTTTCTTCGACGCCCTCCCGGAGCGGGTTTCTAGGGCGACGGTTTTGGTGTCAGCACTGGCTTGCCATTGGTGGGACACTACTCATACCTTCCATTGGAGCTGGGGTGAGATGACGATGACACCCCTCGATCTTTTTGCTCTGACTGGGATTTCTTCAGGGGGGATCCCTATTCGGATTGACGTCCCTTTGCGTCTGACGGCGGAGGGCATCGTGGGCGCACTTGGGTGGTTCCCCGAGCGACGGAGTTCGGGTGATACGATTCCTCGGGGTGTCTTAGTTATGCGACTAGCCACGAGAGAGCTCGACTAGTTGCTTCGGGGGTGCCGATGACTCGTCAGGAGGCGCGTCAGTATGCCCGAGTCCTTCTCCTGCTGACACTCCATGACCTATTTGAGGCCCGTGGGGGGGACACGGCCCATCTTTGGTGGTTGCCCTATCTTCGGGACTTCAGCCTCATGTTTGACTATGGCTGGGGCGGCTTCATTCTCGCAGTACTGTATGATGCCATGGACCAGGTCTCTCGCCATTTAGCCCTGAACCTCAAGGGCTTCTCATTGTTGTGGGAGGTACATACTTTAGTCCTTTTGTCTTTTTAGATCTTCATATATCACCTGTTATTGATAATTGCTGAGATCTTTTATCCTTCCTTTCAGAGTTGGTTCGTTGCTTATACCCGCCTGGGTCGCGCCCAGGTGGATCTCCTCGTTGAGAACGAGGACCAGTTTCCTTTTCTCCGCCGATTCATTGCGGGGAACTACAGGGCTCCTTATGTATACCGAACTCGGGAGACCGGAGCTGCTGCTATTCACGACCTGTTGGAGGAGCAGGTAAATATTTTAGTTTTCTCTTTTTCAATAAATAAAAATAGAAAATAAATTACTGAAATAAAATCTTATTCTTCTCTTTCAGATTGAGTGGGCCCCTTGGGGCGATCTGGGCCTCCATTTTGGATATGGTCGTTCTCTGACTGCTTCGAGGACCAGGCGGCTTATCAGGGACGAGTACGACTTTCACTTTTATCTGGGCGAGAGAGTTATTCGCCAGCATTCACCTGCCCAGTGGCCTCGGGTTCCTTTATTCCCGCCAGTTCAGATGAGGCGGACGGGCGAGATCGACTCTGTGACGGTGCAGGCCCTTGTAGATGGTCTCGGCTTCCAGACGTTTACTGAGGAGGGGGATTACGCTGTCTTCGTTGCCCGTTATCTGATGAGGGAGCCGAAGGGGACTCGGGGACGGGTCTTCTACGAGAGGTATCGGGCGTTGGGAGGTGATCCCAACTACATACGGGGGCAGACTCATTTATCACGGACGGTCCCTGGTTACTTGCCGCCTATCCCTAATCAGAGGGATAACATTTTGGACTCTGATGATGACGATCCTGATGGTGAGAGGGACGTCCCTGCTGCCGCCGAGGGAGGTGATGATGGTCCTGAGGGTGGCGATGATAGGCCTGAGAGCGACGAGGGAGGTGCGACAGCGGTTCCTGAGCAGCCGTCTCAGACTTCACCGGGAGAGAGAGGCAGCCTGCTGAGAGAGGAGAGATGATTCTCCCGAGCGGTCCTGGGAGCCTACAGACCTTGGGGTTGACTACGAGCAGTTTGGGCGGACTCCTCCTGTTGCTGCTACTGCTGTTTCTAGTGGGGTCCCGTCTCTGAGGGCGACGGCCGTAGTGGACCCTCCGGGTGTTCGTACTTATGCCACGCTGACTCCCCTTCCGTCTGCTGTCATGGGTCCTCCGGTCAGATCTACAGGTCTTGGTGGCCCGTCTTCTCGTCCTCCTTTGTTCCCGATTTATGAGGAGGGCGGGTCTACTTCTGCTGCTATGCCGGGGAGTTCGTCCATTCATCCTGTAGATCTACCGTCACTTCCTAGAGACTTCTCCTATGTTGGAGCCGGTTTACGTCGGTACACAGTGCCTGAGTATCCTCTTCCGGAGGATATGTTCGACTACTTGGGTCGCCGTCCTGATGATGAGGTATGTGTTTTCCTTTCCTTAATATCTCTTCATATCCATGCTTATTTATTTTAACTGTGCTGATTCTTCTTTCTTTCCTTTTCAGAGGGTGAGCGTGCGTGTGGCGGACCTGAGGGCTTGGCATTCTCAGTACTTCTACAGCTGGAACCTGCTCTAGTTCATTGGTCGAGACCCCACGACGTACATGCGTGATTACCAGAGGGCGATCGATGTCTCCTTGCGGGCAGATGACCCTCTGTCTCCTTCTCGTGCTCGGACGGAGTCTCGGAGGAGTAGTAGTCGGACCTCCAGGCGATCTCGGTCTTCTGTGATTCGCCCCACGGCACCGGTTGAGTCGACGGGTCCTTCTCAGGCAGCAGCTCCTCCTACTCAGGACGTTCTAGAGGTCGACCCTACTCCCGAGGAGGGTTCTGGTGATAGTGGGAGTGTGTCCAAACGCTCCCGACTAGATTAGTTTTCTTTCCTGCATTTAGTTAGTCTTGACAGATATGTAGTTTTTATATTTTCAGACAAGTTTTTTTTTTTGTTGAAAATTGTTCTTTTATTAGTTTTATGAAAAAAACTTCATTTGTGTCTGATATTACGTTTTTATTTATCTGATGATGAAAAATAAATTACGTGGATTGATAAGGTAGGAATCGTACCTTTGTGATGTTACTGGAATTATCTGCAAAAGAACAAAGTGAGCACAACTGCATATAAAAGTGGATCTTTTGGCAAAACCGACTCTTACGTGTGAGAATAACTCAAAACAGAGTATCCCAAAGGCATTTGTCGCGCGACAATCCCTCCTGGACATAGGTTTGTCGCGCGACAAACAGGCACAGGAGTTTCCTTTTTTGCTATAAATACACCCATCCTCCTTCCTTCATCCTCACACCTTTCTCACAATGTCTTCTTATACCACAAATTCTGATCTCTCTTATGTTGAAGCCCGAGATGCTCTAATATCTTTTGAGAATGGCTTGAACTTTGGTGTATTCAGTCCTTTAGCGAGCTGGTGCCATCGTCCTGTAGATTTCTCCTTTTTGCTTGGCGCTCTGTACTTCTGGAGTCCTGCCGATCATCTTTTTCGTTTCGGACTAGACGAGCTCTATCCGACTTATGAAGAATTTTCTTGGTTATTGCGTTCTGATGTTCGCCTTCCAATGGCTATTCCCATAGAAGAAATTGGTCCTCGAGAGATGCTGATTGCCCTGCTGGCCATCCCCCAAGCGGCTTGTGATGGGTTTATTATTGACGGGCTTCTTGATCTTCACAAAATGGTGAGGTTCTTTCATCGTTACGAGGAGAGAGCTTCTTATAGTGCGGGGCGTACTGTGGCAGCCTTGATTTGTCTAGTTTCTGATATGCTACTGGTGACGGGCTCCTCCCGTGTCGATCCGACTATTCTGAGCTTGATCCATCAGGCAAGGAATGGGGAATCCATAGTGCCCATAGATCTGGCCGAGACTCTGAATGGCCTAGATGATGTCCAAAGGGGAGCTTCACCCTTCTTCAAGGGAAGTCCACGCTTACTATACATGTGGCTATTGGAGCGTTTCCGATCAGTGGGCTTTAATGGGGTTCAGCTTGACAACCCGACATTCTTCTTCCGTCGTCCTCTCTTTGGTGCCTTGACCATGTCCTCTTCTGATTGGACGGTATGGTTCTCATAGAATTCTAGGGCCATTCGGTGGAACATTCCTTGGTGGAAGCTGAGGGCGATAGTGCTTAGTACCGGGGGGCAGCATTACATTCGGCTCCGTGGACTCTGGTTCACTTCTTTTTATCTCCCCGGACGTCTTCTTCGACAGTTTAACATTCCCCTGGGCATTCCCCTTGGTCTGTACAATTTTTCTTCCGAGTCTAAATACCTGACTCAGCATATTTCTTCATCGATGGAGAGAATGTGGCGTGCTCGACTGACTCGTCAGTTCAACCCTGCATGTTTCGGTATTTCCAGGCCCCTTCGGGCTGACATCATCCGTTCTCTTTGGGGGTCTCTTGAAGATGAGCTGATTAATGACCCCTTTCAGATGGAGTGGTTTCGATTCATGGATTCTGAGCCTACAGAAGAAAACATTGTCTCTGCGTACCAGATCCTGGATGAGGCTCGAATTGACTTGGCTACTGAAGACCCTGCTTGGCCAACCCCTAGGGATTAGGTCTATCTGTATGATGTTCTTCCTTTGTAACCTTCTGGTGTTCTGAACCACCTTACTAATAAACAAGGGACTTTTATTGCTTTATAATGTTTAAACCGGACCTGAAGTCACTTCTCAGGTTGCCTACGTTCCCCTTTTTGATTTTTCCAGAAAACACAATTTTGAGTTGGGGCTCAGGTTTACGTAGTTCTTAATCACACATATTACATCTATTGGTAGTACTTCTTCAGTCGATCCATGTTGACTGGGGAATGCAGTAACTGTCCGTCCAAATAAGCGAGTATAGCGGCGCCTCCTGTATCAATTTCTTTGACAATGTATGGTCCTGTCCACTTTTGCCCGAACTTCCCTCTTGGGTCTCTGGCTGGTTCTCGAATTTCTTTCAACACGATGTCATTCTCATTAATACCCCGAGTCTTTACCTTTTGATTAAATGCCCGAGCGATTCTCCTCTGATACCCCTGGTGGTGATATGCGGCTTTCAATCTCTTCTCATCTAACAATGCCAACTCGTCGTAACGTGCCTGGACCCATTCCAGCTCATTAACTTGATTCTCTAGCATTACTCTGAGAGAGGGAACCTCTAATTCAACAGGGAGGACTGCTTCCATCCCATATGTAAGTGAAAATGGTGTTGCCCCAGTAGACACCCTCTCAGTGGTGCGGTACCCCCACAACGCATATGGTAATTTCTCTGGCCAGTCTCGACAGGTGTCGGTCATCTTGCTTAGGATATTCTTCAGATTCTTGTTGGCGGCCTCAACTGCCCCATTGGTTTGCGGTCTGTACGGTGAAGATTTGTGTCGGCTAATACCGTATTCCTCCATGACTATATTAGCTTCTCCTTCGAAGTGGGTGCCATTGTCCGAGATGATCTCGTGCGGGACCCCATACCGACAGACGATATTCCGTTTGATGAATCGAGCAACTTTCTTGGCGTCAAGGGTCTGGAAAGACTCCGCCTCTACCCATTTGGTGAAGTAGTCGATGGCCACTAATATGAATTCGTGGCCGTTGCTTGCTTTGGGCGAAATTTTCCCAATGATGTCTATTCCCCAGGTAGCGAAAGGCCAGGGAGCAGTCATGTTGTACAACTCTTTCGGAGGAAGTTTCTGAGACTTAGCGTAGATTTGACACTTGTGGCAACGGCGTACGTGATTAACACAGTCGTTTTGCAAAGTAGACCAGAAATAACCTTGTCTGATAATTTTGCGGGCAAGCGTATGTCCGCTCTTATGGGGTCCGCAATCACCCCCATGTATCTGATCCATTACCTTGACAGACTCTTCTTCAGTGAGACATTGAAGATGAGTCCCGTCGTAATTCCTTTTATACAACCTTCCGGCACAAAGTATGAACCCCGATGCTAGTCTTCTGAGTGTGACCCGTGTTTTCTTATCTGTTTGCTCGGGATACAGATGATTTTTCAACAGGTTCCAGATGTCATAAAACCAAGTGGTTGAGTCTCCTTCCTTTTCATTCTCTACCTCAAGGGCCACGCAGTGTGCTGGTCCTGGTTTTCTTTGTATAGTCAGAGTTATTTCTTCCATCCCCTCCGGGATATCGATCATTGATGCCAAGGTTGCTAGTGCGTCAGCAAAATTGTTCTGTGATCTAGGGACGTAGTAAAACTCTGAATGTTCAAATCTCCCTGCGACATCCTCCAATCGGGCGAGGTATGGTACCAATTTCTCATCTCTGACCTTCCATTCTTGTAGTACTTGGTGGACCACTAATGCCGAATCTCCATACACTTGTATTCTCCGTATACCCCTTTGGAGTGCAATCTCCAATCCAATTATACAGGCTTCATACTCGGCCATATTATTGTGCAGAAGAAGTTCAGACGATATGATATTGGAGAGTGAGTTTGGTCTGGAGAGACTAACAGGATGCCTACTCCATTCCATTTGATTGGCAGCCCCATCAAAATATAATTTCCAGTCTTCATCGATCTTGACATTCATGATAGTTTCATCTGGGAATTCGGCTTCTTCTAACACGTCCCCAATATTGGATTGTGGGCCAGGTAATCAGCTATGATCTTGCCTTTGACTGCCTTTTCGGGTCATGTATGTGATATCAAACTCGGAGAGTAAGAACAACCATTTTGCCATACGGTTTGAGAGAGCTGGTTTTCTCAAAAAGGTACTTCAATGGATCAATTCGTGATGCTAGGATGACTGGGAAAACTAGCATGTTAATGCCGTAGGTTTCTGTGTTACCCAAACAAGCGCAGCGCATGATTTCTCTAACGGCGGGTAGTTTATCTCGAATGGGGATAACTTTTTGCTGACGTAGTAGATGGCTGTTCTCTTCGAGTGTCAATCACATGTTGGCTAGCATAGCTCCTGCAGCTGAATCCATAACCGTTAGGTATAAGATTAATGGCAGTCCGTTATTGTGGTGGGGCTAATACGGGGGGGGTTGGAGGAGATAGTCTTTGATCTTCTCAAAGCCTCTGGCACTGATGTCCCATTCTCCTGGTGAAGGACTTCCTCAAGAGCTTGAAGATAGGCTCGCAAGTCTGCGTGAGCTGAGAGATGAACCTACTAATGTACTGCAAATTACCAAAAATCCCCGGACTTCTTTCTCGGTACGAGGCTCGGGCATTTCTTGAATAGCTCGAACTTTGGGGGTCTACCTCAATTCCCTTTTTACTCACAACATATCCCAGGAGTTTTCCTTTGGTTACCCCGAATACACATTTCTGCGGATTGAGTCTCATCTGGTACTGGCGGAGGCGATCGAAAAAGGCTCGTAAAGCTGGTACATGGCCTTCTCTCTCCTTTGACTTGATTATCATGTCATCCATATACACTTCTACCTCTTTGTGAATCATGTCGTGAAAAATAGCTGTGGCTGCCCTCTGATACGTTGCCCCGGCATTCTTCAACCGAATGGCATAACAGTGTAGCAGTATGTTCCCCATGGAGTGATAAACGCTGTTTTCTCCTGGTGATCTGGGTGCATCTTGATCTGATTATACCCGGCAAAACCGTCCACAAATGACTTCAATGCATGGTTGGCAGTATTATCTATTATCAGGTCAATGTTGGGTAATGAGAAATCATCTTTTGGGCAGGCTTTATTGAGATCTCGGTAATCCACACACATGCGGACCTTCCCATTTGCCTTCGGAACGGGCACAATGTTGGCTAACCATAAAGGGTACTCGATTACCCGCAAAAACCCCACACTCAGTTGTTTCATCACCTCCTCTTTCACTTTCAGGGACCATTCTGGCGTAAGTTTTCTCAACTTTTGCTTGACGGGTCTAACTTCCGGCTTGGTGTGTATCTCGTGCATGACTATCTGGCTGTTCAAACCTGGCATATCAGCATAGGACCAGGCGAAGATATCCACGTACTCATTCAGAGTTTGTGTGAATTCTTCTTTTTCTGTCTCATTTAGATTCGCCCCAATACGGACCTCTTTCCTTTCCTCCTCTGTTCCGAGGTTAATTATAAGAGTGTCTCCTTCCTCGCTCTGTATGCGCTGTTCCTCCCGTTCAGGGTGTTCGTTTAGTTTCTCCAACTCCATATAAGCAATTACAATTGGAACTAACAGGATAACGCAAAATAGAGTCTTCCTCATTAATAACAGTGCATACAGGTACAAGTTTGAAAAGTAAATTTAGGAGTGACTCATTCCTATCTTTACCCTCACTCTTATCTTTCACCCTTACAAATTCACTCTTTCCCCCATTCTCTTGGCATTCCAGGTCAGCGTGTATCAAATGTACGGGTCGTCTCTTGGCTCGTCATCCCCTAGAGCCATGATGTCGAAGAGATCTCCGATTAATTCCTCCTCTTCATCTTCCTTGTCTTCAATTTCTTCCTCTGGCCCAATCGTCAATTTGGTAGAGAAGTTGTGCATAATGCTTTCCTTGATATAAAGGTCCTCTTCATAGAAGATTTCCCATCCGGAAGGCTATCTCCATTGCTGTTTCTCCAAGGCTCTTGAAAGCCGCAAAAGGGGAAGTCCTCTCCTTCCTTGACAAAAAACCCGTTCAGAGAGCTAAAACTCGGATACTGATGCCCTCGGCTACTTTTCTCCTGGTTGTCCTCTCCGGTGTGTTGATACCCTAAACCTTCCCTTTCAAACCTCAGCATCGGTTCTAACGCCTGAAGTAATCCTGATTGTCCCATTCCCAGACTGGCTCCGGGTAAGTACTTCATTTTCTCAGCATCTTCGTGATCTTGGTGCTGAGACCGGGGATATTGTCAGGGGGTAGGTACTTGATTTTTGAGTGGTGAGAGCTTGTACTTGAGGCTCGTAGGAAAAGCCTCCCAACTGTATGCTTTGACTCCCGATGCCCAAAACAGGTAACTCCATATCTGCCAAGGTCCTTTCAGGATCTCCTTGGATGGTGATTATTTTCCCATCGAATGGTATTTTGATCTTCTGATGTAAGGAGGAGGGGAGTGCTCCTATGTCATGTAGCCATGCCCTTCCTAATAGGAGGTTAAAACTGGAGGGAATGTCTATGATTTGAAAATCGGCCGGAAAGTTTCCGGGACCAACCAGGAGATCAAGCTTCAAAGAACCCAGAACGGCCCTCCTGGTGTTGTCATAGGCCCTGACGGTTACGGCTGATGGAGAAAGTTCTGAATCCAATATACCCAGGCATCTGGCGGTCTTCAGGGGACAAACATTTATAGTCGACCCATTATCGATGAGAACTTGCGGCAAGATTTTTCCTCGAGTCCGAACAGTGATGTGGAGAGCCAGGCTGTGTTTCTTCCCCAATGGAGATAAGT
Source organism: Lonicera japonica (assembly GCA_021464415.1). NCBI lineage: Eukaryota > Viridiplantae > Streptophyta > Magnoliopsida > Dipsacales > Caprifoliaceae > Lonicera > Lonicera japonica. Next base: position 39,257,038 of record CM038471.1, read on the forward strand.
CTTCATCTGAAAATGACAGACTTCTTTGAACTGTAAGTGACCCGATCATGTTTGGCAGTTGTTCGGGCGTAGAGTCTGGCGATATGACAGCCTCATCTAGGAGTTTGATGAAAGCGGTCCTGTGAGGTTTGGAGGCAACCAAGAGGCCCCAAATGGTGATATGGGCCTGGGTTTTCTTCAACTGTTCCAACACTCGATCTTCTCCTACTTCCTTAGGAGGTGGTGTTTTCTCGACATCCATTAGTGGTGGCTGATATACCCTTCCTGACCGGGTGATTTGTTGTATCCAAAGGGATGCTGGGTCTGATCCCTCTGAGACTTCCGATGATTCTGGTTCTGTCGACCAACTGAAGGCTTTGGGGGAGGTTTCTGTCATACAGATTGTCTCCTTAGGGAGGCCTCGGGGCTTCCATGGTTGTTTCTTCTTATCCTGGGTCCATCATATCCCAGCTTTTTCGGGATTGGTCTTGATTGCAAGTGGTTGTGAAATCCCTTGGTTGGCCTTTCCTAAGCCCTACCCGGGTAGGAAGTTCATCTTAGCCATCCATTGGTCGATTATCGGATTGAAGCCTGGGGCCACTTGAGCTTTTGCTAGCAACACAACGGGTGCCTGGTAGGTTGGATCATCTCGAATGAGTCCTATGGGGTCAAAGCCATCTTCATCAGTGGTCAAGGCATTAATTCCTGCAGGTGGAGCATGGTTCGGAAGGGGGTTATTGGTAACATTGGGCCCGCCGGGTGCGGGAATGGTTCCAGCTTCGATGAGGTCCTGAATACGGTGACGAAGAGCCAAACAGCGTTCCGTGTCATGTCCCGCAGCCTGATGGTATGCACAATTTTCATTCATTCTCCAAGTAGCGGGAATAGGACTTGGTGGAGGACGTGGGTTGAGCGGGGTGATCAGTCCGGCCTTTCGGAGTAGTTCCAAGCTTTTGACTAGGGAAGTGGGAAGGGTACAGAAATTCCTTTTTTTCCTGACTTCGGTGCTCGAAGAATCTCCTTGTGTGGGCCAATTCATCGAAGGTGCTTGTTGTGGTTGCTGAAACGGATTTTGTTGATACGGGTATGAGCCTATTTGGTTAACGGTTGGAGTGGCCATCTTTCTCCCTGCGTATGAGGCTTTCTTGGTATCATTCTCGGCTTTCTTAGCCAACTCTTCTTCCACTTGCGATCCATGCTTAACAAGGCCCTGAAATGTGGGAATACGTGCTTTCCCATACAACTTAGTACAGCTGGAGCAAAATTTCTTTGTATGATTTCCAACTGTTCTTCCTCATCGGGCCGTTTGGACATTTGGGAGGCCATCTCTCTCCAACGTGTGACGAAATCGCTGAAGCTTTCTTTCTCGCCTTGCTTGGCCATTTCCAGGTGCTTGCGAGTGATTTCCAAATCCTCATTGGACCCATATTTATTCATGAATTCTTTGACAATATCTCCCAAGTCTTCGTGTGGTGTCTCTCGAGATCAAAAAACCATCTCAGGGCGGCCCCGTGAGAGTCATATGAAAGGCCTGAGCTAATTCCGGTTCTCCACAACCGGACACTTGCATGGATCTGATATAGGATTGGAGATGGGTTTTAGGAGGTGTGGTTCCTGTGAATTTGGTGATGGAAGGGAGTTTGAATCCCTGAGGCAATCTTGCTTCGGGTAGAGGGAAAAAGCATTCATATCTGTAATCTCATCTGCTCCTTTTATTAGAGAAACCCCCCTTTGCAAAACCCTCATCTGCTCTTTCAGTTTCTTCATTTCTTCACTTTCTCTCGACACCTCGTCGGGCTGTTCCCGAGCTATAACCGATTCCGCATACACTGCCCGAAGTCGGTTGATGTCTGGGTATTCATTCGGAGGGGCTACTGGGGCCGGAGGTGGAATAGGCCTTGCGGCAACTTGTGGCCATGGTTGGTATTGGGGATCAAGACCTTGCTGAGGTTGCGGCCAGACGATGGGTGGCTCTGGTTGCTGATAGGTAGGGCCTGAATCTGGGGCCCACTGATTCGGGTTGTTAGGATCTGCCTGAACGGGACCAGTGGTGACAGGACTTGTTTGAGGTGGATTGGTTCCTTGAACTGGGGGAAGTACTTGCGATGACTGCCCTTGATCTCGATTCGGTGGTAGTCGTTCAAACCCTGGTGGCGCGACCCGCCCGGCTGACAACTCTTCTACTCGAACCCGGGTACTCTGTTGTTCATTTGTGAGGTTTGCTAGACTTATGCTGACGGTCCTCAGTAAACGATACATTTCGGCTAAATCTGGCTGTGGTGCAGACGCCTCGGCTAGGCTCTGATCTGTCTCTGGATTCTCGCGTCTATCAGCCATTTCCGGTGTGCTTGGTCTTACTAATCTTCCGGTGTGATCCCGACCAGCCCAACCTTCCAGACTGTCGTTGTATTACGGCTGTAGACGGAACCAGGGCGAAGATGAAGGAAGACTATGACGTGACCCATTTTTGCCAAAAGAACCACGGAAAAAGAAAAACAACGAAAACCAAGTTTCGGGTGTTTTATAAAGACACATCAACAACAACTTGAGTGAATCCCAGTGGGAGTTTAGGATAGGCAGCATAAAGCTCCTTGGGTTATCCTATTTGTCCCGAATTTTGAAAAACTCATTTTTTGATTTTATGAAAATTGGGAATATCTCTCCTCTTGAGTTGCTTTTCATGGGAGATGTACCGGGGAAAGTCACAACGAGTTTTAACCTCGATGTAAATTTCTACGACGGGGGTTGGTCAGCCTCCGGCCGTACTTGCCAATATCTGGGGAGATATATATGACAAGGCCCTATGTGGTACAAAATCCTCACGGTTGATAAAAAATATAAGAGTGTTCTATCTTGACTCTTCCTATATGCAGCGCAGGTGTAATGCAAGGTGAAGGCTTTAGGCTCCCTCCTATTTGGCAAGACCTCGCGATATACCCCAAGGGCGGGTACGTGCAAGAATCTTTTGATATACTTCCTGGATACGTGAGTGTTCTCGTCACTCGATATACCTCGGGGGCGTACTTGGCCAAGGAGAGTGGAAGTAAATGCTTTCGGTTTATGTTGGCCCAAGCGAGCCAACTCCCTACTCACTTATAATACTTCCGAGGGTTCGGGGTAATTTCACACTCGTAGAACCAATGCATGATTTGTGAAAGTGCGTGCAAAACAAGATTTTTCGAAAGGTCAATTGCAGATATCTTATCTTCGAGGTGTATTTTGAAAACGCCATTTTTTATTTAAAAAGGTATTTCTTTACAATCATATATAACAAAAAAAAGGGGGGAATCCTAAACATATGTCTATGTCAATGAATGGACTCTAATGCGCCTCTAGGTCAGGTCAACAATAAAATCTAGGCACCACGTTGGGGGGCAAGTAGGGAAAGCAATAAAAACATGCATATCAACATATTCATAAACAAGAAGTCCACATATAAGAGCCTAGTTCTCATTGTCCCCAGCAGAGTCGCCACTGTGGGAATCCGCAAATGCGACGCCCCGGTCTCGTCCCCGTTCGCTTGGGCGTCTGAAACGTCGGAACGGATTCCGTCGTTCCATTTGTTCGGAGTTAATTCATATTGGGTGTCCCTACGTTTATACTAGATGCAAAGGGGTTCGTTTAGAGTCGCCAGTACGTTTTACGAGAAAACGGACAAAAGGGGTCGTGTAAGAGGAAAGGCTACAGATAAGCCTTTCTTTACACGTTTGTCTACGAAACCAGGATTCTATAGGGTTCGGGAACTATATTACGGTTTGGGAAGGTGTTAAGCACCCATTCCGCCCTTTCGGTCTCTAGTGGCTTTATATGTTTATTTTATGTTGAAGAACTTGGATGCTTTTACTGACAGTCTACTACTTTTTAAATGAAACCCTAATTTTTTGGGGGAAAACGGGAAAGGGGTAGAAACCTTTGTGTTCCGAGATCCGATGTTTTATTATTGAAAGATGTAAATACAAATGACAAAGAACCTTTTATTTTGAAAGAGTATCCCGTATTATTTCCTCAGATAATGACGGTTTTCTCGTGTTGTGATTTACTTTTGTAAAAGTTCGGATCTATATCGGGACTAATTTAATGTGGAATCAGAACTCTTGAGGAGAGTTATCAGACACGTCGCAGTCTATAGAGAAGACAGGATATGTTGATTTCAATTCCTAGATAAGTCTTATCAGTCCGGGTTTTGAAAACAGAATTTTATCCGGACGATAATCTACTTATTCTTCTGGTTTTGCAAATAGTTTTATCAGGGTCTTTTGAAGATGGTAGACTATTTATAACTTGGCAATAAGTTTATTCAAATAAAACGTGGACAAAACAACAGAAATAAAACTGATACACAGACTAACCTGATTTCCAGGTATTAGGAACTTAGCATAACCATGTTGCCGCTTCGCTTACCAGAACGGGGATCGACCTGCCCGGTCAGGTCGCGGGGATCGACCTGGCCGGTCAGGTCGCAGGGAGCGGGACAGCGCCCGTTAGAAAAAAACGAGTATGATATCTTATTTAATTACTAGAAGAGACTTTATTTACCTTCCCGACGAGAGTAATAATAAGAAAGAGAATATAATACGGCAGAGAGATCTCCGGTGATAATAATCTTCTCCTTCTTCAGATATTTCTGAGAGTTCGATTCCCGAGACTGGACACGTCGAGTGTGTCGAGAATAGATTCGATAATTCTTCAGAAATAAGACGATAATAGAAAATACTTGGCGAAAGATCAGAAAATCAGATCATAAACCCGCAATCCTGCTCTAAAATTGCTGTTTTTTGCTTTGTTGTTGGTGTCCTTAAACCTTGGGAGGTGTTTGCCTATTTATAGTGGCGAAAAGGTATATGTCGCGCGACATTTGTGGTGTATGTCGCGCGACATGTTCCCCATAAAGTGGTTTGTCGCGCGACAGACTTGAATGTCGCGCGACAATCTTGACTGTCGTGCGACATTTACTTTAATAATGAAATGGTGGGGCATATGTTGCGCGACATTTACTTTAATGACGAAATGGTGGGGCATATGTCGCGCGACATTTACTTTAATGATGATGTGGTGGGGCATATGTCGCGCGATATGTCCCTGGGAAAGGGGATTGTCGCGCGACATATTTGAATGTCGTGCGACAATTCACTTCAAAACATGTTTGTTTGGCCAACAAACCCTCCTGGGGCAGTCTCGGGAGTTCGGGTGAGTTCCGGACTCAAAAACAGCAGTTCTAGAAGGTTGTTAGGGTTCTTGCGGGGGTCACGGATCGGGGTGTCTACACCATTTCCGACCATCACCACCTCGAAACCCTAGCCCCCATAGCGGTTCACCACCTCGAAACCACTACCCTCACTCACCACCGCCGCCGCCCTCTCTCACCGCCTCCACCGCTCACTGCCTCCACAGCTCACCACCGCCCTCGCTCACCGCCACCACTACCATTGTCCAGTTAGATTTTTCCCATTCGCCCCTCTTAAATCTCAATCCCATTGCCATTTTTAGTTGATTGCTAGTTAATTAATATTGCTTGTTAGTTAATAACTGCTAGCATAATCTGCTTTGATTGCTAGTTGAACTGTAACTTAGATTCCTAGCTAATTAGATCATGATTTTCAGTTTAGAGTCATTTTGGAATTCAAAGCAATATAAAATAGCTATTCTATTTAATACTACCTCTTTTGCTTTTAATTACCCTAATTTTAGAAAATTAGTGTTTAGCTCAGAACTAATTTTAGAAAATTAGTGTTTAGTTCAGATTAATTATGTATGTGTGAAGACTGTGATTTTTTCTTTGCCTTTTTAGTAGTTTTGGGGCGTGATTATCTGATTTTCTTCTGTTTGGCTAACACTCATGCTAGCACCTTAATTTTTGAGATTTATTAGTATTTAGGGAAAAAGAAATATTAGGTATAAAACAGACTTTTTCCCAATTTATTTAATGGACAAAATTATACTCGATTTGTCCCTTCCCTTTTGTTTCGAATTATCTAAACTTTAAAGTTGAGGGTATGGTCAAATTTCATACACAAAATTTGACTGTCAGTTTCTTCAAGTATTATAAGTGTTAGCAAAAAAGTGTATTTAATCATATGTTATAGTTATATTTTTGCCTTCCTTACCTTTAAATCATGACTTCAATTCGCTACGTACCTACTGCTAACACATTGTTTTTGTAATGTAATGTACCTTTAGTTTGAAAATCTTTAAACAGGTTCTGAAAGGAATAGTTGTTTGTGTAATTATTTGTTAACCTTCATGAGTATCAGTTCAGTCCGACATTTGTTATATAAAACTTTTTAAAGTGATGAAAATACCCGTTAATTAACTTAGTCCGACCAGGGAGCAACTTAGGTACTACTAGTATTAAACACTAATAAATTGTACAATTTTTTTATACAAACAATAGTGCCACCAATCAGACACTATACATTAAAAAGTATGTCTGCAACTGCCCGCAATAATTAGTTCAAGTATTTTGGGCAAAAAATTAGTAAGCTTTGCATTTTTCGTACTATTATTATTAACTTATTATAATAGACATATAGCATACATTATAATATTTGAGAAATTTTGATTTGATATGGTTAGATGTTTGGATAATTGTACAGATTGGTCTGTTATGTTAACACGATATATATACCCATGCAATTCCAAGTCAATTTCAGACTTTAACTCTTGTTTTACGTAGAGTATTTAAGGACCTAGTGAACCACTAGGTCAATCCCACAAGATCCTCTTGTTTGTTCAATGCTCGCGTTATTAATCCTCCAGTTTTAATTATAATCAAAGATAATATACATGACATATATAATCAAAGATAATATACATGCATATATAAATATATATATATATATATTACCACCTGCAATTTTCTTTTACATTTTTTTTTCTGTACAAATGAGTAGTGCTAGCAGTGTAGTTTAATAATCAAAGATAATATATATGCACATATTTATATATATATTATATATACATAATAGTTTAATAATAATGTAATCGTAAAATTTAAAAAACATCTTAATATTCGTAGATACTTAAAAATAATTTAATCGTAAATACTTAAAGGGCATTTTGAGTTAAACCTTTTTCTATATCTATGCATACATAAATCACCATTGCCCAATGTAATTGATTCTTATCTTCTTGGTGATATGATTTCTATAATAATTTACATCCTCCTTTATATCTGTTTTTTTTGTAATGTTTAAAGTGAAGTTTTATATATATATTGATCTTGAAGTTTACTATTCTTATGTTTCTTTCGATTTCGATTCAATTCAATTTCAATTTCAATTTCAGTTCAGTTCAATTCAATTTCAATTTCAATTCAAGTCAATTATAGTATTCTTATGTTCTTTTCTAATATATGTCAGGATGCCTCCGAAAGATTCAGTCGTAAAGAGGAAATCTTGTGTAGATATGCGCAAGAAGTTCCATCTTGCCCTGCTGCAGCAGCAACCCTCGTAGGCACCCTAGCCATCTCAGCAGGCGCCGCAAGCGACGCAGCAGGCGGCCCAGACCTCGCAGTAGGCACCCCAGTCATCAGCGAAGGTCGACAGATCACCGGGACTCAGCGCAGGAGTCGCCGGTCCTGCTGCTTGTTCTGCCACTCCCTTCC